>CM022303.1:724000682-724374335 GCA_011799875.1 Thinopyrum elongatum
AGCCTTGTTTTTTCTGATTTATTATTTTCTATGAACATTGTTTTGGTTCATATTCTTGTACCATATTGACATATGGTTTAAAATGATTCAGGGCATGTAGCCTTTATCTTTATGACTCATGTTTGAGCATATCTGGAGTTTTGATAACCCGGTCTGGCTTTGGACGATAAGTCGCCAGTATACTTTGATTGTGCACTTGGAGTTATGCGCTCTAAGTTTCTGGGCTGTTACCCTTACTGCATATGGCGCTGTAAGCCGGTAGTATGAACTGATTTCACAGGCCATGTAGCCTTGATTATCTGACTCATCATTGAGCATCTTTGGGTTTGATAACCCGCCTTGATAGCAGATGTTAAGTCGCCAGGATATATTTGCCTTGAGCAATCAAAATGATGATATTTCATGACTCCGGGTTGATACTGGCTCCGGATTATAATTATCAAGGCATCTCCATGGTATTGATCTACAGGTATGTCTTTCAATAATGGTGTGAATATTTTGAGGTTTGGTAAACCGCCCTGGTTTTGGACGTTAAGTCGCCAATATACTTTGATTGTGCAATTGGGATTATGCTCTATAAAATATTTGGATTGCACCCTAGCTTTGGACGTTAAGTTGCCAGTATATTTTGGATTGCACCCTGGCTTTGGACGTTAGGTCACCAGTATATTTTGGATTGCACCCTGGCTTTGGACGTTAAGTCGCCAGTATATTTTGGATTGCACCCTGGCTTTGGACGTTAAGTTGCGAGTATATTTTGGATTGCGCCCTGGCTATGGACTTAAGTTGCCAGCATCCTTTGGATTGCGCAATTGGAATCATGCGCTTATGAATATTTGGGTTATTACCTTCACTGGATATGGCGATATAAGCCGGCAGTATGAGCCAATTTTACAGGTATGTTTTTACTTGTTATATGAATATGCGAGGTTTGATAACCCGCCCTGGATTTCGACTTTAAGTCGCCAGTATGTTTTGGCTTGAATGGCCTTGATTTTAGTCTTTCTCATAATTGCATAAAGACTATATTATGGGTTGTTACCCGCCCTGGCTTTTGACGTTAAGTCGCCAGGGCATATGTTGTTTACATTGTATGCAAAATATGCAGAGCTATGGTTTATATAAATGATTAAATGCAAGCTCGTCATCAAAGATTAAAGTTGGTATTTCAAAGGGTTATCAATTCCTGATATTTTGCAAAGGTTATAAGCCGCCGGGTTGCATCCTGGAGTACAATGGATGCGCATTAAGTCGCCATCGGCCAAGAGCCGCCGGGTGTTTAACTCCAGATTATATTATTCAAATCTTGAATAGCCAACATGGCCGGATTTTCATTATGGTATTGAATGATTGAGGTTTTCATAACCAGTATTATGATTGAGGTTTTCAAAGTCGCTTCAGCGCAATGGCTATTATTTATTTATGAATGGATATGATTTATTCTACAATGGAAGGAATAGTCCCGAGTCGCTACAGGCATACTACCCAGCACTTGGGGGCTACATTATTCAAATTGAGATTACTTTAAGTATGCAAGTCCCATGTCGCTGCAAGCATGCACCATGACACTTGCGGGCTAATGCAAGGTTATTTTTAACTCACCTTATTGAAGACCCTACTCATCACATCGTAATGAGCCGGCCCTTGGGGGCTACTAATTGTTCTTGTCAAAGGTAACCCGAAACTTGGGAGCTACATCATTTGGTGTTATTTTTTGTAGTACACATAAAGTCCCAACTCAGTATTATCTTACTGAGCCGGCCCTTGGGGGCTACACGTTGCTGCTTAAGTCTACATGATCATATCTACAAAGTCCCTGCTCATTATTGCATAATGACCCGGCACTTGGGGGCTACACATGGGAAGTACAAAGTGTTCAGATTATGATTGGCGACTTACATGAACTACCCAAATTTCTTCAAAGTTGCAGTATTTATATTGAAGCAAGTCTTAAGTTATCACTTTGCTCTACTCAAGACTTGGGGGCTACAGGTAATATGGATATAAGGGAGATACACCTTCAAATTCTCAGTTTTGAGCAAACTAGGTATCATATTCTTATTGGAGGAATTTGCAAAGTTTATTTCTTCCAAGCTATTCATAGAAAGGCTTGGAGAGCCGACTCAACGATTGGAAACTATATTTATATAAGCAAGCACCAAGTCACCATAAGATTGACCCGGCGTCAGCAACAATCATGACCTGGTTTTATCAGCTTTTATAACCCGACAGTTTTGGTGATTATAAACTGGCAAAATTGACATCTTCAAGCCGGCTAAAAATCAGATGACTGGCCTGTTGACCCGGATTGTTCAGAAGAAGTATCTGGATTTTTTGCATTGGCAAAGTTTGAACATATCTGCTAAAGGAGATTTGCTATGAAGGAAATGACAAGGACTTAAGGATGAAACAGGTGCCGGTTCAGAAAAGCTTTTAACCCGGAGCACAACCTGTCGAATTTGTTCTTGTGTTTATTTTGCAGGATGAGTTTAACATGGATAAATCCAAATTAAACTAGGGGCTAATGTCGGGGATATACCCCACGGTGTAACCCGGCCAGATGTATGACCCGGCCGGACTTGGCATTTCATCGGTAACCCGCCCAAAGGCTGGCGACTCACACAGTGACCTGCCCGGATCTCTCCACTCGCTGATGACCCGGCCAGGCCTGGTGATGACCTCACGGACGTTAAGCGTGCAAACCCTACGGGTTCGAGAACTATGTAGACATGACCGAGACACTTCTCTGGTCAATAACCAATAGCGGAACCTGGATGCCCATATTGGCTCCAACATATTCTACAAAGATCTTTTATCGGTCGAACCTTATGACAACATACGTAATTCCCTTTGTCCATCGGTATGTTACTTGCCCGAGATTCGATCGTCGGTATCTCTATACGTAGTTCAATCTTGTTACAGGCAAGTCTCTTTACTCGTTCCGTAATACATCATCCCGCAACTAACTCATTAGTCACATTACTTGCAAGGCTTCTCATGATGTGCATTACCAAGAGGGCCCAGAGATACCTCTTCGATACTCGGAGTGACAAATCCTAATCTTGATCTATGCCAACCCAACAAATACCTTTGGAGATACCTGTTGAGCATCTTTATAATCACCCAGTTACGTTGTGATGTTTGATAGCACACAAGGTATTCCTCCGGTATCCGGGAGTTGCATAATCTCATAGTCGAAGGAATATGTATTTGACATGAAGAAAGCAATAGCAATAAAATTGAACGATCAATATGCTAAGCTAACGGATGGGTCATGTCCATCACATCATTCTCCTAATGATGTGATCCCGTTCATCAAATGACAACACATGTCTATGGTTAGGAAACTAAACCATCTTTGATTAACGAGCTAGTGTAGTAGAGCCTTACTAGGGACTCGGTGTTTTGTCTATGTATCCACACATGTATCAAGTTTCCGGTTAATACAATTCTAGCATGAATAATAAACATTTATCATGATATATGGAAATATAAAATAACAACTTTATTATTGCCTCTAGGTCATATTTCCTTCAGTCTCCCACTTGCACTAGAGTCAATAATCTAGTTCACATCGCCATGTGATTAACACCAATAGTTCACATCGTCATGTGACCAGCACCCAAAGGGTTTACTAGAGTCAATAATCTAGTTCACATCGCCATGTGATTAACACCCAAAGAGTATTAAGGTATGATCATGTTTTGCTTGTGAGAGAGGTTTAGTCAACGGGTCTGCCATATTCAGATCCATATGTAATTTACAAATTTCTATGTCTACAATGCTCTGTATGGAGCTACTCTATCTAATTGCTCTCACTTTCAATACATATCCAGATTGAGACTTAGAGTCATCTGGATCGGTGTAAAAGTTTGCATCGATGTAACCCTTTACGATGAACTCTTTATCACTTCCATAACCGAGAAACATTTCTTTAGTTCTCTTAACTCAGGATAATTTTGACCGCTGTCCAGTGATCTACTCCTGGATCACTATTGTACCCCCTTGCAAAACTTATGGCAAGGTACATAACAGGTCTGGTACACAGCATGGCATACTTTATAGAACCTATGGCTGAGGCATAGGGAATGAGTTTCATTCTCTCTCTATCTTCTGCCGTGGTCGAGATTTGATTACTCAATTTTATACCTTACAATACAGGCAAGAACTCCTTCTTCGACTGATCCATTTTGAACTCCTTTAAAATCTTGTCAAGGTATGTACTCATTGAAAGTCTTATCAAGCGTCTCGATCTATCCCTATAGATCTTAATGCTCAATATGTAAGTAGCTTCACCGAGGTTTTTCATTGAAAAACTCTTATTCAAGTATCCTTTTATGCTATCCAAAAATTCCATATCATTTCCAATCAATAATATGTCATCACATATAATATCAGAAATGCTACAGAGCTCCCACTCACTTTCTTGTAAATATAGGCTTCATCGTAAGTCCGCATAAAACCATATGCTTTGATCAACTTATCAAAGCGTATATTCCAACTCCGAGATTCTTGCACCAGTCCATAGATGGATCGCTGGAGCTTGCACACCTTTTTAGCACCTTTAGGATTGACAAAACCTTCTGGTTGCATCATATACAACTTTTCTTTAATAAATCCTTTAAGGAGTGCAGTTTTGATATCCATTTGCCAGATTTCATAAAATGCGGCAATTGCTAACATGATTCGGACAGACTTAAGCATCGCTACGGGTGAGAAAGTCTCATCGTAGTCAACTCCTTGAACTTGTCGAAAATCTTTTTGTGACAAGTCGAGCTTTGTAGATAGTAACATTACCATCAGCGTCAGTCTTCTTCTTGAAGATCCATTTATTCTCTATGGCTTGCCGATCATCGGGCAAGTCAACCAAAGTCCATACTTTGTTCTCATACATGGATCCTATCTCAGATTTCATGGCCTCAAGCCATTTTGTGGAATCTGTGCTCATCATCGCTTCCTCATAGTTCGTAGGTTTTTCATGGTCTAGTAACATGACTTCCAGAACAGGATTACCGTACCACTCTAGTGCGGAACGTGCTTTGGTTGACCTACGAGGTTCGGTAGTAATTTGATCTGAAGTTTCATGATCATTATCATAAGCTTCCTCTCTAGTTGGTGTAGGAATCACGGGAACAGATTTCTCTGATGAGCTACTTTCCAAATTGAGAGAAGTTACAATTACCTCATCAAGTTATACTTTCCTCCCACTCACTTCTTTCGAGAGAAACTCCTTCTCTAGAAAGGATCCATTCTTAGCAATAAAAATCTTGCCTTCAAATCTATGGTAGAAAGTGTACCCAACAGTTTCTTTTGGGTATCCTATGAAGACGCACTTCTCCGATTTGGGTTTGAGCTTATCAGGCTGAAGCCTTTTGACATAAGTGTCGCAACCCCAAACTTTAAGAAACGATAGCTTAGATTTCTTGCCAAACCACAGTTCATACGGTGTCGTCTCAACGGATTTAGATGGTGCCCTATTTAACATGAATGCAGCTGTCTCTAATGCATAACCCCAAAATGATAGTGGTAAATCGGCAAGAGACATCATAGATTGCACCATATCTAATAAAGTACGGTTACGACGTTCGGACACACCATTACGCTGTAGTGTTCCAGGTGGCGTGAGTTGTGAAACTATTCCACACTGTTTTAAATGAAGGCCAAACTCGTAACTCAAATATTCGCCTCCGCGATCAGATCGTAGAAACTTTATTTTCTTGTTACGATGATTCTCCACTTCACTCTGAAATTCTTTGAACTTTTCAAATGTTTCAGACTTGTGTTTCATCAAGTAGATATACCCATATCTGCTCAAATCATCTGTGAAGGTCAGAAAATAACGATACCCGCCGCAAGCCTCAACACTCATCGAACCGCATACATCAGTATGTATTATTTCCAATAAGTCAGTGGCTCGCTCCATTGTTCCGGAGAACGGAGTTTTAGTCATCTTGCCCATGAGGCATGGTTCGCAAGCATCAAATGATTCATAATCAAGTGATTCCAAAAGTCCATCCGCATGGAGTTTCTTCATGCGGTTTACACCAATATGACCTAAACGGCAGTGCCACAAATATGTTGCACAATCATTATCAACTTTGCATCTTTTGGCATCAATATTATGAATATGTGTATCACCACGATCGAGATTCAACAAAAATAGACCACTCTTCAAGGGTTCATACCATAAAAGATATTACTCATATAAATAGAACAACCGTTATTCTCTGATTTAAATGAATAACCGTCTTGCATTAAACAAGATCCAGATATAATGTTCATGCTCAACGCTGGCAATAGCAATAGCAATAAAACTGAACGATCATTATGCTAAGCTAACGGATGGGTCTTGTCCATCACATCATTCTCCTAGTGATGTGATCCCGTTATCAAATGACAACACATGTCTATGGTTAGGAAACTTAACCATCTTTGATTAACGATCTAGTCTAGTAGAGGCTTACTAGGGACTCGGTGTTTTGTCTATGTATCCACACATGTATCAAGTTTCCGGTTAATACAATCCTAGCATGAATAATAAACATTTATCATGATATAAGGAAATATAAAATAACAACTTTATTATTGCCTCTAGGGCATATTTCCATCAGTAGAACACACAAAATTACACTCGAAAAATTAGGTGTTTAATTGTCTCATCATGAGCAAAAAAACTATACTTCTTGCTTTCATACCAGTTATAATGCTTGAGGTTGTCCTTTGTTAGCAGAACCCCGTGGCGTAGGTAGCACACAAATATCCTATATTTAGTTGTATCTTTGACTACTCAATTTATTATTATTGTCCACTGGAATCTCCGAGTACAAGCGCCCGATGGAAGACCCATTTTGAGTTAGGTTCCAGTGAAATCCAACCCGTTCTCGTGTAGGGTGGATTGAATCCAGTGAAATCCAACCCGCGCTCGATGAACCCAAATGACACAAGATAGAGGGCCAAGAAAATCCCTCCTAAAAGAAAGACCTGGGAGGAGCTTAGAGCAACTCCAACAGAAGATGCAAATTTGGAGATGTAAAACAGGAGATGTAAGAATTTACATCTCTAAAAAAGTGCTATTTACATCTCCAAAAAAGAGGCAATTCCAACTGATGATGTATATTGGAGATGTAAAAGAGCAACTCCAATAGATGATGCAAAATGGAGATGTAAAAAGTAGTGGGCGGCAGCCAAATCAGGGCGGCGGCAGTGGGGACGGCGGCAACGCAGCGCGATTCAGGGTGGCGGCGTCGGGCCAGAGTCGGGGCGGCAGCACTTGTGCGTGTGGGCAGCAAAGAAGCATTGGAGGGGCGGCATGGGTGTTGAATCGGGACCGCGGCGGCGGAGCAGCGGCAGAGGAGCGTTGATTCGAGGTAGAGAGAGGAGGAGGAGAGGCATAGGGTCCGCGGAGGAGAGTCGAGGGGTGGCGGGAGCTTGGTGCTGCGGGCGGCCGGCTTCGCGCGGTGGGAAGAATGACGGAGGTGGGCGACCGTCAATCGAGCGGCATGGCGCGCCTCCCCTACCTCCGGCGGTGGGTCGAGGCTAGGAACAAACCCAGACCGTCCATGACCGCGCCGTGGAAGCCATTTCAGCAGCCGGACCTTCGACGAAGCTTCGACTCGAAGCGGCGGCTGAAATCGAATCGGCGGCTGTGGATCATAGCCGGCGCTAGTACGGCGAAGCAGGCGGCGGGAGGAGTGGCGGCGGGGCGGGCGGTGATCGCACGGAAGCGGGTGGAAGGCAGTTGGGCGGTTCACACGCGGCTGGCAAATTTACATCTCCTGTAGGTGGAGATGTAAATTTACATCGCGAGGTGTTGTATTTTACATCTCCGGGAAGTGGAGATGTAAATTTTTTTGCATCTACATCATCTGTTGGAGAGGGGATTTTGGGCCTCGAAGATGCAAAAGTTGGTTATTTTTGCATCTACATCATCTATTGGAGATGCTCTTAGAACTTGCACAAGAGTATCATTCTTATCGTGAGCAATGCGACACAAGGCTGGATACTATTCCCAGAGAGTAGTGTTTCCCATCCACTTGTCCTCCTAGAAGCGAATATCAGAGCCTTCCTTGATCGCGAAGGAACTAAAGCAAAAAGTATGTCTCTTGATGCAACAGTCCTGCCAAAAATGTGAGTTCCGAGGCTTTCAACTTGCCTGAGACACAACTTTTGGGCCAAAATGCTTTTGGTGCAAGAGGGTTTACCCGACATCGTCCTCGGTAAGAAGCTTGTACAACCATTTACTAAGTTAGGCATCATTTTTGACCTGGAGGTCATGTATGCCAAGGCACCCCTAGTCTTTTGGCCGACAAACCACACTCCCTTCGGTTACCCAATTGTGCGCCCTGGCCTCCCCATATCTGTCCTATATTTGGGCTGGATATGAGGGGTGCTGGACAGCCCAGACATTTGGCGCCGGTTTGAGGCGCCCGATTGGGCGGCTTTTCTTTGCCGGTCAGTGATCACTCTGTTTGCATGGAGTTTGGGGCCAGTTTGAGGTGCCCGATTGTAGATGCTCTTACCTTCTATTGTTTTCATTCTTGTGAGACGGGATGTAGGGATAATCTTAGGTGGATTAAGTTTATGTGTAGTTCCATTGTTCCACACTAGTATCCTAGGTGAGTAAAGCTAGTACCAAGTTTTTTATAGACCATCTACAGTAAGGGTTGACAAACTAATGAGACCACAACCCCCGCGTCGTCGTCGCTAGGGCGACTCGGGCGGCGCCCAAACCCTAGCCACCGGGGGCACGAGCTCACTCCTCCCCTCTCTCCGCCGCTGCCAGGGGACACCGCCGGGCTAAGCCCAGGGGCCGACGGCGGTGGCGGGGGACCCCTCTCTCACGCTTCGTAGGGGTGCTGCGGGGCCCCAAATCGTGTGGAGGCGTGGCTGATCCATTCTAGGCGGCGCGGCGGCGATGGCTGCTGCAGGCATTGGAGCGGTGGCCGGCCTTGCCTTGGGAGGCGGCATTTGCAGGCACGGCGGGCTGCCCGACCACGGGTGGTTGATACGTCTCCAACGTATCTATAATTTATGAAGTATTCATGCTGTTATATGATCATTCTTGGATGTTTTACAATCATTTTATAGCAACTTTATATCATTTTTTGGGACTAACCTATTGACATAGTGCCCAGTGCCAATTGCTGTTTTTTGCTTTTTTTTTACATCGCAGAAAATCAATAACAAACGGAGTCCAAATGCAGCGAAACTTTTTGGAGATTATTTCTGGACCAGAAGACACCCGGTGGGCCAAAGAAGTACCAGAGGGGAGCTCCGAGGGGAGCACAACCCACCAGGGTGCGCTTGGGGGTCCAGGCGCGCCCAGGTGGGTTGTGCCCACCTCGGTGACCTCCCGCACCGCCTCTTCGCCCTATAAATTGCCAAATATTCCAAAAAACCTTGGGGTAACCCTAGATTAGAATTTCCGCCACCGCAAGCCTCTGTAGCCATGAAAAACCAATCTAGACCCCGTTCCGGCACCCTGCCGGAGGGGGAGATCATCACCGGAGGCCATCTTCATCATCCCTATGGCCACCATGATGAGGAGGGAGTAGTCCACCCTCGGGGCTGAGGGTTTGTGCAGTAGCTATGTGTTTAATCTCTCTCTCTCTCTCTCTCTCTCTCTCTCTCTCTCGAGTTCTTGAGATGGAACAATCTTGATGTATCACGGGCTTTGTTAATATAGTTGGATCATATGGTGTTTCTCCCTCTCTATCTTGTTGTGATGAATTGAGTTTTCCCTTTGAGATTTCTTCTTATCGGATTGAATATTTTTATGGATTTGAGAGCACTTGATATATGTCTTGCATATGAGTACCCGTGGTGACAATGGGGTATTATATTGATTCACTTGATATATGTTTTGGCACTCAACTCGCGGATTCCCGAGATGACATTGGGGTAATCTATGCATAGGGGTTGATGCATGTTTTTGTCCTACTTTCTCCAGTAGAAATCTTGGGGCACTCTTTGAGGTTCTTTGTGTTGGATTGAGTATTATGAATCTGAATTTGCTTTGGTGTTGTTTTAGTACGAACTCTTGATAGATCGATCGGAACGAATAACTTAGTGTTATTTTAGTACGAACTCTTGATAGATCGATCGGAAAGAATAACTTGGTGTTATTTTAGTACGAACTCTTGGATAGATTGATCGGAAAGAATATCTACAAACAATTTCTTCTTATGTTCTCAGCTAGATAGGAACTTTGGAGTGATTCTTCATCGCACTTTGAGGGATGGTTATATGATCCAATTAGATTAGCATTGTTGAGAGATTGCACTAGCGAAAGTACGGACCCTAGGCCTCATTTTCAAGCATTGCAATATCGTTTGTGCTCCGTTTTATCAATTGCTACCTTGCTGTTTTTTATTGTTCCTGTTAAAAAAATCAATATCTACTATCATTACTATGCTTTTATTACCATCACTTCGCCGAACTAGTGCACCTATACAAATTACCATTGTATTTGGTGTGTTGGGGACACAAGAGAGTTTTTGTTATTGCAGGAGATATGCCCTAGAGGCAATAATAAATGTTATTGATTATCTCCCTATTCATAATTAGGTTTATGTTCCATGCTATAACTGCTATGGTTCTCGAGTCTGCAATAACCATGAGGCTCGGAGGAAGACTCATATGCATGTGTGGAATAATAAACGGTGAAATGTATTCCTAGTCTGGCCTCTAAGACTAGCTCAAGTGCTGCATGATGGTTCTGTTTTCCTGATCATGGGCATGTCTATGCCATCAACTTTGAGGGCACAATGTTAGAAGAACATTTGTGTTGAATCGACCCGATTGATGTTATGCTATGAGATTCATTCGTCACAAGTTAAATGGTTAATAACACAGAGATGGTTAACGTTTGCATAATTCCTTAGACCATGAGAGTATCGAGTTTCTTCATGCTTGCTTCATGAACTTTGGGGTTTGTTAAACGTCATCCGTAAATGGGTGGCTATTACGGCGGCTTACGGGTTCATGGAAAAGTGTGTCAAGTAACTTGATAGCTCAAGATTGGGATTTGCTCCTCCGACGATGGAGAGATATCTCTGGGCCCTCTCGGTGTTACGGTATCCATCATCGTCTGGCCAGACACTTTGTGATTTGATCACGGGGATACCGGAACACGGTAACGAGAAAAGAGAACAATACTGGTAACGAGGTAACTGGCATAGTGGACAAGTTGTTGATCCACCGGGATGCCAACATGTCTCACCTTGGGTATTGGTAACATATCGCGAAGCAACAGGAATAGCACATGGCAACTGGAGGTTCACTCGAATATTCATTCGTGTGGGTATAGGGGTCAATATGGGTGTCCACGGCTCCGATGTTGATCATTGATCGGAAAGAGTTCTGGTCATGTCTATACTTCACCGAACCTATAGGGTCACACGCTTAAGGGTCATCTATCTGCTGAATACTAGACAGGGAGTCTGAGAGAAAATCACCGAAAAAGTTTCGGAGACAACGGAAGAGTTCCGGAGAGAGAACACAGAAAGAGTTTTGGTAAAACCAAAAAGTTGTTTTGGAATATACTATTAGGTCAAAAAGGGTTTCGGCACCGCCTGGAAATTCTCAGAGGGTGCCAGAATTGGTCTGGGAACTTCTGGGAATTTTCAGAGAAAAAAAACGAAAATGTTCCGGAGCTGCCGTAACCGCTGTTGTTGCTTTTCGCTGATGAAAACCACCATACCGGAAATGTTTCGGAACATGCCCAGAATAATTTTCGAGGGTACCAAAAATGTTCTGGTACCTTCCGGAATTTTTTTAGAAAAACGTTCGCTGAAAACATCTTGTCTCAGCGCGAGAGGACAAGATCCCACGAATCGGGGGTTGCTTGTTTGGTGGCTTTTTGTCTAGGGAGCATCCATGTTTCTAGGAGACATGTTGGTGGCTTGTTGGGGCCCCTCCCCCCATGGGGGGACAATGTGTTGGGCTGCCATGGTGGTGTCCCCCTTGGGGGCCCCACTTGCATTACCATTTTACCCTTCATGTGGGACATGTAGCATGGGTATTTTGGTATTTCCTCCACCACCCCACCCCTTGCCTTGGCTTATAAAAGGAGGAGAAGGGGCTGCCATTCTCAGCATCCCTTGCTCTCATACACATGCCATGCATTATCTGGCTTCTTCTTTCCCTCCCACGAAAAGAATTTCGTAGAGCCGAAAGGCAGTCTGGGTTCCGGTGGGAACTAGTTCCGGATGGCGAAGCCCTGCCGGATAGATGACACCGTATGTGTGCAACCCCATAGAGAAGTGGTAGTTTCGATCTTTGTGCCCGAGGGGCTGTTTTGAGAGTGCCTCCCGAAGGGCTGTCCAAGTGACGGTCCGAGTTCTATGAGTCCTCCCGAAGGGCTCTCCGAGTGACGGTCCGAGTTTTAACGGTCCTCCCGAAGGGCTGTCCGCGACACTGTTCGAGGGACTGTCCGATCGCCTCCCGAAGGGCTGTCCGTGGGGAAGATGAGGGAGTACATCCTCATAGTTGGGAGGTTGTAAATCCTAGCTGCGGGGTTCTGCACCGCCAATCGTCATCGACTCTACTTCCGCTGCGCTACGAGTCGGTAACGAAAAGATCAAACCTTGTATGCAGTCTCCATAGTGGTCCTGGGCTAGTGCGTAGGTCGGAAAAATTTTGTTTTCAGCTGCGTTACCCTACAGTGGCATCATGAGCCGTGCTATGTGTAGATGCAGGTTGCGATCTAGAATACATAGAGATGTATGGGTGTTGCAAAATATAATTAGGTAGAGTGGATGAGTTCTATTAATTTAAATTATTTGTGCGGGTAGCAGATGAAATCTGTTACCCGATGTTCTTGTTGCTTCCCTGGAATTTGCATATTTCTGATTTTGATAACGGCATGGTGGAGTTTCAATGTTCTGGCAATCTGCGATCCTGATTGATCAACGAAGTGCTAACAGTTCATTGAATTCCACCGTAGTTAAAAAGAAAGATGAAATTTCATAGACGAAAGGGCAATGCAGATATGATCTGCATGGGGGTCATGCGTATGACGAAGTTTAGTATGGGGCCCGAGATTTTATTATCTCGCGTTTCATACACCCCGTGATGTTAATCTAGCGACTTGGATTATCATACTTGATGATGGACATTGGTAGCTTCGGTTTGTTTCGAAACCTTAGAAGCCACGTAAAATAATATTTTGCATGAACCGATTAGAGATGTCTAACTTGGTTTTGCAGGATGGTTTACATGTGCATGTGATGTGGTATAGCAGTGATCATAATAATTTGATTATGTATGAGATGACTATACAATGTAAATTAACATGACCTGCGTGTCATGATTCGGCATGATGGCTGGAGCCATATGATTGTCACTTTAATGACTTGCGTGTCAACCTTAAGTAATGCACTTATTTTATTAGCTATAGAGATAGCAATATTATCTGGTGCATCAACAAGGTGGTGGCAATCTTCGCGAAGGTGAACACCGACGCGAATGCCGAAGACAAAGAAATACAAGACTTCTCCGTCAGAAGGGGCTATACCATATCATGCTATTATGAATTGCCTGAGATGTTTATCCCTTATGGTGCACCCTTCTTGATTGCGCGGTAGTCGCTTTTTATTAGGGTGATCTCTCACAAAAATATCAAGTAGTTAGTGTTCTCCCAAGTGTAGAACCGTCACAGCACCTAACTTTTCGGGGTGCGCCATGCTACCATGGGTACGAACGATTAGAGAAGTGTGAGGCGGGTGAGTTGAGACCTCGCAGCGAGATCACTTGGTTGTCTTGACGTTCAGGCATGAAAGTCATGAGCTCGGAACACACGCATCGAAAGATGAACAAGAGTCACATAGAGATGTGATTGGCAAGTTTGCCTACCGATTGAGATTTTCGTCATCAGTGATGCTACCATCAATGGCGTTGAATTGAAATGCGGATCTTGAATCACTCACAATCAATTATAAGAGATATTGATTTGAGTAGGAGCGCACTGCAGAATTAACTTGTTTAAATTCTCAGTGTAATTAATTTTGAACACTGTCTAAAGTGTGATTTGCATAATAGTTGTAGAATAATGGCTCGCGTTTCCACCTTCCCTGTTAAAATTGAATAGCTGCCAAATATCTGGTTAAAACTTTACGGTTGGTAACGTAATGTGAGGATTGTCCTCAAGAGTGCCAAGAAGGATTTTGTCCTATCGCATACTTTCGGTATCCTCCCGCTAATGCTATGGATGATGAGACTCTCGTCCTTCGATCCAAAAGCTAGAATTCTGTTTCAGTCAAGTGCAATACATTTGCTTCCATGAGACCCGAACTTCAAAAGTCTGGATAGTTATGTGATATTCATGGAATCTGAAAATCATTTTCAGAGACAGACAAAGGCTAAAAGATATGAGATATCCAAAGCAATGTTTGTTTGCAAACTATTAGTAAAGGAGTTTACTATGCATTAGACTGATAAGAGAGGGATCCAGAAGAACGCCTGTCATATGATAAAAGGTGAATAAAACAACAACTTAAAGAGAAAGGAAGTGTCCGAAGGGTGTTAGTGTGACTTACACACCTAGGAAGTCCGGGGCTAACACCACTCTTAAGTTTGGTGCTTCTTCTGAGAATAGGAGAAATACTAAAAGTTAAACTGTTAGAAGTATAAAGGCAGAAGGAAAGAAGACTGGAATATCTAGCTCATGTATGAATGTCATACAAGTTTTTGATGTATAGAAGGCTGGTCAAAGATATAGTTCTTGGGAATTATGGTTAAACATGTTAATCACTAATTCTTGGGTATTGTGAGTTGATCACAAAGATACCCGCTCGATTGCATCTGTTGCAACTCGATGTAAGAACTACTATGGCCTGAAAGACTAGCCAGGAATGAGGTTTAGGTATACACAGGGAACATAGTAAATGTTACTATACCTTCCATCGGTGTATTACCGTCTGTATTTATTTTCATAATTCATTTAGAGTTTCACAAACTCTAGCCCATTGCATAAGGTATCTTGCAAGAAGGTTGTTCATAAGAGAACTTTTTATGTTCGATGTTATGAATAACATAAGGGCCATACTTTCATTAAGAATGAGATATATGTGATGAATAATGATAATAATATATTACCTCTGGATTTACTTTCATAATTCATTTTAGAGTTTTACACTCTAGCCCCTTGCACAATGTTGTTGCAAAAGGGTTGTTCATAAAAGAACAACTGTTGTTTAGTATTATGAATAACATGAAGGACCATGCTTCCATCCAGATGGGATGTATGTTATGATTATTGATAGTAATGTGATACATCCATAACACTGACGCTAAATGTCGTAAGACTAAGAGAATACCACACAAATGTGGCACTGCATTTGGTCACATTGGAGAAACCCGCATGGATAAATTCCATTATGATGGATTTTGAAGTCGTTTGATTTTGAATCATCTGACACTTGCAACTTTCCTTCGAAAAGTGAAGTGACTGAAATACCATTCACAGGCCATAAGGAACGAGCAAAGAACTTATTGGCGATCATACATTTTGATGTATGTAGTCCGATAAATGTTGTTGCAAACAGTGGATTTGTCTACCTTCAAAAATGACTCAAGTAGATATATGGATATTTACTTGATGAGACGTAAGTCTGGATCTTTTGAAATCATTCAAAAGGTTTTCAAAATGAAATAGAAGTTATTGTAACAAGAAAATTATGTTTCTATAATTCGATTGCAGAAAGGAATATTTGAGCTACAAGTTTAGCGAATGTCTAATGAGTTGTGAAAGGGGTTTCATAACTTGCACCTCCCGAAACACCATTGCAAGTGGAAAGTCCGTGAAGATGTAATTGAACCATTTATGACATGCTAAGATCAAAGATGACATAAATAAATTTGCCATTATCCCTTTTAAAGTCATGCTTTAGAGACTACGGCTTTTACACTGAAAAGAGCTCCATCAGGTATGTTGAAATGACGCCATGGTATGGTACGCCTGTAAGTGCATCTAGTGCCACCCCTAGTTGGTTTTGGAGTATTGACGACAAACTTGGTTGAGGGACTAATGTATTTGTGAGAATTGCAGGATAACACAGGTAGTAGTCCCACATTGATTCGGTTTACCTACTAGAGATGACCCCTAAAAATGTGTGAAGACATTGAAGACAATGGTGGTTTGTGAAGATATTCACAAAGAAGATTGTGACTTGAGAAAACATTCACGTGAAGACTATGGAGTGCGAAGACATAGTTGTTTCGTAGTTTCCTTTTCTTCTTTGTTGAGTCATAGGAACCACCGTACTGTTAAGTGGGGTCCAAGTGAACAAAGTCAGAGTGACTGAAGTGATGCTCAACCAAATCCTATGTCTTCGAGCGAAGCCAATGAGAGCAAGTCTTATCCAGTGTTGGATGAGTCAGCTTTACTTGTAGCCCAAGTCAAGCTGCCGCGTGTGTTTGAAATCTGACCGTTGGACACGTGTCAGTTCCTTAGTGACCCAGGGTCATTTCGGAGAAATCAGGCCGGGTTGCCTCCTGGCTATAAATAGCCCACCCCCTACACCATAAATTGGTGGCTGCTCAGAGTTAGTACACGGCTTTTGTCGTTTGAGAGCAACCCACCTATGAATCATTTGAGAGAGAGATCCTTGCAAGGACAAAGCCCAAAACACCCAGAGCCAAAGAGTGTTAGGCATCACTGAAGTCTTTCTGTCCGCGTGAACTGAAGACTTGTTACACTTGAGGACTGTGAATCCTCCAGCCGGTTAGGCGTCGCGTTCTGAGCATCCAAGAGTCATTGTGGATTGCCAGTGAACAAAGTCTGTGAAGGTTTGGAAGTCTACCTTGAAGACTTACCAGAGTGATTGGGCGAGGACTATGTGTTCTTAGCTCAAGGGGAATAAGGTGAAGACGCAGTCTTCTGAGTTGAATCTCAGCCTCCCTAACCAGACGTACAGTTGTCACAGCAACTGGAACTGGTCCAACAAATCCTTGTCCTCACCAAGCAACTAGTTTTATCTCTTACTTCTATTTACTTACAGTTTGTCTTCATGAAGTCATTGCCTGCTTGCATGATCTGATTGACTACACTATGTGAAGTCTGTTGTTGTTTGGCTTCATACTATCTTCCATCCTGATCCATACTACCTAGCTGCTAATAGTCTTCGTGCTTTCACTTCATTGCTTACTGGACTATGGCTTGTCTAGTGTAGTCTACCTTCCACTGCATATCAATAGGTTCATTTCTACTGTTTGTCTTCAAAGCCCCCATGTTTTGAAGACTCTGATAAAAATCTCCTATTCACCCCCCTCTAGTCGATAACAAGCACTTTCAATTAGTATCAGAGCTAGGTGCTCCCTTGTTTTGTGTGATTCGGTTTAACCACCTGGAGTTTTAGCTATGTCGACTGCAGGGATAATCAAAGTCTCCGCTGCGTGCCCTGTCTTTGATGGCACTGATTACCCCTACTGGAAGAATAAGATGCGCATGCATCTTGAAGCCATTAATGTTGACCTCTGGTATGTCGTCAAGAACGGCGTTCCTAAGGCTAGTGAAGGTGTCACTGCTGCTGATGTCAAGAGGTTCATTCAACTGGATTCGACTGCCAAGAACATCATCTGTGGTCATCTGACCAAAGGACAGTATGGTCGTGTGAGTGCTCTCGAAACTGCGAAGCTAGTCTGGGACTGGCTCTCCAAGATCAACGAAGGCGTCACAACCCAGAGAGATTCAAGGATCAGTGTTCTTCGCAACCTCTTCAACCGCTTCAAGAGAAATGACAATGAGAATGTCCAGCTCACATTTGATCGCCTCACTGGTATCACAAATGAGCTACACGCACTCGGTGCCACTGAGATCACCAAGCATGAAATCGTCAAGACACTCTTGAGATCGCTTGACAGCTCATTTGATACCCTGGCCCTGATGATTCAAGAACGCCCTGACTTCAAGACTCTCGATCCGTCTGACATACTTGAGAGGCTCAACACTCATGAGTTCCAGTTATCTGAGAAAAGAGATATCTATGGTCCCAACTATGGCCGAACTCGCGCTTTGAAGGCAAAAGTTGTTTCCTCATCTGAAGAAGAATCTGACTGCTGTTCTGAGGATCCTAAAGACATTGGAAAGGAGCTTGCTATGCTTGTGAAGAAGTTCCAGAAGTTCACCAAGAGGAAAGGCTTCGAAAAGTCTTCAAGATCCAGCTCTAGAAATGATGAAGCTTCCACACGTGATCACAAGAAGAGAACATGCCACAAGTGCAAGAAATCTGGTCACTACATCTCTGAGTGTCCACAGTGGGACAATGAGACCAAGAAGAAGAAGAGCAAGGAATATGATTCCGATGACAAGAAGAAGAAGAAATCCTCAAAGTCTTCTTCAAAGTCTTCGTCAAAGTCTTCATCACACAAGAAGAGCTCATCTGGCAAGGCTCATGCTTTTGTTGGCAAGGAGATGGATTCAGAGGAGGAGTCTGCTTCTGAGGAGGCAGAGGTGGAGTCTGAGGAGGAGTCCGATTCAGGCGTGGCCGGCTTGGCTCTGGCTACTGCCTATGTTGCCAAGTCCATCTTCAACTCTGAAGACAATGGCTCCGTCACCAACGCTGATGCTGATGATAAGGACGACTCTGCTCCCACCTACTGCTTCATGGCACGCGGTGCCAAGGGTATGACACCAAAGGCTTCAGAATGGATTATGGACAGTGGATGCACTAACCACATGACTGGTGATCGAAGTCTTCTGATGGATTCAACCCTACGTCCATCAGACAAGAGTCACATCACATTTGCTGACACTGGTAAAAGCAAGGTATTGGGTCTAGGTAGAGTTGCAATCTCAAAGGATCAGCACATGGATAAAGTGATGCTTGTTGAATCCCTTGGTTTCAACTTAATGTCTGTTTCAATGCTTTGTGACTTGAACATGATTGTGATATTTGGAAAATATCGTTGCCTTGTGCTTATAGAATCTGACAAATCTCTAGTCTTTGAAGGGTACCGTAATGATGATCTGTATATGGTAGATTTCTCAGCAGGACCACAGTTGGCCGTATGTCTTCTAGCAAAAGCTTCAGAGTGCTGGCTCTGGCATCGGAGGCTAGGGCATGCTGGCATGAGGAACTTGTACACACTCACGAAGAAGAAACATGTCATTGGCATCGAGGGCGTCAAGTTCAAGAAGGATCATCTGTGTGGTGCCTGCGAAGCTGGAAAGATGACTAGGGCCAAGCATCCCTCGAAGACAATCATGACTACGACTCGTCCCTTCGAGCTGCTCCACATGGACTTATTTGACCCTACTCACTACTCTACTCTTACTACCACTGCTTGCCTCTATGGCTTCGTCATTGTTGATGATTACTCAAGATATACATGGGTGCATATAATCCTCTACAAGAATGAAGTGCAGGATGTCTTCAGATGATTCGCCAATCATGCCATGACGAACTATGGCATCAAGATCAAGCACATCAGAAGTGACAACAGCACAGAGTTCAAGAACACCGGCCTCGACACTTATCTTGATACATTGGGCATCACTCATGAGTTTTCAGCTCCATACACACCTCAGCAGAATGGCATCGTGGAGCGCAAGAACAGAACCCTCATTGAGATGGCACGGATGATGCTTGATGAGTACAAGACTCCAAGGAAGTTCTGGCCTGAAGCCATTGAAACTTCATGCCACATCATCAACCATGTTTATCTTCACAAGCTTCTAAAGAAGACATCCTATGAGCTCCTAACTGGTAAGAAGCCAAACGTCAGTTACTTCAGAGTATTTGGTGCTAGGTGCTGGATCAAGGATCCACATCACACTTCAAAATTTGCACCTAAAGCACATGAAGGTTTTATGCTTGGCTACGGAAAGGATTCGCACTCCTACAGAGTCTTCAACCTCTTTCACTATAAAGTGGTTGAAACTGTGGATGTGCGGTTCGATGAGACTAACGGCTCGCAAAGAGAGCACCTGCCAAATGTGCTAGATGAAGTATCACCTAGTGAATCGATCAAGCTTATGGGTACTGGAGAAATCATACCTTCAGAAGCACAGGCTGAAGAAGAAATCATCATTTCTGCACCTAATCAACCTGAAGCCAATGCTGAAGATGAAGACAATGATCAGCAAGGGCAGAATCTTCGTCCTGTTCATCCTCGTGTTGCAAATGAAGTACAGATTGAGAAGATAATTGATAGCATCAATGCACCTGGTCCACTCACTCGTTCAAGAGCAACATAGCTAGCAAATTTCTGTGGGCACTTTGCATTTGTCTCTATATCTGAACCCAAGAAAGTTGCTGAAGCCTTCATGGAACCTGAATGGATTCAAGCTATGCAAGAAGAGCTTCAACAGTTCGAGCTGAACAATGTGTGGGAATTGGTTAAGCGTCCTGATCCTCGCAAGCACAACATCATAGGCCCCAAATGGATCTATCGCAACAAACAAGATGGGCATGGTCAAGTTGTCAGAAACAAGGCTCGTCTCGTTGCTCAAGGTTACACTCAAGTTGAAGGGATTGACTTCGATGAAACTTTTGCTCCAGTGGCTAGGCTTGAAGCCATTCGCATACTGCTAGCCTATGCCAACCATCACAACATCTTCCTGTACCAAATGGATGTGAAGAGTGCTTTTCTAAATGGCAAGATTGAAGAAGAAGTGTACGTTGCACAACCACCTGGCTTTGAAGACCCAAAACATCCTGACATGGTATACAAGCTCAACAAGGCACTGTATGGCCTCAAACAAGCCCCTCGCGCTTGGTATGACACACTCAAAGACTTCCTGAAGAGCAAAGGCTTCAAACCAGGTTCCCTGGATCCCACTCTCTTCACGAAGACATACGATGGTGAACTGTTTGTATGCCAGATCTATGTAGATGACATTATCTTTGACTGTACTAACAAGAGATACAGTGATGAGTTTGGGCACATGATGCAAGAGCAATATCAGATGTCCATGATGGGTGAGCTGAAATTCTTCCTTGGTCTTCAAATCCGTCAGCAGAGCAACGGCATCTTCATATCCCAAGAGAAATACCTCAAGATTGCCTGAAGAAGTTTGGAATGCAAGACTGCAAAGGGTACACGATGCCAATGCCAACCAAATGTCAATTGGGTCCCGACGACAATGGTAAAGAATTTGATCAAAAGGTATACCGCTCCATGATTGGTTCCTTACTCTATTTATGTGCATCTAGGCCAGATATCATGCTTAGCGTTTGCATGTGTGCCCGATTCCAAGCGGCACCAAAGGAATCGCATCACTTAGCAGTGAAGCGAATTCTTCGATATTTGGCTTACACCCCAACACTAGGATTATGGTATCCAAAGGGCTCAGAATTTGATCTAGTTGGATTCTCAGATGCTGATTATGCTGGTGACAAGGTTGATCGCAAGTCCACATCAGGCACATGTCACTTTCTTGGACGATCTCTTGTCTGTTGGTCTTCAAAGAAGCAGAACTGTGTATCTCTCTCCACTGCTGAATCTAAATACATTGCTGCTGGATCATACTGCGCTCAGCTTCTATGGATGAAGCAAACTCTTAAGGACTATGGTATCTACCTGAAGCAAGTGCCACTTTACTGTGACAATGAAAGTGCCATCAAGATTGCTAATAACCCAGTTCAGCACTCGAAGACAAAGCACATTCAGATCCGTCATCACTTTCTCAGAGATCATGTCATGAAGGAAGATATTGATATCATTCACGTCAACACTGAAGAGCAATTGGCAGATATCTTCACAAAGCCCTTGGATGAGAAAAGGTTTTGCAAGTTGCGGTGTGAGCTAAATATCTTAGAATCCTCGAATGTCCTGTAATTGGACACACTTCCTAATGCTTATGCATGTTGATGACTTAGATGTGCAACACACGAAGTAACGTATATCTTCAATCAATGAAGACATACACTCTAAGTGTGAATACATTAACGCGGAATTTGACTTCGGAGCGCCACGATAATTGTGCGCCGTGTCTGGGTCTAATACTTCCTATACGGTGGGAAACGCCACCACCAAATTCTTGTTTGATGTGTTTCATTTGGCGTCATAATTACATAGTCTTCGCATTTGGTTTGTCTTCAACATTGATTTGACTTCATGTTTATCTTCACAATGTTCAGTTGGTCTTATTCTGATATATACATATATTCGTGTTCAGTCCTCTACAGCATTCACTTATAGCTATGTCTTCATATTTCAATTTTTCTTGATCTAAGTGAATGTGATCGGACCCTAACCCCCCTCTGTGCTTCTACCTCAAAATCTATCTATCCAAATCATATGCATTCTATTGAAACCTGTCGATTGTCTTCTCTGAATCCTTGTCAGCAGAAGACAAAGAGACAAATGTTTAAATCTGTTTTTTAATGCCATATCCTTATTGCCTGAATACCGGAGAAGCCGAAAGACCTCTCGACAATCCAGGCGTGCGTGGGAACATGGGACAACTTCCAATAAGTTGCATGCATGCCACGTGTCCTTCAGATGTGAACCGCCAGGGGCACCTGCATAATTACGATGTACTGTCCCTCTTGTTATAAATACACACTCACCACGGTCATAATCTCTTCTCCACCTCGCCACCTCGCACAAACCCTAGCGCCTCCGCTAGCTCGCGTCGACGCCGGAGACGAAGCACTTAGCTACCGCGACTTCCTCGACGCCGTCCTCACGCCGGCCGTGGACCTCGTCCTCTCCACCGTCGCCGTAGGTGTCTTCCGCCGCCAAGTTAGGGCGCGGGAGATTGAACTGCTCAGCCTCTCTCTCCACCTCGTCTAGCAGTTCGTCAGCGATAATTAAAACTTACTTTTTACTACCTTTTTGATCCATCAAATCCATCCACTTCAATCAAAAGTGGTTTCTTCACTTTCAAATCTAGATCTGTCTTCATCTGCATCTCATATCTTGCCAAGTATATTAACTTATGCTTCACAACTAGTTAGATTCCTCACTTGTACTTATTCATGGATTCGTACAAATCTGGAACCAACTCTCATCAAATAAGTGAATGTCTTCGCACTATGAGGTTAATGTCTTCAAACTGATTTATCTTCAAAATCTTCTGAGAATGCATATGACCTCTTCCCCTTCCCTCGCACCTCTAATGCTATCACAGGTACATGTCCGTGGGAGAATCCCTTGGTTCTCATAGTCTGCATTCATTTGCAGAGTTCTTACAGCGTCATATTCACTCACCTGAAGCCAGTTCCTGTCTGACCAGCAAAAGGAAGCCATTCACTATCTTGAAGCCATTCAGTTTGAATATAATGGCAACTGAAAAATCTGCAAGGAAAGGCGGCAGGTAGCGCCATGGAGATACAGCTAAGGATTTACCCCCTGATCTATTTGAAATGTACAAGACAGATCCTAAGGAAAGCTATGGCCGTTGCAAAACCAGAATCCAATGGATTCGAAGATATTGGGCGGAAGAATGGTTCAAATACAGATTTGTAACCCCTGAATATGCTGAAAAGAACGCTATCAAGCGCCCATGGGGAGATATTCTGTACAGAAATCTGCAGCCCAAGTCCAAGTCTGAAGCCATTGCTCAAGGCTTCTACCCATGCATGGTCCGTGTACCGAAGCCAGAGAATGCTGACCCATCATCCATATTATGGTGTCGCGAAGACAATCTTTTCAAGCGCAACTATCAATTTGCAAAAGATTCTGCAATGAAGAACAAGAAAGTTCTTGGACTCAACTTCAACCCAGGTCCGTCTGCTCCAAGGGCTGATGGCACACGCGATGCCAATCCCAATGTCATTGGCCCCTTCAACAACTTCGATGGCCTCCTCTCTCATATAGCTGCTCAGAGGGCCACTGTGGAGCAATCAGCTGATGACGCAGATTCTGAAGATGCGCCAGCTCCACCGAAGCCAAAGAAGAAGAAATCAAAAGCTTCAAAGCCCTCTACTTCACCAAAAGCTTCGATTGTGAAGCCATTGGCCACTGCACCTCCTGAACCTAGTGTGCAATCTGAAGATCTGTCTCGTGTCTCCAAAAAGACCGAGAAGACCAAGAAAACCAAGAAGCCCAAGAAGAGTTCTAGGCATGAACTGACACCAGCTGCCGTTCTGCGCAATGAGGATGCCACCATTGATCTGTCCAGCGATGAAGATCTTGGTGATGATGCCCTTGAGCAACTGATCAAGAGCAAGCAAGAGGCGGAGATCTTCAACGATCTGCCCCTCTTTGATGTTGGTATACTGAACAACTTCAATTATGAGTGGTTCGATGACCAGAGCATAAGCATCGATGATCTTCAGCTTCCTGTGGACATCAGCGTCTCCTTCCACGGAGCCATTGCTAATGAGTTAGCCTTGGCTCAGAAGATTGTTGAGCTCAAGAACAAAATTGATTATGAGAAGGCTCACTTCAAGAAGCACATGGCCAAACTCAGCGTGGCAGATGTTCAGATCTTTAAGAAGATGCTGCATGACCTCAAGGAAGAGTTTCACAAGAAGCGTGAAGAAGCTAAAGGCTCACGAGAGCGCATGAAGTACTTTGCGCAGAAATGTGTTCAAGCACACAATGAAGCTAAAAAGCGCAAAGCTCTGGGGCGTCCTGGCATCGACCCCAGAATGGCTGCCAACCAGAAGAAGAAGCCTGCTGCGGCCCAAGCTGAAGCATCAAGGCGGAAAGAACCAAGCATTGTCTTCCCCGCCAGCATGACAGGCTCGAAGCCTAAGGTCACCTCAGCAGCTTCTGAGTTGAAGAAGACAAGGGCAGCTGAAGTCGAAGCCCTGAAACACAAGCACAAGGATGCTTCTGATGATGCCCCATCCAAGAAGAAGCTGAAGACAAAGTCTTCAAAGAAAGAGCGTGCTGCTGCCACAAAACCCCTTGTTGTTGAGCCCATTTCTGTTGCCCGTCCAGCCTCCACCAACCAAGAGCATCGCATTGTGATCTACAAGCCAGCTTCCACAGAGGCTCATGAAAATGAAGAAGTTCCAGCTGTTGACACCATCACAGCTGAAGACATTGGTCATGAAGATGATGTAGTCCTTCCTCAACTCGAGCACCAATTGGTATCATCGCCTGTTCTTACGAACAGTGAACTCATCAGCATTGGTCGTCCCTTGACACCAGTTGCTCAGGATGATTCATGGGCCGATCGCCCCCAACAAGACACCCCCATTCATGATGATACACCCAGAACTCCACCACCTCAAGTCACCACTCTGGTTCTTGTCGACGACAACTACATGGTGCAGACCACTCCATCACCACAGGCGTCGCCCGCTTTCCGCAGGCTTCGCAAAGGCCCCAGGCCACAGGTCACCATGTTGAGCATTCCGGAAGAGGAAGCACAACAAAGCTCAGTAACACGTCAAGTGTTTCCTGAAGCTACCCCTACTGCGAATGTCTCTGTGTCTGAAGCTAAAGCTGCTGAAGACATTCCGGCTGCATCAGCCGATGAAGAACAAGACACAAGAGAAGGAGAAAGAGTTGACACACCCCCTGCTACTGATCCCATCATTCTCGAGGAGAATGTGATCGAGCCCAACCGTCCTGTCATTGAAGAAACGGAGGTTGAAAACGCTGAGGCTGCCACAAACAACACTCCTAAAGCCAATGACGTTGTCATGGCTGAAGACAATGTGGAGCCTGAAGCAAATGTTGTGCCTGAAGCTCATGTACAACCTGAAGCCACCGTGAATGCTGAAGCCACTGTTCCACCCCCAAGGACTCACACCATTGAGCAGGACTATGATCGCGGCCAGCTTGTCGGACCACAGTACGACTACCATATTGAGCAGAGGCCTCAGGTTCAGAAGCCAAAGCCCAGGCTGCCAAGGCTTCTAGGTGCTGCTACATTGCCAGGATCTTTCAGTGTGGACAGCTTCAGGGCGCACAACTCATTCTTCGACAGCGCCAAGAATCCATATACGAAGCCAAAGATCTCTTCTGATTGCTTCTGGAGCTATCAGCAGCGCAGCTATTACTCCTCCATTCTATACAATCAAGAGCGAATCTTTCCTCACATGCGTCTTGATTGTGAAGCTATTGCTGGGCTGCCCTATCTTGAAGAAGCACTGGATTGCTTTAGGGATGCTGGTCTGCTGCAATTCGTAACTGATAAAGAGCACTGGAATGAAGAGCTTCTGCTGCAGTTCTATGCCACACTTCACATTCGTGGCTACAACAGGGATCCGAAGACATGGATCCTTGAGTGGATGACAGGTGATGTGCACCATGAAGCCAAAGCTCAAGACGTCATTGAGCTTACTTCCCTGCCCACTCCAGGTGAACTGTATGAGCCTGGTTGTCAGCTACACCAAAATGAGCTGCAAAGTATCTTTCAGAAGCCTGAGCCAAATATGAGTCAGATGCTCAGTATGATGAAGCCATTCCCTCAAGATGCTGAATATCCCAAGGAATTCTTCGTCAAAGACCTTGAGTACTTGCCCCGCACAGTTTATCATATTCTGAGGCGTACTCTATGGCCACTCAAGGGATATTCTTCTGAAGCCAAACTTGAAGGAACCATGAAGACATTGGTATTCTATATTGTCAATGGCATCAGATTCAATTCCCAGGATTTCTTCATCAGACAACTTGCTGCATATGGGATTGATCTGTTCGGCTTGAAGTTTTATGCTCCATGGGTGATGCGCCTGATCAAACTCCATTCTTCTGTTGACTATTAGCCCTCAGCGCGCAACCATCTTGTTTTTCTGCCTGAGGTTGATCTGTCTGTTGAAGCCATCTACCCTGAGCCTGCCAAAGAGCCCCTATATCTTCATAATGTTGATTGACAATGCTTCACGCAACCAATAGAAGGAATTCATGTTCCAAATGCTGCCACTACTGTCTATCCTCTGGCTGGCAATATGCGTGAGCCACATTGTGCCAACACTGAAGCCACTGCTAGTACAATCGCCCAAAGGCCTCGGAAGCATTCTCGTGTACTCAATGACCGAGAGCTTCTTGTGGCCTTACATCAGAAGCAGGACAAGCAGCATGACTGGCTAAAGCGTCAGATGCAGAGTATCTTGGTGGACGTCAATCACATCCGAAACCTGGCCACCAAGAACTCGTTCGTAGCTCATGAAGCCTGTCGGCGATCTTGGAAGAGTCTCACACTGCTATGCCCTAAAGAAGATCTTCGCGAAGATGGCTTCACAGAAGGCTTCACATTTGACTCCAGACCTCCACGCAATGCAAGCTGGCGCCGCACTCCATCTATTGAAGATTCTGAGCGTTCACCTTTGGCTGCAACTGTTGTTGCGAGAGTCGTTGATGAAGAAGACGACGCCACTTCACCAACCATGGCTGCACTGCATCTCGACACTGCACCAGGCCCTTCTGCTCCACCAAACTCCAGCGTCGACCCTGCACCTTCATCTACTCCTGCTGGGAACGAGTAGATGCTCTATGTCTTCAAACCTTTTTGGTCCTTACTGACAAAAGGGGGAGAAGCATATGAGTTGATAGTCTTCAAGCGGGTCCGTATGGGTGGTTGCACTATATTTTGCCAAGTGTTTACAACTCTTGTCTTTTGATACATTTGGTTCTTTGGGTTGTAACACTTAAACTTGATGGTCGTCTGCTACTTTCTCTGCTACTCTGTGATGCGATGATAAATTCCGCATGAAGTCATTCCGCAGACGTCCATTTTTCATTATGCATGTCATTACCTTCGTTATATCTTTATGTGCATGATGAAGTGTCTTCATAAGTTGAAGAGGATCTCCACAAAGTAAAACCTGCCATGTGCATTTGCATTTAAAAGCAAACTACTTATATGCACATCTTCAGGGGGAGCCTTTCGCTACTTATGAAGACAATGCATTAATTCTTAAACTTTCACATACTTTTATCCCCGTTGAAAACATCAACCAGTTTGTCATCAATCACCAAAAAGGGGGAGATTGTAAGTGAATCTAGTGCCACCCCTAGTTGGTTTTGGAGTATTGATGACAAACTTGGTTGAGGGACTAATGTGTTTGTGAGAATTGCAGGATAACACAGGTAGTAGTCCCACATTGATTCGGTTTACCTACTAGAGATGACCCCTAAAAATGTGTGAAGACATTGAAGACAATGGTGGTTTGTGAAGATATTCACAATGAAGATTGTGACTTGAGAAGACATTCACATGAAGACTATGGAGTGCGAAGACATAGTAGTTTCGTAGTTTCCTTTTCTTCTTTGTTGAGTCATAGGAACCACCGTACTGTTAAGTGGGGTCCAAGTGAAAAAAGTCAGAGTGACTGAAGTGATGCTCAACCAAATCCTATGTCTTCGAGCGAAGACAATGAGAGAAAATCTTATCCAGTGCTGGATGAGTCAGCTTTACTTGTAGCCCAAGTCAAGATGCCGCGTGTGTTTGAAATCTGACCGTTGGACACGTGTCAGTTCCTTAGTGACCCAGGGTCATTTCGGACAAATCAGGTCGGGTTGCCTCCTGGCTATAAATAGCCCACCCCCTACACCATAAATTGGTGACTGCTCAGAGTTAGTACACGGCTTTTGTCGTTTGAGAGCAACCCACCTTCGAAGCATTTGAAAGAGAGATCCTTGCGAGGACAAAGCCCAAAACACCCAGAGCCAAAGAGTGTTAGGCATCACTGAAGTCTTTCTGTCCGCGTGATCTGAAGACTTGTTACACTTGAGGACTGTGAATCCTCCAGCCGGTTAGGCGTCGCGTTCTGAGCATCCAAGAGTCATTGTGGATTGCCGGTGAACGAAGTCTGTGAAGGTTTGGAAGTCTACCTTGAAGACTTACCAGAGTGATTGGGCGAGGACTATGTGTTCTTAGCTCAAGGGGAATATGGTGAAGACGCGGTCTTCTGAGTTGAATCTCAGCCTCCCTAACCAGACGTACAGTTGTCACAGCAACTGGAACTGGTCCAACAAATCCTTGTCCTCACCAAGCAACTGGTTTTATCTCTTACTTCTCTTTACTTACAGTTTGTCTTCATGAAGTCATTGCCTGCTTGCATGATCTGATTGACTTCACTGTGTGAAGTCTGTTGTTGTTTGGCTTCATACTATCTTCCATCCTGATCCATACTACCTAGCTTCTAATAGTCTTCATGCTTTCACTTCATTGCTTACTTGACTATGGCTTGTCTAGTGTAGTCTACCTTCCGCTACATATCAATAGGTTCATTTCTACTGTTTGTCTTCAAAGCCCCCGTGTTTTGAAGACTCTGATAAAAATCGCCTATTCACCCCCCCCCCCCCCCTCTAGTCGATAACAAGCACTTTCAACGCCCAACCATGTTATATCTTTTCTTAAACATTTGGAATATGGGGCTTGTGTAAAAGGTTACAAACCTATTCCAAATCAGACAAGTGCTACTTTGTAGGTTATCCCAAGTCATTGGGTATTCCCCCACCACTATACCGAGGCAAAGGTTTTCGCCACAAAACGGTATGCTTTTAAAGAGAATAGTTCTTGCAAAAGGTGAGTGGGAGGACAGTGCAACTCGACGAGATAAACAGTATCTTCGTCATCAGGTCAAAGGAAAGGAACATTGGAAGTGATTCCGGAGTTTCCTACTGCGACTGATACGGAAGTCTCTACAATAAAATGTATGGACTTCGGTCGAACTTGCAGCTGAACCACGTAGGCAAGGCTCGTGCAAACCTCTCAGGTGCGCAAACGAGATATTGTTGTTAGACAACAGTATACCTACAATACACAAGGAAGCGTTGATGGGCCCTGACTCCGAAATTGGCTAAATGCCAATACAATACGAGATAGTTTCCATATAAGTGATTCAAGATTAAAATCTTGATACACCTTTCGGAAGACTTAGAGTCTAACAAATATTTATGGAACTAAAAATTGATACGGATAAAAATGTTTTATCCATAAAGCTCGACATGTTGAAATAACAAGTTCAAGGAGTTGACTACGATGAGGATGTTTCACCGTAGCGATGCTTAAAGTCGGTTCGGGTTGAACTAGCAATTAATACATATTTCAATCATGAGATATGAAACAAAGATGATGAAAGGATTTCCATATGATGGAAATGAAACCAAGGACTTGCATGTGTTACAGTCCAAGGTATTTTGTCAGTCCAGAGGATGCTACTGAGTGTGCATACTTCAGAGTTCCAGTGATGGACAGAAGAGAGCAAAATGGAGTTGGAATCTTCGTGTTTTGATGAAATGGTTAAAAGGGTTTTGACTTCATCAATGGGTAACGAAGATGCTTGTGATTCAAGAAAGTAAGTGGGAGCATAATAATATTTCTAAAAACATTGTGTGCTTGACACATTGTTAATTGGAAAAAAAAATCTTGACACGAATTAGGACTTCATTAGAAAATAGTTTTTTCGATGAAGTGCTTGGGCTAAATAGCCTTAATATTAGGCATAATGATCTATGGAGATAGATTTACCTAATGGGGCTAAGCAATGATTACATATTGACAAGATGCTAAAACTTTTTAGCATTTAAAACGCCAAGGAGTGATTCTTGTCGAAGTCACATGGAAAGAGTTTTGCAAGACTCGGTGTCCCAAAAACACTGATGAGCAAAATACATGATGGAGATTCCACACACCTCCGTGTTTGGATTAATCATGTATTCCATGGTATGTAAAAACAACCAGATATGTCCAATACTCCAAAGTTATTGCGAGTATAGATACCAAAGTGATCAAAAGTACTGATCATGGGACAACAGTGAAAGATGTCATTGAGTACTATAGTAGTACTGATGACATGTTTTCTCGCATGCAGAGATCATGAAGAGTTCGTTGTAAAGTGTTACATCGATATAGTCCTCATCTTTTCTCCATACGATTTTCGATTTAAATTGAGGTTTTTTGTGTAACACACAATGTGGTGGCACAGTTAGTTGGAAATTGTTCCAAACAAGTTACTGTGGCGAATTCTATAACAGAGGCGAAGTATGTTGCCGCTTTTATAGCGACAAAGAAGATGTTGAGTCATATAGTTCATTCATGAACTTAGTATGGTTCCAAGATGGCTTTTGTCAATGGGTCACTACTGCAGGTAGTTGCTCCATAACTCAGTCTGAGGAATCCAGGTTCGACCTGTGATTCACATACATGCAAAGCCAAGTCCACACAAAATATGAATTTTGTGAAAGCATGAAAACGTGAGGATATGCAAAGATACACACGGAGCTGAAGTCCTCAGATCCGTTGGACATCAGGCTATACCACAAGCGAAGCATATTTACACCAGTGTGCCACAGGTGTAAAATGCATTAGCATTAACTAGATTATTGACTCTAGTGCAAGTGGGAGTCTGTAGGAGATATGCCCTAGAGGCAATAATAAATGTTATTGATTATCTCCCTGTTCATAATTAGGTTTATGTTCCATGCTATAACTGCTATGGTTCTCGAGTCTGCAATAACCACGAGGCTCGGAGGAAGACTCATATGCACGTGTGGAATAATAAACGGTGAAATGTATTCCTAGTCTGGCCTCTAAGACTAGCTCAAGTGTTGCATGATGGTTCTGTTTTCCTGATCATGGGCATGTCTATGCCAGCAACTTTGAGGGCACAATGTTAGAAGAACAACAATGTTAGAAGAACATTTGTGTTGAATCGACCCGATTGATGTTATGCTATGAGATTCATTCGTCACAGGTTAAATGGTTAATAACACAGAGATGGTTAACGTTTGCATGATTCCTTAGACCATGAGAGTATCGAGTTTCTTCATGCTTGCTTCATGAACTTTGGGGTTTGTTAAACGTCATCCGTAAATGGGTGGCTATTACGGCGGCTTACGGGTTCATGGAAAAGTGTGTCAAGTAACTTGATAGCTCAAGATTGGGATTTTCCCCTACGACGATGGAGAGATATCTCTGGGCCCTCTCGGTGTTACGGTATCCATCATCGTCTGGCCAGACACTTTGTGATTTGATCACGGGGATACCGGAACATGGTAACGAGAAAAGAGAACAATACCGGTAGCGAGGTAACTGGCATAGTGGACAAGTTGTTGATCCACGGGGATGCCAACATGTCTCACATCGGGTATTTGTAACATATCGCGAAGCAACAGGAATAGCACACGGCAACTGGAGGTTCACTCGAATATTAATTCGTGTGGGTATAGGGGTCAATATGGGTGTCCACGGCTCCGATGTTGATCATTGATCGGAAAGAGTTCTGGTCATGTCTATACTTCACCGAACCTATAGGGTCACATGCTTAAGGGTCATCTATCTGCTGAATACTAGACAAGGAGTCTGAGAGAAAATCACCGAAAAAGTTTCGGAGACAACGGAATAGTTCTGGAGAGAGAACACCGAAAGAGTTTTGGTAAAAACGAAAAGTTGTTTAGGAATATACTATTAGGTCAAAAAGGGTTTCGGCACCGCCTGGAAATTCTCAGAGGGTGCCAGAATTGGTCTGGGAACTTCTGGGAATTTTGGGAGAAAAAAACCGAAAATGTTCCGGAGCTGCCCTAACCGCTGTTGTTGCTTTTCGCTGATGAAAACCACCATACCGGAAATGTTTCGGAACATGCCCAGAATAATTTTAGAGGGTGCCGGAAATGTTCTGGGACCTTACGGAATTTTTTCAGAAAAACGTTCGCGGAAAACATCTTGTCTCAGCGCGAGGGGACAAGATCCCACAAATCGGGGGTTGCTTGTTTGGTGGCTTTTTGTCTAGGGAGCGTCCATGTTTCTAGGAGAGATGTTGGTGGCTTGTTGGGGGGCCATGGGGGGACAATGTGTTAGGCTTCCATGGTGGTGTCCCCCTTGGGGGCCACACTTGCATTACCATTTTACCCTTCATGTGGGACATGTAGCATGGGTATTTTGGCATTTCCTCCACCACCCCACCCCTTGCCTTGGCTTATAAAAGGAGGAGAAGGGGCTGCCATTCTCCTCATCCCTTGCTCTCATACACATGCCATGCATTATCTGGCTTCTTCTCTCCCTCCCACGAAAAGAGTTTCGTAGAGCCGAAAGGCTGTCTGGGTTCCGGTGGGAACTAGTTCTAGACGGCGAAGCCCTGCCGGATAGATGACACCGTATGTGTGCAACCCCGTAGAGAGGTCGTAGTTTCGATCTTTGTGCCTTAGGGGCTATTTTGAGAGTGCCTCCCGATGGGCTGTCCAAGTGACGGTCCGAGTTCTGTGAGTCCTCCCGAAGGGTTGTCTGAGTGACGGTCTGAGTTTTGAGGGTCCTCCCGAAGGGCTGTCCGCGACACCGTCCGAGGGACTGTCCGACCTGTAGGGTAACGCAGCAGAAAAAAAAATTGACCTACGCACCAGCCCAGGACCACTATGGAGACTGCATACAAGGTTTGATCATTTTCGTTACCGACTCGTAGCGCAGCGGAAGTAGAGTCGATGACGATCGGTGGTGCATATCCCCACAGCTAGGATTTACAACCTCCCAACCACGAGGATGTACTCCCTCATCTGCCCCTCGGACAGTCCTCCGGGAGGCGGTTGGACAGTCCCCTGGACGGTGTCGCGGACAGCCCTTCGGGAGGACCTCCGAAACTCGGACGGTTACTCGGACAGCCCTTCGGGAGGACTCACAGAACTCGGACCACCACTTGGACAGCCCTTCGGGAGGCACTCATGAATAGCCCCTCGGGCACTAAGATCGAAACTACGACCTCTCTACAGAGTTGCACACATACGGTGTCATCTATCCGGTAGGGCTTCGCCGTCCAGAACTAGTTCCCACCGAAACCCAGACAGCCTTTTGGCTCTACGAAACTATTTCGCGGGGAGGGAGAGAGAAGCCAGATCATTGCATGGCACTGGTATGTGAGAAGGGATGAGTGTGGAGGGCTGCCACTCCACCTCTATTTATAGGAAATCCCAAGGGGTAGGGTGGTTTTACAATAAAACCCAAAAGTACATGAATGAAGTCCTTCCACCAAGGGCATAAAGGTGAAACCAAGGAACAAGAGGGGCTCCATGGTGGAGCCCCAAGTGTGGCCGGCCACACCCCTTGGGGGCCCCCATGACGGCCTCCCAATCCATCCATGTCATCCCTAGATCTTTTGGGATAAAGCCCAAACAAGTGGCTTTCCAAAAAGTAACCCAAAAAGCACTTTCACTATTCATGACGACATTTTTCAGCGTCTGTTCGAACTAAAAATATTTATGTGGGCTTAGAACATTTCCAGTACCCACTAAAATAATTTTCAACGTGTTCTGGAACAATTCCAGATTAGTGATTTTCATCGGCGAAAAGCATCTGAAGTGGTTCCGGCAGCTCCGGAACATTTCCGTTTTTTCTTCCAGAAAATTCCCAAAAGTTTCCAGAATGATTCTGGCACCCTCCAAGAATTATCGGGCATGTGCCGAAACCAATTTGACTTTATGGTATCCTCTGAAAAACCTTTTCAGTTTCACCGGAACTCATCCGGTGACCTCTCTGCGGAACTTTTCCGCTGTCCGAAACTTTTTCGGTGTCCGAAATTTTTTGGTAATTTTCTCTCAGACTCCCTATCTAGTATTCAGCAGATAGATGACCCTTAAGCAAGTGACCCTATAGGTTTGGTGAAGTATAGACATGACACGGAACCCCTTCCGATCAATAATCAACATCGGAGCCGTGGACAACCACATTGACCCCTATACCCACACGAATGAATATTCGAGTGAACCTCCAGTTGCCGTGTGCTATTCCTGTTGCTTCGCGATATGTTACAAATACCCGAGGTGAGACATGTTGGCATTCCCGTGGATCAACAACTTGTCCACTATGCTAGTTACCTCGTTACCGGTATTGTTCTCTTTTCTCGTTACCGTGTTCCGGCATCCCCATGATCAAATCACAAAGTGTCTGGCCAGACGATGATGGATACCGTAACACCGAGAGGGCCCAGAGATATCTCTCCATCGTCGGAGGAGCAAATCCCAATCTTGAGCTATCAAGTTACTTGACATACTTTTCCATGAACCCGTAAGCCACCGTAATAGCCACCCATTTACGGATGACGTTTAACAAACCCCAAAGTTCATGAAGCAAGCATGAAGAAACTCGATACTCTCATGGTCTAAGGAATCATGCAAACGTTAACGATCTTTGTGTTATTAACCATTAACTTATGACGAATGTAACTCATACCATAACATCAATTCGGGTCGATTCAACACAAATGTTCTTCTAACATTGTGCCCTCAAAGTTGCTGGCATAGACATGCCCATGATCAGGAAAACAGAACCATCATGCAACACTTAAGCCAGTCTTAGAGGCCAGACTAGGAATACATTTTACCGTTTATTATTCCACACGTGCACATGAGTTTCCCTCCAAGCCTCGTTTTATTGTAGACTCGAGAACCATAGCAGTTATAGCATGGAACACAAACCTAATTATGAACAGGGAGATAATCTATAACATTTATTATTGCCTCTAGGGCATATCTCCTACAGACTCCCACTTGCACTAGAGTCAATAATCTAGTTAATGCTAATGCACTTTACACCTGTGACACACCGGTGTAAATATGCTTCGCTTGTGGTATAGCCTGATGTCCAACGGTTCTGACGACTTCAGCTCCGGTGTATCCTTGCATATCCTCGCGTTTTCACGCTTTCACAAAATTCATATTTTGTGTGGACTTGGCTTTGTATGTATGTGAATCACAGGTCGAACCTTGATTCCTCAGACTAAGCTATGGAGCAACTATCTGCAATAGTGTCCCATTGACCAAAGCCTTCTTGGAACCATACTAAGTTCATGAATGAACTATGTGATTCAACATCTTCTTTGTCACTTTTAAAAGCGGCAACATACTGCGCCTTTGTTATAGAATTCGCCACAGTAACTTGTTTGGAACATTTTCCAACTAACTGTGCCACCACATTGTGTGTTACACAAAACCCTTAACTTAAATCGAAAATCGCTTGGAGCATGGATGAAGACTGTGTCGATGTAAGCTTTTACAACGAACTCTTCATGATCTCCGCTTGCGAGAAAACATATCATCAGTGCTACCATAGTACTCAATGACCCTTTTTCACTGCTGTCCCATGATCATAACTTTTGATCACTTTGGTATCTATACTCGCAACAACTTTGGGAGTATTGGACATATCTGGTTGTTCTACATACCATGGAATACATGATTAATCCAAACACAAGAGTGTGTGGAATCTCCATCATGTATTTTGCTTATCAGTGTTTTGGGACACCGAGTCTTGCAAAAACTCTTTCCATGTGACTTCGGCAAGAATCACTCCTTGATGTTTTTAATGCTAAAAGGTTTTAGCATTTTGTCAATATGTATCTTTGCTCAGCCCCATTAGGTAAATCTATCTCCATAGATCATCATGCCTAATATAAAGGCTATTTAGCCCAAGCACTTCATCGAAAAACTATTTTCAAATGAAGCCCTAATTCATGTCAAGAAATTTATTTCCAATTAACAATGTGTCAAGCACACAACATTTTTAGAAATATTATTATGCTCCCACTTACTTTCTTGAATCACAAGCATCTTCGTTACCCATTGATGAAGTCAAAACCCTTTTTGACCATTTCATCAAAACACGAAGATTCCAACTCCATTTTGCTCTCCTCTGTCCATTTCTGGAACTCCGAAGTTTGCACACTCACTAGCATCCTCTGAATGACAAAATACCTTGGACTGTAACACATGCAAGTCCTTGGTTTCATTTCCATCATATGGAAATCCTATTGTCATCCATGTTTCATATCTCATGACTGAAACATGTATTAATTGCTAGTTCAACCCGAACCGACTTTAAGCATCGCTACGGTGAAACAACCTCATCGTAGTCAACTCCTTGAACTTGTTATTTCAACAAGTCGAGCTTCATGGATAAAACATTTTTATCCGTATCAGTTTTTAGTTCCATAAAATTCGTTAGACTCTAAGTCTTCCGAAAGGTGTATCAAGATTTTAATCTTGAAACATTCAAATGGAAACTATCTCGGATTGTATTGGCATTTAGCCAATTCCGGAGTCAGGGCCAATCAGCGCTTCCTTGTGTATCGTAGGTATACTGTTGTCTAACAACAATATCTCGTCTACGCACCTGAAAGGTTTGCACGAGCCTTGCCTACGTGGTTCAGCTGCAAGTTCGACCGAAGTCCATACATTTTATTGTAGAGACTTCCGTATCAGTCGCAGTAGGAAAATCTGGAATTACTTCCAAGGTCTCTTTCATTTGATCTGATGACGAAGATACTGTTTATCTCGTCGAGTTGCACTATTCTCCCACTCACCTTTTTGAAAGAACCATTTTCTTCAAAAAGCATACCGTTCTTAGTGGCAAACCTATTTGCCTCGGCATAGTGAGGGAGGAATACCCAACATTTTGGGATAACCTACAAAGTAGCACTTGTCTGATTTGGAATAGGTTTGTAACCTTTTACACAAGCCCCATATTCCAAATGTTAAGAAAAGATATAACATGGTTCGGCGTACCATACCATGGTGTTATTTCAACAGACCCGATGGAGCTCTTTTCAGTCTAAAAGCCGCAGTCTCTAAAGCATCACACTTTAAAAGGGATAATGGCAAATTTATTTATGACATCTTTGATCTTACCATGTCATAAATGGTTCGATTACATCTTCACGGACTTTCCACTTGCAGTGGTGTTCCGGGAGGTGGAAGTTATGAAACCCCTTTGGCAACTCATCAGACATCTGCTAAACTTGTAACTCAAATATTCCTTTCTGCAATCCAATTGTAGAAACATAATTTTCTTGTTACAATAACTTCTACTTCATTCTTGAAAACCTTTTGAATGAATTCAAAAGATCTAGACTTATGTCTCATCAAGTAAATATCCATATATCTACTTGAGTCATTTTTGAAGGTAGACAAATCCACTGTTTGCAACAATATTTATCGGACTACATACATCAAAATGTATGATCTCCAATAAGTTCTTTGCTCGTTCCTTATGGCCTGTGAACGGTATTTCAGTCACTTCACTTTTCGGAGGAAATTTGCAAGTGTCAGATGATTCAAAATCAAACGACATCAAAATCCATCATAATGGGATTTATCCATGCGGGATTCTCCAATGTGACCAAATGCAGTGCCACACTTGTGTGGTATTCTCCTAGTCTTTCGACATTTAGCATTAGTGTTATGGATGTATCATATTAATTACTATCAATATTCATAACATACATCCCATCTGGATGGAAGCATGGCCCTTCATGTTATTCATAATACTGAACAACAATTCTTTTTTAATGAATAACCCTTTTGCAACAACATTGTGCAAGGGGCTAGAGTGTAAAACTCTAAAATGAATTATGAATGTAAATCCAGAGGTAATATATTATTATCATTATTCATAACATACATCTCATTCTCAATGAAAGTATGGCCCTTATGTTATTCATAACATCGAACATAAAAAGTTCTCTTATGAACAACCTTCTTGCAAGATACCTTATGCAATGGGTTAGAGTTTGTGAAACTCTAAATGAATTATGAAAATAAATACAGACGGTAATATACCGATGGAAGGTATAGTAACATTTACTATGTTCCCTGTGTATACCAAATCCTCATTCCTGGCTAGTCTTTCAGGCCATAGTAGTTCTTACATCGAGTTGCAACAAAAAGCAATCGAGCGGGTATCTTTGTGATTAACTCACAATACCCAAGAATCAGTGATTAACAATTTAATCATAATTCCCAAGAACTATATATTTGACCAGCCTTCTATACATCAAAAACTTGTATGACATTCATACATGAGCTGGATATTCCAGTCTTCTTTCTTTCTGCCTTTATAATTCTAACAGTTTAACTCTTAGTATTTCTCCTACTCTCAGAAGAAGCACCCAACTTAAGAGTGGCGTTAGCCCCGGACTTCCTAGGCGTGAAAGTTTCACTAACACCCTTCGGATACTTCCTTTCTCTTTAAGTTGTTGTTTTATTCACCTTTCATCATATGATAGGTGTTCTTCTGGATCCCTCTCTTATCAGTCTAATGTATAGTAAACTCCTTTACTAATAGTTTGCAAACAAACATTGCTTTGGATATCTCTTATCTTTTAGCCTTCGTCTGTCTCTAAAAATGATTTTCAGATTTCCATGAATATCATATAACTATCCAAACTTTCGAAGTTCGGGTCTCATGGAAGCAAACATATTGCACTTGACTGAAACGGAATTTCTGGCTTTTGGATCGAAGGACGAGAGTCACATGATCCACAGCATAAGCGAGAGAATACCGAAAGTATGCGATAGGACAAAGTCCTTCTCGGCACTCTTGAGGACAATCCTCACATTACGTTACCAACCGTAAAGTTTTAACCAGATATTTAATAGCTATTCAATTTTAACAGGGAAGGTGGAAACGCGAGCCATTATTCTACAACTATTATGCAAATCACACTTAGACAGTGTTCAAAATTAATTGTACTGAGAATTAAACAAGTTAATTCAACAGTGCGCTCCCACTCAAATCAATATCTCTCATAATTGATTTTGAGTGATACAAGATCCAGACTTCAATTCATCGCCATAGAATCATCATCTCATGACGGGAATTTTAATCGGTAGGCCAACTTGCCGATCACATCTCTATGTGACTCTTGTTCATCTTTCGATGTGTGTGTTCCGAGCTTAGGACGATCCTGCCATGAACGTCAAGACAACCAAGTGATCTTGCTGCGAGGTCTGAACTCACCCGCCTCACACAACCCTAATCGTTCGTACCCATGCAACCATGGCGCACCCCAAAAAGTTAGGTGCCGTGATGGTGCTACACTTGGGAGAACACTAACTACTTGATATTTTTGTGAGAGATCACCCTAATAAAAAGCGACTACCACGCAATCAAGAAGGGTGCACCATAAGGGATAAACATCTCAGGCAATTCATAATAGCATGATATGGTATAGCCCCTTCTGACGGAGAAGTCTTGTATTTCTTCATCTTCGGCATTCGCGTCGGTGTTCACCTTCGCGAAGATTGCCACCACCTTGTCGATGCACCAGATAATATTGCTATCTCTATAGCTAATAAAATAAGTGCATTACTTAAGGTTGACACGCAGGTCATTAAAGTGCAATCATATGGCTCCAGCCATCATGCCGAATCATGACACGCAGGTCATGTTAATCAATTTACATCATATAGACATCTTATACATAATCAAATTATTATGAGCACTGCGATACCACATCATATGCACATGCAAACCCTCCTGCAAAACCAAGTTAGACGCCTCTAATCGGTTCATGCAAAAACTTGTTTTACGTGGCTTCTAAGGTTTCGAAACAAACCGAAGCTACCAACGTCCAACATCAAGTATGATAATTCAAGTCGCTAGATTAACTTCGCGGGGTGTATGAAACACGAGATAATAAAATCTCGAGCCCCATACTGAACTTCATCATACGCATGACCCCCATGCAGATCATATCTGCATTGCCCTTTCATCTGCAAAATTTCATCTTTCTTTTTAACTATGGTGAAATTCAATGAACTGTTAGCACTTCATTGATCAATCATTATCGCGGATTGCCAGAACATTGAAACTCCACCATGCTGTTATTAAGATCAGAAATATGCAAATTCCAGGGAAGCAACAAGAACATCGGGTAACAGATTTCATCTGCTACCCGCACAAATAATTTCCAGCAATAGATCTCATCTACTACCTAATTATATTATGCAACACCCATACATCTCCATGTATTCTAGATCGCAACCTGGATCTACGCATAGCACGGCTCATGATGCCACTGTAGGGTAACGCAGCAGAAAACAAAAAAAAATCGACCTACGTACCAGCCCAGGACCACTATGGAGACTGCATTCAAGGTTTGATCATTTTCGTTACCGACTCGTAGCGCAGCGGAAGTAGAGTCGATGATGATCGGCGGTGCAGATCCCCGCAGCTAGGATTTACAACCTCCCAACCGCAAGGATGTACTCCCTCATCTGCCCCTCGGACAGTCCTCCGGGAGGCGGTCGGACAGTCCCCCGGACGGTGTCGCGGACAGCCCTTCGGGAGGACCTCTGAAACTCGGACGGTCACTCGGACAGCCCTTCGGGAGGACTCACAGAACTCGGACTGCCACTTGGACAGCCCTTCGGGAGGCACTCACGAATAGCCCCTCGGGCACTAAGATCGAAACTACGACCTCTCTACAGAGTTGCACACATACGGTGTCATCTATCCGGCAGGGCTTCGCCATCCAGAACTAGTTCCCACCGGAACCCAGACAGCCTTTCGGCTCTACGAAACTATTTCGCGGGGAGGGAGAGAGAAGCCAGATCATTGCATGGCACTGGTATGTGAGAAGGGATGAGTGTGGAGGGCTGCCCCTCCACCTCTATTTATAGGAAATCCCAAGGGGTAGGGTGGTTTTACAATAAAACCCAAAAGTACATGAATGAAGTCCTTCCACCAAGGGCATAAAGGCGAAACCAAGGAACAAGAGGGGCTCCATGGTGGAGCCCCAAGTGTGGCCGGCCACACCCCTTGGGGGGCCCCCATGAGGGCCTCCCAATCCATCCATGTCATCCCTCGATCTTTTGGGATAAAGCCCAAACAAGTGGCTTTCCAAAAAGTAACCCAAAAAGCACTTTCACTATTCATGACGACATTTTTCAGTGTCCGTTCGAACTGAAAATATTTATGTGGGCTTAGAACATTTCCAGTACCCACTAAAATAATTTTCAACGCATTCTGGAACAATTCCAGATTAGTGATTTTCATCTGCGAAAAGCATCTGAAGTGGTTCCGGCAGCTCCGGAACATTTCTGGTTTTTCTTCCAGAAAATTCCCAAAAGTTTCCAGAATGATTCTGGCACCCTCCAAGAATTATCGGGCATGTGCCGAAACCAATTTGACTTTATGGTATCCTCTGAAAAACCTTTTCAGTTTCACCGGAACTCATCCGGTGACCTCTCTGCGGAACTTTTCCGCTGTCCGAAACTTTTTCGGTGTCCAAAACTTTTTTGGTGATTTTCTCTCAGACTCCCTGTCTAGTATTCAGCAGATAGATAACCCTTAAGCATGTGACCCTATAGGTTCGGTGAAGTATAGACATGACACGGAACCCCTTCCGATCAATAATCAACATCGGAGCCGTGGACAACCATATTGACCCCTATACCCACACGAATGAATATTCGAGTGAACCTCCAGTTGCTGTGTGCTATTCCTGTTGCTTCGCGATATGTTACAAATACCCGAGCTGAGACATGTTGGCATTCCCGTGGATCAACAACTTGTCCACTATGCTAGTTACCTCGTTACCGGTATTGTTCTCTTTTCTCGTTACCGTGTTCCGGCTTCCCCGTGATCAAATCACAAAGTGTCTGGCCAGACGATGATGGATACCGTAACACCGAGAGGGCCCAGAGATATCTCTCCATCGTCGGAGGAGCAAATCCCAATCTTGAGCTATCAAGTTACTTGACATACTTTTCCATGAACCCGTAAGCCGCCGTAATAGCCACCCATTTACGGATGACGTTTAACAAACCCCAAAGTTCATAAAGCAAGCATGAAGAAACTCGATACTCTCATGGTCTAAGGAATCATGCAAACATTAACCATCTCTGTGTTATTAACCATTAACTTGTGACGAATGTAACTCATAGCATAACATCAATTCGGGTCGATTCAACACAAATGTTCTTCTAACATTGTGCCCTCAAAGTTGCTGGCATAGACATTTTACCGTTTATTATTCCACATGTGCACATGAGTTTCCCTCCAAGCCTCGTTTTATTGTAGACTCGAGAACCATAGCAGTTATAGCATGGAACACAAACCTAATTATGAACAGGGAGATAATCTATAACATTTATTATTGCCTCTAGGGCATATCTCCTACACGACCGCCTCCCGGAGGGCTGTCCGTGGGGCAGATGAGGGAGTACATCCTCGCGGTTGGGAGGTTGTAAATCCTAGCTGCGGGGATCTGCACCGTCGATCATCATCGACTCTACTTCCACTGCGCTACGAGTCGGTAACGAAAAGATCAAACCTTGTATGCAGTCTCCATAGTCGTCCTGGGCTGGTGCGTAGGTCAGAAATTTTTTATTTTCAGCTGCTTTACCCTACAGTTATTTGGTTGCAAGGTTGTTTGAGAGAGACCATCTTCATCCTACGCCTCCCACGGATTGATAAACCTTAGGTCATCCACTTGAGGGAAAATTGCTACTATCCTACAAAACTCTGTGCTTGGAGGCCCAACACGAGTCTACAAGAACAAGTTGTGTAGTAGACATCAAGCTATTTTCTGGCGCCGTTGCCGGGGAGGTGAGTGCTTGAAGGTATATCTTTAGATCTTGCAATTGAATCTTTTAGTTTCTTGTTTTATCACTAGTTTGGTTTATAAAGAGAAAACTACAAAATAATATGGAATTGAGGTGGTCTCATATTATTCATCTTTATCATGTCTTTCGTGAAAATGATGGAAAGGAAAATTGTGCTCAATTGATAGAAGAAGAATTCAATAAAATGTTTGGCATAAATGATGAGCATGATTGTAATGTTGTTGGTATGAATTCTTTGAATATCCATGATGCTAATGATATGCAAAGCCATAAGCTTGGGGATGCTATGTTTGATGAAGATGATATTTTTTGTCCCCCAAGTTTTGATGATAAAATTTACTATGATGAAAGCATGCCTCCTATTTATGATGATTATGGTGATGACATGTATGCTATAAAGAGTAATGATATCCATGAAACTTGTCATCATGATTTTAATGCTCAATATAATTATGCCAATCAAGAATCACATGATAGTTATTTTGTTGAGTTTGCTCCCACTACTATTCATGAGAATAAATTTGCATATGTGGAGAGTAATAAAAATTATATGCTTGTGGATCATGAAAAGAATGCTTTATGTGATAGTTATATTGTTGAATTCATTCATGATGCTACTGAAAATTATTATGAGAGAGGAACATATGCTTTTACAAATCGCAATAATATCAAGTTTCCTCTCTATGTGTTGAAGATCTTGAAGTTTTGATTGTTTTGCCTTCCTATGCTAGTTGATTCTTGTTCCCATAAGTTGTTTGCTCACAAAATCTCTATGCACAGGAAGTGGGTTAGACTTAAATGTGCTAGTCCTATGCTTCATGATGCTCTCTTTGTGTTTCAATTCTTATCTTTTATGTGAGCATCATTGAAATCATCATGCCTAGCTAAAAAGGCATTAAAGAAAAGCTTGTTGGGAGACAACCGAACATTTACCCATACTGTTTTTGCATGTTAACATGATTAGGCTACTGTAGTAATCAGTTTTATAGCTTTTGTTTCAATAAAGTGCCAAGTAAAGCCTTTGGGATAGTATGGATGATAGTTGACTTGATTCTGTGCAAAAACAGAAACTTTTGCTTCCAGTAACAGAATTGTTTAAATTCACTGGATGGTCCAAAAACTCTGATTTTTTTTAAAGATGATTGATATACAAATTTTCTACGTTGTACAAATTTTTCAGAATTTTTGGAGTTACAGAAGTATAACCTTAATTCAAATCTTTACGTACTGTTCTGTTTTTGACAGATTCTGTTTGAATGCATAGTTTGCTTGTTTTATGGTTTCTATGGCTTATATTGCTTAATATAAATTGTGGAAATTGTATAGTACAGTAGGCATTGTGTGAGAACAATTATGAATCTTTTCTTTGACTGTACCAAAGTGAATGATTTGTCTTTATCATACTAACTCATCTCACAAAGTTCCGTTAAGTTTTGCGTGATTGAAGTTTTCAAGTTTTGGGTGAGATATCGATATGGGGAGAATAAGCAGTGACAGGACCCTAAGCTTAGGGATGCCCAAGGCACCCCCAAGGTAATATTCAAGTAATATCCAAGCAACTAGCTTGGGGATGCCCCGGAAGGCATCCCCTTTTTCGTCTTCAACATTATCGGTAACCTCACTTGGGACTATATTTTTATTCGTCACATGATATGTGTTTTGCTTGGAGCATCATTTTATTTTATTAGGATTTTCTTGCTGTTATTTCGAATAATATTTTATATCTTTTACTTCAATAAAAATGTCAAGGATAGCCTTTACCATGCTTATTTTGCAAGTCTATATGTGGCTGTTTGAAAACAGAAAAGTTGCACGCTGGTGCATAAATTCTTGAGAAAAGTAAGAATGTGCTAAAATGTTGAATTCTTTTGCACAATAAGATATGACAAAATTTATACAGTGTGATAAATTTTCAGAATTTTTGGAGTTAGGTAAGTATGAGTACAATTGCACTCTTTATAGACTGTCCTGTTTAGACAGATTGCTGTTATGTTTGCATTGTTTGCATATGTTTGCTTGTTTAATGATTCTATTTGAGGATAGGAGTATTAAATATGCAGAGGCATTTATTATGCAATGTTTAATAATAATTTTAGTGACTTGCTACAGTAGGGAATTATAAGGTTTTTGCATTGATTTATACTAACTTATCTCGCGAGTTCTTGTTGAGTTTTGTGTGGATGAAGTTTTTAAGAATTAGGGAAACCGTGATATGAGAGGAATTAAGGAGACACAAAATCTCAAGCTTGGGGATGCCCAAGGCATCCCAAGATAATATTTCAAGAAGTCTCAAGCATCTAAGCTTGCAGATGTCCCGGTGGGCATCCCACCTTTCTTCTTCAACAACTATCGGTTAGTATCGGTTGAGCCTAAGTTTTTGCTTCTTCACATGAGTTGTGCTATTCTTGGAATGTCATTTAATTATTTTTTTGCTTGCTATTTTAATAAAATACTTATATCTGAAAGTTTTTAAATAAGAGAGAGTCCTCAAATAGCTACCCATTTACTTAACTACTCGCATGATCTTCACTTATATCTTTTTGGAGTAGTTTGTCATCTACTCTTGTGCTTCACTTATATCCTATGAGTAAATTGTTGAATGAATTGAATATCATGAATGAAATTATATGTTCATATCATGCCTAGTGGTAGCTTCACATTGGGTTTAGGCAGTGAAATCTTTTGAAGCTTGACAATCACAATATTGGTCATACAAGCAATTCATGAATGATTAGTATAAGGAAGAGAACTTTCACATACAAATATATTATCTTGGACATCTTCTATGATTGTGAATACCCATTAATTATTTTCAAACTTGAGCAAATTAGTTGAAGTTGGACAAGGAAGACAACGTAATGAGTTATGGTTGTGTATATTTGCATAGAAGTTATATTGTTATGGATCCTCCAACATGTGGTGTTTGCCTAGGATCTTTTGCTAGCCAAAAATTCGTAATAAGTAGAGATACTACTTGTGCATCGAAAAACCCTTAAACCCAGTTTCTTGCCACGAGTGTCCACCATACCTACCTATGGATTGAATAAGATCCTTCAAGTAAGTTGTCATCGGTGCATAAAGCAATAAAAATTGCTCCTATGTTTGATCTTTTATTGTAAGGGAAAATTGAGCGTTGTACGAACTTGTGATGGCAAAGTAATAAAAGCGACGGACTGCATAATAAAGGTTGCTATCATAAGGGGCAATATAACATGACGTTCCTTTGCATTAAGAGCTTGGGCATCCAAAAATAAAAAGCGCATGACAACCTCTGCTTCCCTCTGCGAAGGGCCAATCTTTTACTTTTCAGTATTTACTTTTATGCAAGAGTCAATAGATTGCATTCTCATTTCAACCTCAATTATTCTCTAGTTGGCAAGCATCATGTGGTGGGGAAAGATCTAGGCACATATGACCAATCAAATATATTTGATCATGATTTATTATTGTTGACAATTATCTCTATGATAAATGAGTTGGGAGGCGAAACATTAAGCCCCTATCTTTCTCTGTGTTCGATGGATGCCATTTGTTCTAAGAATATGCTTTGAGTACTAGCAATCATGGAAGACTATATGATGATTGAGTATGTGGAGCTCTTACTTAGACTCTGTTGAATCAGTTGAATTGCAATTGTTTGGTGACTAAGAATATAGGTTGTTGAGTTTCAAGAGAATTCATTATTTGAACATTAACATGTGAATTGGTTGCTACTTTAACATGAGAAGTTTTATAAGAAATAATTGATGTTATGATGCTAGGAAAAGTGATTGAAATTATCATCGATCAAACTTGTGCACTTTGCTAGCATTCACACTTCATAAATTATTTCTTTTATCATTTACCTACTCGAGGACCAGTAGGAATTAAGCTTGGGGATGCTAATACGTCTCCAATGTATCTATAATTTATGAAGTATTCATGCTGTTATATTATCATTCTTGGATGTTTTACAATCATTTTATAGCAACTTTATATCATTTTTTGGGACTAACCTATTGACATAGTGCCCAGTGCCAGTTGATGTTTTTTGCTTGTTCTTTACATCGCAGAAAATCAATACCAAACGGAGTCCAAATGCAGCGAAACTTTTTGAAGATTTTTTCTGGACCAGAAGATACTCGGTGGGCCAAAGAAGTACCAAAGGGGAGCTCCGAGGGGAGCACAACCCACCAGGGCGAGCCTGGGGGCCCAGGCGGGCCCAAGTGGGTTGTGCCCACCTCGGTGACCTCCCGCACCGCCTATTCGCCCTATAAATTTCCAAATATTCCAAAAACCCTCGGGGTAACCCTAGATCAGAATTTCCGCCACCGCAAGCCTCTGTAGCCATGAAAAACCAATCTAGACCCCGTTCCGGCACCCTGCCGGAGGCGGAGATCATCACCGGAGGCCATCTTCATCATCCCTATGGCCACCATGATGAGGAGGGAGTAGTCCACCCTCGGGGCTGAGGATCTGTACTAGTAGCTATGTGTTTAATCTCTCTCTCTCTCTCTCTCATGTTCTTGAGATGGAACGATCTTGATGTATCGCGGGCTTTGTTAATATAGTTGGATCATATGGTGTTTCTCCCTCTCTATCTTGTTGTGATGAATTGAGTTTTCCCTTTGAGATTATGTTCTTATCGGATTGAATATTTTTATGGATTTGAGAGCACTTGATATATGTCTTGCATATGAATACCCGTGGTGACAATGGGGTATTATATTGATTCACTTGATATATGTTTTGGCACTCAACTCGCGGATTCCCGAGATGACATTGGGGTAATCTATGCATAGGGGTTGATGCACGTTTTCGCCCTACTTTCTTCGGTAGAAATCTTGGGGCACTCTTTGAGGTTCTTTGTGTTGGATTGAGTATTATGAATCTGAATTTGCTTTGGTGTTGTTTTAGTATGAACTCTTGATAGATTGATCGGAAAGAATAACTTAGTGTTATTTTAGTACGAACTCTTGATAGATCGATCGGAAAGAATAACTTGGTGTTATTTTAGTACGAACTCTTGGATAGATCGATCGGAAAGAATATCTACAAACAATTTCTTCTTATGTTCTCCGCTAGATAAGAATTTTGGAGTGATTCTTCATCGCACTTTGAGGGATGGTGATATGATCCAATTAGATTAGCATTGTTGCGAAAGTACGGACCCTAGGCCTCATTTTCAAGCATTGCAATACCGTTTGTGCTCTGTTTTATCAATTGCTACCTTGCTGTTTTTTATTGTTCCTATTACAAAAATCAATATCTACTATCATTACTATGCTTCTATTACCATCTCTTCGCCGAACTAGTGCATCTATACAAATTACCATTGTATTCGGTGTGTTGGGGACACAAGAGACTTTTTGTTATTTGGTTGCAGGGTTGTTTGAGAGAGACCATCTTCATCCTACGCCTCCCACGGATTGATAAACCATAGGTCATCCACTTGAGGGAAAATTGCTACTGTCCTACAAAACTCTGCGCTTGGAGGCCCAACACGAGTCTACAAGAACAAGTTGTGTAGTAGACATCAGCAGTGGCGTGGGCTGGGGGCGGAGCGGCCGGCCCTGTTTGGGTCGGCGGCGGCAGCATGGAGTGCCTGGTGGACAAGTTGGCGACATGCGTGCTATGGCCTCCGGTCGATCTGATCTGGACGGTGCGGCCTACGCGTTGTGCGGCGGCAGAGATCGGTGGTGGCCCGTGCACACGTTGCTAGATGGAGGTTCGTCGAGCAGATCCGGGTGAAAACCTTGCTCCCAACTAGTTGCCAAGGCCGATGATGGCAGCGCTCTTATGCGTCGTTCCCTTTCTGAAGGCATCGCCGTGGAGAAGCTCCACACTTCTATCTGCTACCTTCGGGGAAAACCCTAGATCAGTTGATCAGATGACGGCGGCACTCTTGTGTCGTTCCCCCCTTGGGGGCATCATCCTTGGAAGTGTGCATTGACTCGAGGGACAAGTGGACGGTTTCTACAGTGGAGCGGTGTTTCAGGATGACACATCGATGATGTGGAGTCTCGGTGGCGTGGCGCAACACAGCCTCGGTGAAGGATGTGTGATGGTGGACGCTCGTAGGGAGGTGGCGTCGTCTGGCGCCATGGTGGCATCGACGGCAGGCCTGGCAAGGTCGATGCGTCAGTACCTGCTCTGAAGATGGATCGGTGGAAGACGGCAGCGGCGGCCTCTAAGAGTGCGTCGGACCGGTATGTGCCCCAGACCCGGCAATGCGGCTTGGTTGGGGCCTCCGGCTTAAGATGTTAGGCTTTGGTGCGAGGTTTTTTTGGTATTCGACTCAGACAATCGGCACCCCTTCATCAACTAGGTAGGAGCAGCGACAGATGTTGCCAAGAGGGTGGCTTTAGACTTACTGATGTATTACTTGGTAAGGTCTTTGTGAATAATTAATAATATTGTTGTATGCATAGTCCAGATGCAGAGGCCGGGGGTCATCGTCCTTTTCAAAAAAAAATCTAGACTAATGGCATTTTCAACTGCCTGCATGTAAGTATGTATGTAGAATCATCCATATCATCAACCAACATTACTACCTACATCTATTCCAGTGGCTTATATATATGTAGCACAGTCCATAATTATATTATTTTTATATTACAGCAAAACGGCCCGTCCGTTGCAACGAGAGAAAAAAAATCATAATCTTCAATGGCCATGACCATATTTTGCTGCATCACCGATATATACTATTACTCTCTTTTTTGTCAAATCGTGCACAATTTTTAAAAATCATGAACATTTTTCTAAACTCATGAACATATTTGAAATCATGAACATTTTTACAGATTTTCAAACATTTTCTAAAATCATGAATACTTTGTGAATTCATGAACATTCCATACTAGTTACAAACATTTTCTAAAAAATTTGAACATTTTTGAAAAGATTTTCCTTGAATAGGCGAACATTTCTATAATCTGTGAACAATTTTTTGGAAATTGGTGGAATAATTTTTGAAATTCATGAATATTTTTTGATTTAACGAACATTTTTTGAAATTGATGATCATTTTTTGAATCAGCCGACATTTTATGAATCAATAAACTATTTTGTTAGTAACGAACAGTTTTTGAATTTTTAGGATATTTTTCAATTGATGATTATTTTTTGAATTGACAAAATTTTGTTCAATTTTATTGACATTTTTTAGTACACAAACTTTTTTTTAAATCACGAACATTTTTTGATTTTCTGAACATTTCTTTTGAAATTCCAAACATGTTTTGAATATGCGAACAGTTCTTAAAAATCATGAACATTTTCTGAATCCACAAACATTTAAGAATTATTAAACATTTTATTTCAAAATTCTCATTTTTTTAATTTTTTGGAACTTTTTTGAAGTCGCAATTTATTTAAAGTTGAAAAAAGACGGAAAAGGAAAACAAAAAAAAACAAAATTTAAAAACAAGCAGCCCAGACATGGGCCGGCCCAAAGAGGCGCGTTGTGTCTTCTCCTAGCGTGCAGAGCGTATAGAAGGTTCCTACTGCATGTGTCGGCCCGGGCGGGAATTCCCCTATGTGAAACATTTTTTATCATTTATAGGTGGCATCAGTGGGTAATATTTCACAACTTTGGGGTCAATTTCGTTGACATACCGCCAGAAGCAATAGCCCCTTTATTATTAGGTATAGATTATTCTTATCTCAACTTTTTTTCTTGGGTTGCCTACATCTGTAGTATGAAGTTTTACCAAGAGTAAATCATCTCTCTCCTATTCATTGCTTTCCATATAGGATTTAGATGATGTGGTCAGAGCTAGCGGATTTTGCCATGACATTGTGGAAGATACCCTAATTAAGGACATGGATAAAACTAAGGGGAACATGTACACGAGAGTATAACCAAAGTCAGCATAAATGGCCCAAACAATCTTCAATCTACTACTGAAATGGTAGCCCACATGGCGCATGGAGAATCCCAAGTCACTTGAAGGGTCAATATAGACATATGGTGTTTGTTGAACTTGAGGTGTAGAACATTTTTTTCACCGTTATGAAGGTGGTATTTTATTTTTAAGGTTTACAGTCTTGTAGGCAGTTACTGAAAAACTGCTTAATTTTGTGCTTCTTGAGGTGTAGAACATTTTTTTCACCGTTATGAAGAGTACTTTGCATGAGCTTTGAGGAGGCGGAAGGAACCTGTATATTCTAATCATCCCCGAAATTCGTTACTAGTTGTTGTTTGATGACTTTAGGTACCTTGTGCTTCTTGAGGTGTAGAACATTTTTTTCACCGTTATGAAGAGTACTTTGCATGAGCTTTGAGGAGGCGGAAGGAACCTGTATATTCTAATCATCCCCGAAATTCGTTACTAGTTGTTGTTTGATGACTTTAGGTACCCCATTGGTATCTTGCCTTTTGAGTTGCACGAGGTTTGGTCAGACCTTGTGAAGAAGATTTGCCGCTAGAATGTCGTCCCACTTCATGTTTCCATGTAGCTCCATAATCCAAAGACTCTGAAGTCTTGGGTAGGTGAAGATGCAGGAAATAACCTCATCACCTTGCAGACTCAGGTGGCCAAGGAGATACATGTACCGGAGAGCAGCCTGGAACACACATCCTCCATGTTTTGCATACTGGAAGTTGTGCATCTTAAATGACAGTATACTTCTTGTCATCTTGTTATCCAATGGATTCTACTCTCATGATCCCGAGGAGGCAGGCTGTACGCCATGGAGCGTATGTAGCTCACTACCAACCTCATCATCATCTTCTTGTTCTTTGATGCCTAGTGGCATTGACATTGCAGGAAGTGCTAGTGTTTTTGCGAGCATGTGCCGAAGAGTCTCGATCTTTCAGAAATCCCAGTGAATCTCCTCTACCTAGATATTGTTTATGTCGAGCGTATGCAAGTTGAATAGCCTGACGATGCTGGATGGGAGAATGTGTAGGTCAGGGGAGTCGGCACGTAGACATCGCAGTTGTATCGTGTCACCAAGCCCATCCGATAGCACCTTGAGCTTCGACCCCTGCAAGGAGACTACACGAAGGAACTTTGACCATCACAGAAACTTGATGTTATTATGAACACTCTTCTTATTTCCCACCTCTACCGATCTTCAACTTCTTCTCATCGACATGTCATATGGAGGAATGCGACTTCCTAAATTTTTGGTAGGTGGTATACATTGATCTACAATCGCTCTCGACAGAGATGCGGCATATCGATGGCGACATGAAGACATCATATAGAACATTGTGGATAATCTCCATGAAGCCAACATCGACAATCTCTGACTGCGTGAACACTAGGAGGTTTCTATGAACTCTGACTACCAATACGCCACTGCCAAGTTTCCTCTCCTCCACCTAAACAAGACATCTCAAGACCAGTCCCTTCATGTAGTCGTCCCCTACCTCCACCAAAGTCTTTCCATGATGCGACTGACTTTTGTTGATAATGCCTTCTACTATCCACATTTGAACGATCTCATCGGCATCTTGCCATGTGTCCTGGGGTATGCGACGAAGTATAAAAGCATGACTTATGATCGTAGGGAACATCCACTAGTAGAAAAAGGCCCATTTGTCCCGGTTCATAAGGCCCATTTGTCCCGGTTCGGGAACCGGGACTAAAGGGTCGGGACTAAAGCCCAACACCTTTAGTCCCGGTTCTTATACGAACCGGGATAGATGGGGCTCCACGTGGCCGCTGCGGCGAGCCCAGAGAGGAGGGCCTTTAGTCCCGGTTGGTAACACCAACCGGGACCAAAGATCATCCACGTGTCAGCAGCTCAGGACTGGGGTTTTTGTTTTTTTTTGAAAGGGGGGGGGGGGGGTTTGGGGGTTTTGTGGGTTAATTTAGGCTTTCATATATTGTGTTAGCTAGCTAATAGCTAAGGAAGTGTCCTCTCTGTATCTCCCGTCTTGGGTCGACTCTACGTACTATACGTATAGAGAGGACTCGACACGCTAGCTAGTAAGCAAATGAAGGAAACCATTAAATACACAAGATCGTCATGAACATATACAGAGAGAAGTGATCGACCTCCGCCTTCTCCGAGAGATTGGTCGAACAACAAGTTTTCGTATATCTATCCGACGCTACTAGCTACATATATACAATATAAGATCTCTTACAATCCCTAACATTTGATGTCAAGTTCCACATGGTATTCTCCGGCTGGATTGATGATGTGGTCAAGAAAGAATCCCGCCAATTCCTCTTGAATTGCTTTTATGCGATCTTGTGGTAGGAGTTCATCCCGCATCTGCCAAATCTAATTTGAAGAAGGGGGTCAATATATATATATGAATGAAACTCAACACAAATGATGGTAATAAAATAAAATTATAAATATTATTGCTTACGCACTTCATATTGTTTTTCAGAGTAGCCCCGCTTAGAGGTCGTCGCGTTGTAGATGTACTCGCAAATGTAGTATCCACAAAAATTATTCCCGCCTTCCTGCCACAACCACTTTACGAGAAATAAAGGTCAATCAAACTGATAATCAAGCATTATAAATGGTATTGATGAAACTAGCTAGAATCAATGGGAGATGCGCAGAACTAGCTAGTAGTACTTACTTTCGGGTGTGTAAATCGCAGCTCCCCCGGCAGTCCCGGAGCTTCTGTGGTGAACACTTTCCAAACCCTGCGAGACAAAGAAAATAATTACTTGATATTAGGAAATGACCAAAGTTGCCGATATGGTGCGATAATGATCGATTGAACTTACTTCTGGAGCATTTCAGTCATGGCCGCATACTCCTTGGGATCTTTTCGTCTTGAGTCTAAGACGGTTACTAGTCCCTGCTCAAGCTTAATCTCTAGGAGAATAAAGTGGAAGCTGCGCACGCATGCATAACTCATCAATTACATTACTATAACCTCGAGTAATAAGGGAAACCGAATATGCACAAGACAGTAACACTCACTTGAAGTTGTAAGGAAAGAGTATTTTATCTTTGTTTTGATTTTGAAGCAACGATTGTAGCAAGTTGGCCTCGGTTTCTTTGGCATGATATTTAACCGTCCATTCATCTATGAGATTTGTGTTAATGAACCCAATATCATAGATTTGTGCATTTCTGCATTCGACGATCTTCAATCTGCATAATATAGTGAGGATAATTATATATACATGCAATGAAAGAGCTGAGCTATATATAGAGACTTAATTACAGAAGTATAGTACTTACAAACAGTAGCAAGTGATGATTATTTTATCGAGGTCCTTTTGATTGAAAAACTGGAAGAACTCCTCAAATGGAACAGACAACAGATCAATTCCAACGAGGTCGTGCTCCTCTTTAACTCTCAGCGTCAAAATATCCTTCCCAGACTTGCAGGTGTCCATGTACCACTTATGGAATCTTCGCATCATCGTTGTTAGAGGAGGATCACCAGGTCTGACGAGAGGCTTCCCGTACAGATATTTGTGTTCGTCCACCTTCATTGTATCAAAATGTGCATCGTCGGGCAGGTAATCACCAGGATTGGTACCGGGTAGCATCCCCGGCAGATTTGCGACGATATCGCTAGACACCTTGAGCGGGGGGCCCGATTGGTTTGCCTGTTCGCCGAGCTGGGGAATTTTTTTCCCTCTTCTTCGTTCTTGTAACCTTTTGTCACTTAAAGTAGTTCCCGACCGGCGCGCTCCTTCCACTGCCTTTTTCAGAGCGCGGACATGGTTGTCATCCGGCGGAGGCGGTGGTGGTCGCTTCAGGTTCTTCAAAGTGCGCTTCAATTTCACCGGATCCATCTTCTCCTCCGGAGGTGGATTTTTCTTTGCAAAAAAGTCCTTCACTTGGGCTTGACAGATCTCCTCGTTTTCCTCCTCGGTCATCTCGTATGGTAATCTATCTAGAGGCTTGATAGATGGACCGAATTTGTATTGCCTCCCGCCTCTGGCTGTACTGCTAGACGCCGGCCGAGCAGCCGGAGCGGCTGCTGCTGTCTTCCTTCGTTGCTTATGAGGCGGAGAAGGAGGCGGAGTGCTACGACGCGCCGGAGTAGCCGGAGCGGCGGCGGCTGTCTACCGCTGTTGTTGACGAGGCGGAGAAGGAGGCGGGCTGCTCGGACGCGCCGGCGCAGGCGGAGAAGGAGGCGGAGTGCCGCCACGCGCCGGAGCAGCTGGAGAAGGAGGCGGAGTACCGCCACACGCCGGAGCAGCCGGAGAAGGAGGCGGAGTGCCCTGATCACTCGCCAGAGGAGGAGGCGGAGGAGGATGCGGAGTGCCCTGACTCGCCGGAGGAGGAGGCGGAGGCGTCCAGTTCGGAAGGTTGATGAGCTCCTTCCGCCATAGACATGGAGTCTTCAGAGCAAGACCCAGCTGAGTCTCCCCTTCACCGGTAGGGTGGTCAAGCTCGAGCTCCTCAAATCCCTCCGTTATTTCATCGACCATCACAACAGCATAGCCTTCTGGAATCGGAAGGCAGTGAAAAGTTGCGCCGGGTTGAGGAGGTGCAACAGAGCCGACAGCCGCCTTGACTTTGAGGTGCTGCCATTGCGCCATAAGGTGGCAATCTTGAGCCTCCGTGATAGCATCCACAGGGTAGCTGGGAGCCGTGAAGTGAGGCTGCTGAAGGAGCTCGGTGGAAGCCACGCTGCTTCTCCACTGAGATGGCGGGGTAGCTTCTGGGGTAGCTTCGGCAGGTCGCTTCCTCTGAACTAGTGCTTTTTCCTCTAGCGCTCGTACCCTTGCATTCAGCTTCTGCAGTTCGGTCTGCTCCACTTTCCTCCTCCTCTCCCGGGTTTTGTAACCGCCTGCGCTGGGAAACCCTTCCTTCCACGCAACGGAGCCTGCCGTGCCTCGTGTTCGTCCTGGGTGCTCAGGATTCCCGAGGGCCATTGTGAGCTCGTCGTTCTCTCTGTCGGGAACGAACGTCCCTTGCTGCGCTGCAGCGATATACTTCTGAAGCTTCTTGACGGGTATTTCAAGTTGCTCCTTCGTCCAACGGCACTTCCCTGTTTCAGGGTCCAAGGTTCCCCCAACCCCGAAGAACCAAGTCCTTGAACGGTCTGGCCAGTTCAATGTCTCTGGTTCGACCCCTTTATCAAGCAGGTCCTTCTCAGCCTTGTCCCACAATGGCCGGGCTTTGAGGTAGCCACCTGACCCCGTGCGATGGTGATGCTCCTTCTTTGCAGCATTTTTCTTGTTTGTCGCTGACATCTTCTTACTCTTCTCCGATGTCTTGTGGGCCACAAATGCGGGCCAGTGATCTCTTATCTTCTCAAATCGGCCGGTGAATTCTGGAGTCTTCCCTTTGTCGACAAACGTTGATTTCAACTCATTCTTCCACCTCCTGAATAGATCTGCCATCTTCTTAAGAGCATGAGCCTTGACCAATGGCTCTATAACTGGCTTATCCGGATCCTCCTCTGGCGGTAGGGTGAAATTTGCCTTCAGCGCAGTCCAAAAATTTGCCTTCTGGCCAGACGATGATGGATACCGTAACACCGAGAGGGCCCAGAGATATCTCTCCATCGTCGGAGGAGCAAATCCCAATCTTGAGCTATCAAGTTACTTAACATACTTTCCCATGAACCCGTAAGCCGCCGTAATAGCCATCCAGTTACGGATGACGTTTAACAAACCCCAAAGTTCATGAATCAAGCATGAAGAAACTCGATACTCTCATGGTCTGAGGAATCATGCAAACGTTAACCATCTCTGTGTTATTAACCATTTACTTGTGACGAAAGAATCTCATAGCATAACATCAATCGGGTCGATTCAACACAAATGTTCTTCTAACACTGTGCCCTCAAAGTTGCTGGCATAGACATGCCCATGATCAAGAAAACAGAACCATCATGCAACACTTGAGCTAGTCTTAGAGGCCAGACTAGGAATACATTTTACCGTTTATTATCCCACACGTGCATATGAGTCTTCCTCCGAGCCTCGTTTTATTTGCAGACTCGAGAATCATTGCAGTTATAGCATGGAACATAAACCTAATTATGAACAGGGAGATAATCAATAACATTTATTATTGCCTCTAGGGCATATCTCCTACAGTTTGTAACCATCAATGATTGGCCTGCTCTCAGTAACCTTTCAGGACAGACAAACAAGGGATACCACGCATGCACGCACTGTACCTTCCATCGGTGTATTACTGTCTATATTTATTTTCATAATTCATTTAGAGTTTTAAACTCTAGCCCATTGCATAAGGTATCTTGCAAGAAGGTTGTTCATAAGAGAACTTTTTATGTTCGAAGTTATGAATAACATAAGGGCCATACTTTCATTGAGAATGAGATGTATGTTATGAATAATGATATTAATATATTACCTCTGGATTTACTTTCATAATTCATTTTAGAGTTTTACACTCTAGCCCCTTGCACAATGTTGTTGCAAAAGGGTTGTTCATAAAAGAACAATTGTTGTTCAGTGTTATGAATAACATTTAGAGCCATGCTTCCATCCAGATGGGATGTATGTTATGAATATTGATAGTAATATGATACATCCATAACACTGACGCTAAATGTCGCAAGACTAAGAGAATACCACACAAGTGTGGCACTACATTTGGTCACATTGGAGAAACCTGCATGGATAAATTCCATTATGATGGATTTTTGAAGTCCTTTGATTTTGAATCATCTGACACTTGCAACTTTCCTCCGAAAAGTGAAGTGACTGAAATACCGTTCACAGGCCATAAGGAACGGACAACAAACTTATTGGTGATCATACATTTGATGGGTGTAGTCCGATAAATGTTGTTAGTAGTGGATTTATCTATCTTCAGAAATGACTCAAGTAGATATGTGGATATTTACTTGATGAGACGTAAGTCTGGATCTTTTGAATTCATTCGAAAGGTTTTCAAAAATGAAGTAGATGGTTATTGTAACAAGAAAATTATGTTTCTACAATTCGATTGCAGAAAGGAATATTTGAGTTACAAGTTTAGCGAATGTCTGATGAGTTGTGAAAGTAGTTTCATAACTTGCACCTCCCGGAACACCATTGCATGTGGAAAGTCCGTGAAGATGTCATCAAACCATTTATGACATGGTAAGATCAAAGATGACATATATAAATTTGCCATTATCCCTTTTAACGAGTGATGCTTTAGAGACTACGGCTTTTACACTGAAAAGAGCTCCATCAGGTCTGTTGAAATGACGCCATGGTATGGTACGCCCAACCATGTTATATCTTTTCTTAAACATTTGGAATACGGGCCTTGTGTAAAAGGTTACAAACCTATTCCAAATCAGACAAGTGCTACTTTGTAGGTTATCCCAAGCAATTGGGTATTCCTCCCTCACTATACCGAGGCAAATAGGTTTGCCACAAAGAACGGTATGCTTTTTGAAGAAAATGGTTCTTTCAAAAAGGTGAGTGGGAGAATAATGCAAGTCGACGAGATAACCAGTATCTCTATCATCAGGTCAAAGGAAAGAGACCTTGGAAGTAATTCCAGAGTTTCCTACTACGACTGATACGGAAGTCTCTACAATAAAATGTACGGACTTCGGTCAAACTTGCAGCTGAACCACGTAGGCAAGGCTCGTGCAAACCTCTCAGGTGCGCAGACGAGACATTGTTGTTAGACAACAGTATACCTACGATACACAAGGAAGCGTTGATGGGCCCTGACTCCGGAATTGGCTAAATGCCAATACAATCCGAGATAGTTTCCATATAAATGTTTCAAGATTAAAATCTTGATACACCTTTCGAAAGACTTAGTCTAACGAATTTTGTGGAATTTAAAACTGATACGGATAAAAATGTTTTATCCATAAAGCTCGACTTGTTGAAATAACAAGTTCAAGGAGTTGACTACGATGAGGTTGTTTCACCGTAGCGTTGCTTAAAGTCGGTTCGGGTTGAACTAGCAATTAATACATATTTCAGTCATGAGATATGAAACATGGATGACAATAGGATTTCCATATGATGGAAATAAAACCAAGGACTTGCATGTGTTACAGTCCAAGGTATTTTGTCAGTCCAGAGGATGCTAGTAAGTATGCAAACTTCAGAGTTCCAGCGATGGACAGAAGAGAGCAAAATGGAGTTGGAATCTTCGTGTTTTGATGAAATGGTTAAAAGGGTTTTGACTTCATCAATGGGTAACGAAGATGCTTGTGATTCAAGAAAGTAAGTGGGAGCATAATAATATTTCAAGAAACATTGTGTGCTTGACACATTGTTAATTGGAAATAATTTTCTTGACACGAATTAGGACTTCATTTAAAAATAGTTTTTTGATGAAGTGCTTGGGCTAAATAGCCTTTATATTAGGCATGATGATCTATGGAGATAGATTTACCTAATGGGGCTGAGCAAAGATACATATTGACAAAATGCTAAAACCTTTTAGCATTAAAAACGTCAAGGAGTGATTCTTGTCGAAGTCACATGGAAAGAGTTTTTGCAAGACTCAGTGTCCCAAACCACTGATGAGCAATATACATGATGGAGATTCCACACACTCTTGTGTTTGGATTAATCATGTATTCCATGGTATGTAAAACAACCAGATATGTCCAATACTCCAAAGATGTTGCGAGTATGGATACCAAAGTGATCAAAGTACTGATCATGGGACAACAGTGAAAGATGTCATTGAGTACTAGAGTAGTACTGATGACATGTTTTCTCGCAAGAAGAGATTATGAAGTGCTCGTTGTAAGTAATTACATCGATACAGTCTTCATCAGTGCTCCATGCGATTTTCGATTAAAGTTAAGGGTTTTGTGCAATACACAATATGGTGGCACGGTAGTTGGAAATTGTTCCAAACAAGTTACTGTGGCGAATTCTATAACAGAGGCAAAGTATGTTGCCGCTTTTATAGCGACAAAGAAGATGTTGAATCATATAGTTCATTCATGAACTTAGTATTGTTCCAAGATGGCTTTTGTCAATGGGACACTACTGCAAGTAGTTGCTCCATAACTCAGTCTGAGGAATCCAGGTTCGACCTGTGATTCGCATACATACCAAGCCAAGTCCACACAAAATATGACTTTTTGTGAAAGCGTGAAAACGCGAGGATATGCAAAGATACACACGGAGCTGAAGTCGTCAGATCCGTTGGACATTCAGGCTATACCACAAGCGAAGCATATTTACACCGGTGTGCCACAGGTGTAAAGTGCATTAGCATTAACTAGATTATTGACTCTAGTGCAAGTGGGAGTCTGTAGGAGATATGCCCTAGAGGCAATAATAAATGTTATTGATTATCTCCCTGTTCATAATTAGGTTTATGTTCCATGCTATAACTGCAATGATTCTCGAGTCTGCAAATAAAACGAGGCTCGGAGGAAGACTCATATGCACGTGTGGGATAATAAACGGTAAAATGTATTCCTAGTCTGGCCTCTAAGACTAGCTCAAGTGTTGCATGATGGTTCTGTTTTCCTGATCATGGGCATGTCTATGCCAGCAACTTTGAGGGCACAGTGTTAGAAGAACATTTGTGTTGAATCGACCCGATTGATGTTATGCTATGAGATTCTTTCGTCACAAGTAAATGGTTAATAACACAGAGATGGTTAACGTTTGCATGATTCCTCAGACCATGAGAGTATCGAGTTTCTTCATGCTTGATTCATGAACTTTGGGGTTTGTTAAACGTCATCCGTAACTGGATGGCTATTACGGCGGCTTACGGGTTCATGGGAAAGTATGTTAAGTAACTTGATAGCTCAAGATTGGGATTTGCTCCTCCGACGATGGAGAGATATCTCTGGGCCCTCTCGGTGTTACGGTATCCATCATCGTCTGGCCAGACACTTTGTGATTTGATCACGGGGATGCCGGAACACGGTAACGAGAAAAGAGAACAATACTGGTAACGAGGTAACTAGCATAGTGGACAAGTTGTTGATCCACGGGAATGCCATCATGTCTCACCTCGGGTATTTGTAACATATCGCGAAGCAACAGGAATAGCACACGGCAACTGGAGGTTCACTCGAATATTCATTCGTGTGGGTATAGGGGTCAATATGGGTGTCCACGGCTCCGATGTTGATCATTGATTGGAAGGGGTTCCGGGTCATGTCTATACTTCATCGAACCTGTAGGGTCACACGCTTAAGGGTCATCTATCTGCTGAATACTAGACAGGGAGTCTGAGAGAAAGTTTTCGGAAAAAGTTTTCCGGAGACAGCGGAAAAGTTCCGACGAGAGAGGTCACCGGATGAGTTCCGGTGATACTGAAAAGTTGTTTCAGAGGATACCATAAAGTCAAATTGGTTTCGGGACATGCCTGATAATTCTTGGAGGGTGCCAGAATCATTCTGGAAACTTTCTGGAATTTTCGGAGATGAAAACCGGAAATGTTCCGGAGCTGCCGAAACCGCTTCAGATGCTTTTCGCAGATGAAATCACTAAACTGAAATTGTTCCAGAACGCGTTGAAAATTATTTTAGTGGGTACTGGAAATGTTCTAAGCCCACATAAATATTTTCAGTTCGAACGGACGCTGAAAAATGTCGTCGTGAATAGTGAAAGTGCTTTTTGGGATTTTTTATGGAAAGCACCTTTTGGGAAATTTCCCAAAAGGCTTCTAGAAGCCTTGGGCACTAAGGAAGCCCCCTTGGGGGGCCCCCCCCAAGGGGTGGCCGGCCATGGAGGGTGGAGCTCCATGGAGCTCCACATGGCACTCCTTTTTGCTTTATTCTTTATGTAAATGACATAAAGTGGGGGTACTTTTGGTATTTGTGAATGCCAACTTTACCCCTTGGCTTTCCTATAAATAGAGGAGAGTGGGCTGCCCACAAACTTCATCCCTTCTCACATACTAGTGCCATGCAATGATCTGGCTTCTCCCTCCCTCCCACGAAAAGAGTTTCGTAGAGCCGAAAAGCTGTCTGGGTTCCGGTGGGAACTAGTTCTGGACGGCGAAGCCCTGCCGGATAGATGACACCGTATGTGTGCAACTCTGTAGAGAGGTCGTAGTTTCGATCTTAGTGCCCGAGGGGCTGTTCGTGAGTGCCTCCCGAAGGGCTGTCCAAGTGACGGTCCAAGTTCTGTGAGTCCTCCCGAAGGGCTGTCCGAGTGACCGTTCGAGTTTCAAAGGTCCTCCCGAAGGGCTGTCCGCGACACCGTCCGGGGGACTGTTCGACCGCCTCCCGGAGGGCTGTCCGAAGGGAAGACGAGGGTATACATCCTCGCGGTTGGGAGGTTGTAAATCCTAGCTGCGGGGATCTGCACCGCCGATCGTCATCGACTCTACTTCCGCTGCGCTACGAGTCGGTAACGAAATGATCAAACCTTGTATGCAGTCTCCATAGTGGTCCTGGGCTGGTGCGTAGGTCGGAAAATTTTTGTTTTCTGCTGCGTTACCCTACACAAACAGCAACGCATGCAGGTCAAATTCCTCCTGTCTGTGCTCATCCCACACACGTACACCGTTTCCATTCCACAGCTGTAAAAGTTCTTCAACTAATGGCCTTAGGTACACATCAATGTCGTTGCCAGGTTGCTTAGGGCCTTGGATGAGTACTGGCATCATAATGAACTTCCGCTTCATGCACAGCCAAGGAGGAAGGTTATAGATACATAGAGTCACGGGACAGGTGCTATGATTGCTGCTCTGCTCCCCGAAAGGATTAATGCCATCCCGCTTAAACCAAACCATAGGTTCCTTGCGTCACCTGCAAACTCCTCCCGGTACTTTCTCTCGATTTTTCTCCACTGCGACCCGTCAGCGGGTGCTCTCAACTTCCCGTCTTTCTTACGGTCCTCTCTGTGCCATCGCATCAACTTGGCATGCTCTTTGTTTCTGAACAGACGTTTCAACCGTGGTATTATAGGAGCATACCACATCACCTTCGCAGGAACCCTCTTCCTGGGGGGCTCGCCGTCAACATCACCAGGGTCATCTCGTCTGATCTTATACCGCAATGCACCGCATACCGGGCATGCGTTCAAATCCTCGTACGCACCGCGGTACAGGATGCAGTCATTAGGGCATGCATGTATCTTCTGCACCTCCAATCCTAGAGGGCATACGACCTTCTTTGCTGCATACGTACTGTCGGGCAATTCGTTATCCTTTGGAAGCTTCTTCTTCAATATTTTCAGTAGCTTCTCAAATCCTTTATCAGGCACAGCATTCTCTGCCTTCCACTGCAGCAATTTCAGTACGGTACCGAGCTTTGTGTTGCCATCTTCGGAATTGGGGTACAACCCTTTTTGGTGATCCTCTAACATGCGATCGAATTTCAGCTTCTCCTTTTCACTTTCGCACTGTCTCCTTACATCAAAAATGACCCGGCGGAGATCATCATCGGGCACATCGTCTGGTTCCTCTTGATCTTCAGCTTCCCCCGTTGCAGCATCACCGTATTCAGGGGGCACATAGTTGTCATCATCCTCTTCTTCTTCGCTGTCTTCCATCATAACCCCTATTTCTCCGTGCCTGGTCCAAACATTATAGTGTGGCATGAAACCCTTCTCAAGCAGGTGGGTGTGAAGGATTTTCCGGTCAGAGTAAGACTTCGTATTCCCACATATAGGGCATGGACAACACATAAAACCATTCTGCTTGTTTGCCTCAGCCACTTCGAGAAAATTATGCACGCCCTTAATGTACTCGGAGGTGCGTATGTCACCGTACATCCATTGCCGGTTCATCTGCGTGCATTATATATAATTAAGTGTGTAAAAAACCGGCGACGAGAATTTTTTTCTTTTAGAAAGAAGATAAGAACAAGAGGCTCACCACGGTTATGCCGGCGACGAGATCGGCGCGGGCGATCGACGGCGGTGAAGACGGGGACGGGACGTGACGGACCGCTAAACCTAGACAAATCTTGAGGAAAATGGAGCTTGAAGGTCGAGCTTCGAGAGGAGAAAGCTTAACTAGTGTGGCTCGGGCATTTCATCAAACACCTCATGTGCATAGGAGGTGAGCTAGAGCACCACAAAGCTCTCCCCTCGCCGGCCAGAAAAAACAGAGCAGTGTGGAGTGCTCTCCTCGCCGACGATGGGGTATATATAGCCACCTCATTGGTCCCGGTTCGTGCGTGGAACCGGGACTAAAGGCCCCCCTTCTGTCCCGGTTCAAGCCACGAACCGGGACCAATGGATGTGGACCAGGAGCGAGGCCCATTGGTCCTGGTTCATGCCAGGAACCGGAACAAATGGGTCCAGACGAACCGGGACCAATGCCCACGAGGCCCCGACCGGCCCCCTGGGCGCATGAACCGGGACGTATGCCCTCCATGGGTCCTGGTTCGTGACTGAACCGGGACTAATGGGCTGGGCTGGCCCGAACCAAAGCCCTGTTTTCTACTCGTGATCTTCGAAGCTTGTCCAAAAGATTGTCTCTATCGCCCTTCTTGTGATGCACATCTGCTGTTGTAGTGTTGTTGGTACCTTGCAGACAAAAGTTGTGGCATTGCATCCCATTGGATTGGTTTCACCTTGAATCGAAGCATCCCGGCAAGAGGTAGTATGCCCATGAAATATCCTCCCATCACACTGAACATTTCTCTGGAAATCATTATTTCCATACTCCTCCTGTTCTTTCCCCATCACGGCAAAAGCAACAACCAGAAAACCAGTTGGAGCCGGATGAAAATTCATATGGCTCGCAGGTCTCAACGGGTGTTTAACTGTTTATTTTGTGAGGTATACGTGGATTTTTTTTCCTTCTTTTATCTAGCCAACAAATGAAGAGTTGTCCTGATAAAAATTTAATTTGTGATTAGTTTTGCACTACAATTTGATTTTCAAACGCTTTTCAAGCTTAATAAAGCTACAATTTTTCGAATCTATGAAGTCGTACAGAGCTGTTCGCTAAATGGCTTCGTAGAGAGCTGTTCTCGCTCTCAATCTCCACAGTCACTGGTCGCTCCTTCCCACTATCCGCAACCCAAACCCTCGATCCCCTTTCTCCACTCCTGCGGCCATGGACCCGCCGCCGCCGCCCTCCATCCCCGTCCCCGACGAGCTCCTGGAGGAGATCTTCCTCCGCCTGCCCACCCCGGACGCGCTCGCCTGCGCCTCCGCCGCCTGCACCTCCTTCCGCAGCGTCATCAAAGGCCGCTCCTTCCGCCGCCGCTTCCGCGCGATGCACCGGCCTCCCCTCCTCGGCTTCATGGACGCGGGCGGATTCCACCCCGCCCAGGCGCCTCACCCCTCCGCCCCGCAGACTTCTCCTTCGTCCCGGCCGTCGTCTCTTCTTCCTCCTACTTTGTCCCGCCGGGCGTCCAAGACGACGGGGAAGGGCCCCGCTGGCGCCCCCGCGACGTCCGCGACGGCCGCGTCCTCCTCGATTGGACCTCCCTCCAGCCCCGCGGCGTCCAGATGTGGAGCTACCCCGACGGCTCCGAAGTAAGCATCCTCAAGGACTCCAGGGAGCTCTGTGACGACGAACGCTGTGCCCGCCCGACGTGGACCAAACGGGAGCGGTGCAATGCTGCCGACTTCCACCTCGCCGTCTGTGACCCCCTCTCCAGCAGATACGTGTTGCTTCCAACCATACCTGAGGACCTCGCCGCCCAGCCGCAGGAGCGCCTTTGGAAATTCGAGGTCGTGCTTGCTCCTAACACGCGCGACGATGGCGAGGAAGAGCCCTTCAAAGTGATATGCATAGCAAGATACTGGACGAAGCTTGTCCTCTTTGTCTTCCCGTCCACAACTAGGCAATGGTCTATGGTCGACTCTCCCATGTTCCCTTTTTTGGAAAACATGTCCTGGTTTGACTGTGTGCGTGGCTGCTTCTACTGGACAGAGCCTTATGACTGGAGTCACTATTTGATGGTGCTGGACACTCACACTTTGAGGTTTTCCACTGTCGACCTTCTCACCGGCTACAATGACGAGCTCAGATACCTGCCTGACCAAAGCTTTGGTCTTCAGTGTTCAAGTGCAGTTGTTGTGGGTAGGGGATGAACCCTCGAGATGTTTTCTCTTGCGTGTCAACATGGGTCCTTTGCACTCTACCATACCTCTCTACAGAATAATTCCCAAGAATGGAAGCTCGAGAAGATCATAGACCTGCCTGGGAAGTATCACAAGTATTCCATTTCCACTGTGGGTGCAGCTGAGGGATACTTGTTCTTCCGAGGCGCTCCAGAAGGTACTCAGGTTGAGAATGTGGATTATTATTCAATGGAGGTCTCGACTTATGAAATAACCAAGGTCTGTTGCAAGATGGAGAATTCCTACAATCGCAACCGGGCCCTCCCATACTTTAGCTTCCCGCCACTTTTATCGGAACCAACTATCTGATCAAGTGGTAAGCCTAACTATTTTATTTTATTTATGTTGCCATTGGGTGCATGATTTGCTTGTTCTGCTCACATGGTTATGTAGAAAGCTAATTATTGTTCTATTAGGCTTGTCAAACTAGCTTGAAAAGGTAGCTAATTGATGTTTGATTTTGCACGCATGTTCAACAATTGTTTGCGATTGAGAAAATCAACAACAAAATGAAGATTACATATCAGTTTGGAAAGCTAATTTTTATTGCTCCATATCTTAGTAGAGAAAATAGCTTTTGTGCCTTCATATGGTACATCTTTAGTCACACTTTGCACTTAAACATCATCCATTTATTTGAACGATGATGTTCAAAACAAGAAAAGCTGATATTTGAGTACTCTTTATTTACCTTGTTGTGTTTTCAAGAACATATAGTTCACTGCAATAAGATAGCTCTAGGATTCTTGGGAAGCACGAATAAACAGCTTATGCACCTTTTTTCTTAAGCTATATTGTACTCTGCAATTTAGCTCATGCCTCCTTCCCTAGAAAATGGGATAGGAAAGATTCTCACTACATCATCTGCAGCTGCTTCAAATTTCTAACTAAATACATGTATGCAGATCTGAGCTCGCTTGCTAGTTGCTTGGGCCATACCCCTGGAGTTGGCTGGCGAATGTTCAAGATGGTGCTGATGTAGTTTGGTATGTCCGTGTTAAGTGTCATATGTATGTAAGCAGGATATGCTGTCTGCAAGTTGACTTTGCCCGAAATGACGTCGAAGACTGTAATGTTGTTTATGTTGGAAGATTGGCAAGACTGGTTGTGCTGATTTCTGTTATATTCTCATATGTTAGTACTAGCATTTCTCTGCATGAGTGGAGGAGTTGGTTAATTTCTTTTATTACGTTACTTGCGATGAGTTCATCTGTAATGCCTCCCAAAGTCTGGATGAGCTTCTTGAGCACTGAGCATGGGTGCTTTTGTTGGCACTTTGTGCAAATAGATGGTCCCATGACATAGAAGTAGAACCAGAGGTTTGTTATCATGCAAACCTGATCCCTGTAAGCATCAACTTTCGGAGCATCAGGTTTCATACAAATGTACTTAAGCATGAGGTCTTCTATCAATATGCACAAGAATTCCGGAAACCTTCTTTTCCAGAAATTTCAGAGCATCATGTTTCTCAAACTGTCTTTTCCTATATTAATATGCACACAAATTACATGTTCAAAAGGCTACAAACACAAGCACCAAGGTAGATTTGAGTCACAAAGGGCACTTGATACATGAGATTTACCGGCTACTCTACCTTGCCCACACCAGCGCCAAAGTAAACCAATTTCCACAAACTTTTCTACTAGCAATCAGTGGAGCATGTTCTCTGCGTTTTACAGCCCAAATTCAGTAAACACGGATCAGATTACCAAGGTCCTCCACCTGACAGAAAGACACAAGCTCAGAATTAGGAGGCCAAAAGTGATCAGAATAAGCATAAATTATATGTGAGCTATTGCAAAATAAGACACAAGCTCAAAATATGGAGGCCAAAGGATAACAGAATTAGTACACGTGTACAGAATTTAACCCTGGTCATATGCAACAAACAAGCTGTAATCATCTCTCTGAATTACTTTCTACCACATATGCGGTACTTGCTGTAAATTTCCAGAGCGTCTAATTTCCCTTGTCTCTTGCAAATTTTATTATCACACAAACTACACAATCTATTCCATATCAACTTGTAAGAACAAATTACCGCAAAAAACAAAACTTGTAAGAACAAAGTAGGGTTCAAAATCGAACACATCAGCCCACTGCACTGGCGCATAAAAAGAAGAGAGTAGTAGGTCATGTCAACTTGTAAGTAACAGAACTGTCTTTGCGCTTTTTTTTTTTCAAAACGGAGGCAAAAGATTTGCCTCATCTATTAAAGTAGAGGAGAATAGAGTTTTGTAATGTTACACAAGGCCGAAGTACGGCATGACAATTACTCGCGCGATACAATTTTCCCTAATTGCTTAGCCCCTGCAGTAACCCATAGGTTGGCCTCATCTATAATAAGCTTGAGAAGGATTGGCGGCGGCGTCTCTTTGTGGCGGAAGACTCTAGCGTTCCTCTCGTTCCAAATTGTCCAGGATACGAGCATGGTAAGAGAGGCCATGGCTCGACGATCCGGGATGCTCGAATTGGTATGCTTATCCCACCAAGAGAGGAGGGAATCCTCAAGGTGCCAGTCAGAAGGGTCCAAATGTGCAAGCCCGTACTTGTCAATGAGCATCCGCCAAAGCCTCAAGGTGAAGCGGCATTTGGCGAATAGGTGGACGCCCGACTCCTGCACCTGCTTACAGAGCAGGCAAAGACCGCAGTTGTCCCAGCCACGTCGCTCTAGCCTGTCGGCGGTCCAAATCCGATCCTGTAAGGCCAGCCAAGAGAAGAATTTGACCTTTGGGGGCATATACACCTCACTGCACTGGAGCTGCCTAGAGGAAAGGGGGGACTTTGTCCCGTGGCTGGATTGATACCTCGGTGCCGGGCCGTGCATGGGGCGAATGCCTTGGGGAAGTAGCGAAGGACGAAGCCGAGGCCTTCATCGGAGAGCTTGGGCCGCATCGCCCTCTCCTTCCTCTTCTTCTTGTTGTCGTCCTACGGCGGAGCCTCTTCCACATCCGCCGTCACCGGCTTGGCCGGCTTGTAGGGGGCGGCAAAGCGGGAGGCGCTGGCTGCGGTGCAGAGGGACTGTCGCATGACCAGTGGCCCGGGCAGCCGCACTTGAAGCAGCGGGGCAGCGCTATGTCTCGCTTAGGGCACTGCTATACCTAGCTTCTAGCGAGACTGAGGGAAGCCTCCCCTGAAGGGAGGGGCGAGATGGCGGCCCAGGCGCGGGAGGCCATAGCCTCATTTTTCTTGCTTTTTTTTACTTTTTTGCTTTCTTTTTCTTTTTTTGTTTATACTTTCAAATATTCTAAATAAATATATTCCAAAAAAGAGTTTGCGTAAAATAATTAAAAAATATCAACCAAGCATTTGAAAAATGTTAAATGTGTATAGAAAAAACGTTTCTTATCTATATAAAAAATTCAATGTGCATGAAAAAGTTGATCATGTATTTTAAAAATGTTAATCAAACATTTGAAAAAAATGTTAATATTGCATTTGAAAAATATAAACTGTGTGTAGAAAAAATGTTGATCATGTATTAAAAAAAATCTTGTATTTGAAGAATGTAATCAAGCATTTGAAAAATATTTAAAATATGTATAGAAAAAATGTTGACCATGGATTAAAAAAATATTAAACTTTGGTTTTGAAAATTGTTAAACATGTATTCGGAAAATGTTCTTGATATACAAAAATGAAGAATGAAAACCAAAGCAAACAAAAAAATGAAAACTGAAAAAGAAATCAAAGAAAGAGAAAACAAAAAAGAAAATTGAAGAACCAAGTGAAAAAAGAATGAAAAACAGTGAAAACCGAAAAAGAAACATTGAAACCCAAGAAAGAAAGAGAAAAACAAGGAAAATGAGTAAGAAAAAACTGATAAAAGCATGAAAGAAACATAATAGAAAACAAAAAAAATCGAAGTATAACGACTGAAAAAAGAAAACCAAGTGTAATGACCAAAAAAACCAAAGAAAAATGGAGAAGAAATAAGAAAACCTAACAAAAGAAAAAAGAAAAAAAGAAAAAAGAAAAAAAGAACGAACATATGAGCGAACGACCGCCCAAAGAACGAAACAAGTAACACGCTATTGGGCCAGCCCATACGCGCACGTTGTGCTGGAAAGCTTCAGCGAGACGGAGGCTAGTCTCGCTATAAGCAAGACATAGCATTCGTGGTGGGGATCGTGGATAATGCATTGCAGTTCTTTTGGCGGGAAATTGACGAGGTGTGTTGGCGCTATCATTCCCTCTCTGCTCAAATGGCTATCCATGGGCCCATTGATGGGCCCAGCGCCCTGAACTGTGACTGCGACTATTCGCCCACCCTGGCACGATCACGATGAGGCAGCGCCGGCACCCCCAATGGACAATGACGACTCCTCGGGGAGATCCTGCTTCGTCTGTGATGGAGTCAAATCCAGCAGATCTCGGGGTAGGGGGTCCCAAGGTGGTAGTCTTGGCACGATGGTAACAGGGACAGCGAATTTTACCCAGCTTTGGGCTCTTTCGAAGAGATAATACCCTACCTCCTACTTTGATTGTATTGATTTCGAGCGAGTACAAGTTACATGTTGATCTACCGCAGGATCTATGTGTGTATGAGGGTGTCATCTACGGACCCTGACAGAAAGCTTGATCAAATTGGCAAGGTCCTCTGCCTGAGAGAAAGACACAAACTTAGACATCCACCATCTTCTGCTTTTTTTTTCTTTTTTTTCATATGCTATACCTAGCTTCTACCTTCTAGCGAGACCCGGGGAAGCCTCGCCTGAAGAGGCGTGAGATGGCTGGCCCAGGCACGCGGGAGGTGACTGTGTTCTGGACTAGGGGTACTCACCACGTCGTCTCCCGACCAGGTGGATCGAGCCGAGGACCCCCAAGTCGGTTCACTATTGGGCCACTTCGGGCAGCCCATGACATATATGAGGAAGACTCCACAAGACTTGGTGATCAAGACTAGGACTCCTCTCCACCGACGTATTCGACTAGGACTCTTGTTATCCTAGGCCTCCGGTACATTATATAAGCGGAGGCCAAACTAGTCAATAGATCATTATAACATCAACGCAATCTCATTCTCCTAGCCATATGATACGTCTCCAATGTATCTATAATTTATGAAGTATTCATGCCATGATTGCAACAATTTTATATGGTTTTCGTATGATTTTATTAGAACTAACCCGGACTGACGCTGTTTTCAGCAGAACTACTGTGGTGTCATTTTTTGTGCAGAAATAAAAGTTCTCGAAATGGGCTGAAAATTTACGGTGATTTTTTATGGACCAAAAGAGACCCCCCGAAGCACCGGAGCTGGACCAGAAGACTCCCGAGGAGTCCACAAGCCAGGGGGCGTGCCCTACCCCCCTCGGTGCGCCCTGAGGGCTTGTGGGCCCCTCGGGCACCTCCTTGACTTGTTTCCGACGCCAAAAATTCTTATAAATATAAAAACCTCTGAAAAGAACCCTAGATCAGAAGTTCCGCCGCCGTAAGCCTCTGTAGCCACGAAAAACCAATCGGGAGCCCGTTCCGGCACCCTGCCGGAGGGGGAAACCATCACCGGAGGCCATCTTCATCATCCCGACGGTCCCCATGACGAGGAGGGAGTAGTTCACCCTCGGGGCTGAGGGTATGTACCAGTAGCTATGTGTTTGATCTCTCTCTCTCTCGTGTTCTTGATTTGGCACGATCTTGATGTACCGCGAGCTTTGTTACTATAGTTGGATCATATGGTGTTTCTCCCCCTCTACCTTCTTGTGATGAATTGAGTCTTTCTCTTTGAGGTTTCGTTATGTTGGATTGAGTATTGGATTTGAGAATACTTGATGTATGTCTTGCGATGGGATATCTGTAGTGACAATGGGATGTTCTATTAATTCACTTGATGTATATTTTGGCACTCAACTCGCGGATTCCCGAGGTGACATTGGGGTAATCTATGCATAGGGGTTGATGCACGTTTTCGTCCTACGTTCTCCGATAGAAACTTTGGAGTGATTCTTTGTTGCACGTTGAGGGATTGTTATGTGATCCAATTATGTTATTATTGTTGAGAGAACTTGCACTAGTGAAAGTATGAACCCTAGGCCTTGTTTCCAAGCATTGCAATACCGTTTTTGCTCACTTTTGTTACTAGTTACCTTGCTGTTTTTATATTTTCAGATTACAAAAACCTATATCTACCATCCATATTACACTTGTATCACCATCTCTTTGCCAAACTAGTGCACCTATACAATTTACCATTGTATTGGGTGTGTTGGGGACACAAGACACTCTTTGTTATTTGGTTGCAGGGTTGTTTGAGAGAGACCATCTTCATCCTACGCCTCCCACGGATTGATAAACCTTAGGTCATCCACTTGAAGGAAATTTGCTACTGTCCTACAAAACTCTACGCTTGGAGGCCCAACACGAGTCTACAAGAAGAAGGTTGCGTAGTAGACATCAAGTTCTTTTCTGGCGCCGTTGCCGGGGAGGTGAGTGCTTGAAGGTATATCTTTAGATCTTGCAATTGAATCTTTTAGTTTCTTGTTTTATCACTAGTTTAGTTCATAAAAGAAAACTACAAAAAAAATGGATTTGAGGTTGCCTCATATGCTTCATCTTTTTAATGTCTTTCGTGAAAATGATGGAAAGGAAAATTGTGCTCAAGTGTTAGAAGAAGAAGTCTATAAATTGTTTGGCACTAAATCTTTGAATGATAAACATGATTGCAATATTGTTAGTTTGCTTGCTATGAATATTCATGATACTAATGATGATTGCACTAGTCATGATAAAGAAGTTTCTTATAAGCATGTCAATTTTTGTGGAGTGAATAGAGTTTGTGAAGACATGCCTTATAGGGATGATAGATATTGTAAGAAGCATAAACATGATGAAACCAATCGGTGGCTTAAGGTGATAGATAAATTTGCTACAAAATTATGCTCTCTTCATCCCATTACTTGTGAACTTTTGCAATAGAGTTGGCCATCTTAATTTCCAATGCACACTTTTTCATGACCGAATTGTATCCAAATATAGCAATAACTTGGTCACCCTTGAACTTTATAATGAACTTTGTTCATTTTTGGGGTGTGAAGAATTGTCACATAAAAATAGTTGGTTTGAAGTGTTCATATTCACCGACCATGCTGAAACTACTCTTAAAGAAATATATATGTTTTGCGTGGTAAATTGCAATGAGAATTCTTATATTGCCAACTATAGAAAGATGGAAAAATCATTAGAATATAAAAGAAATACTAATGAAAGGGTAAAGCTCTCCACTTTCCCTCCTATTGTCTCTCGTGAAACAGGTTACGAGAATGAGCTTCCTATGCAACCAATCTCATCAATAAGGAGCTCCAAAAAGTTGATTAAACCCACACACGACGTGGAGAAGAAAAAGAAAAGACGGAGAAGCAAAGGTAAAAAGGTATCCCTCCCAAATGATGTTGCTCCTATTATTGTTATGCCTCATGAGAGTGAATCAAAAATAAATGTGGAAGATGATATACTTGATGATGATAGTGATTCTTTGTCTTATGGTACAATGTCCGAAGAAACTATTGAGGATGATTTTGTTATGCCTATTACTCATTGTGATGATTATGATTGGGAAAATAATGATACTTCTTATAATCTTGAAAATCTTTTTGGCACCAACTTAGGAAGTTGTGATGATAACAATTGCTATACTATTGGTGCTATTCATACGGATGAGAGTGATTATGCTTATGATATGCAAAGGCCCAAGCTTGGGGATGCTATGTTTGATGAGAATGACATGTTTGAGAATTTATTTGCTGCAATTAATGTTTGTCCCAAGCTTGGGGATGCTATGTTTAATGAAAATGATATTTTTAGTCCCCCAAGTTTTGATGTGCAAATTTATTATGATGATAGCATGCCTCCTATTTATGATGATGCAATATTTATGAAAGTGGGTTTGGAAGAGTATCAACTCTAGGTAGTATTGATCCCACTATTTTGGAGGGTGTTTAATATTATTATAATGATAAAAGTGGATTTGGAGAGGTCATGACTTTATTTAGTAATGATTCCACTATCTTGGAAGAGGTTTCAATTGATTATGATGAGAATAAAGTTCCTACTTATGATGATTATTGTGATGACACCTATGTTATAAAAAGTAGTGATGATTATATTTATAAAACTTGTAATAATTATGAATATCCTTTTTCTGAACATTACTCTTTTAATGTGGAAACAATTTATAGTATTCGAGTTTCTTATGATACTCCCACTATTCCGAATGAGAAGAATTTTGCTTATGTGGAGAGTAGTAAAATTTCTATGCTTATGAATCATGAAAAGAATGCTTTATGTGATGGTTATATTGTTGAATTCATTCATGATGCTACTGAAAATTATTATGAGAGAGGAACTTATGCTTTTACATATTGCAATAATATCAAGTTTCCTCTCTATGTGTTAAAAATCTCGAAGTTTTGCTTGCTTTGCCTTCCTATGCTAGTTGATTCTTGTTCCCATAAATTGTTTGCTCACGAAATCCCTATGCATAGGAAGTGGGTTAGACTTAAATGTCTAGTCATATTCTTCATGATGCTCCCGTTATGTTTCAATTCTTATCTTTTATGTGAGCATCATTGATATCATTATGCCTAGCTAAAAAGGCATCAAAGAAAAGCGCTTGTTGGGAGACAACCCAACATTTACCCCTACTGTTTTTGTGTGTTAACATGATTAATCTACTGTAGTAATCATGTTTTATAGCTTTTGTTTCAATAAAGTGCCAAATAAAGCCTTTGGGATAGTGTGGATGATAGTTGACTTGATTCTGTGCAAAAACAGAAACTTTTGCGTCCAGTACAGAAATTCCTATCTTTTACTGGAACGTGGAAAAACTCTGAATTTTTTACAGATGATTGATATACAAATTTCTATGTTTTCCTAATTGTTCAGAATTTTTGGAGTAGCATAATATGACCTTAATTCAGATCTTTACAGACTGTTCTGTTTTTGATAGGTTCTGTTTTCGATGCATAGTTTGCTTGTCTTCTAGTTTCTATGGCTTATATTGCTTAATATAAATTGTAGAAATGATAGGGTACAGTAGGCATCATGTGAGAAAAAATTTGAATCTTGTCTTGACAGTACCAAAGTGAATGATTTGTTTTATCATACTAACCCATCTCACGAAGTTCCGTTAAGTTTTGTGTGATTGAAGTTTTCAAGTTTTGGGTGGGATTTCGATATGAGGAGAATAAGGAGTGACAAGACCCTAAGCTTGGGGATGCCCAAGGCAACCCAAGGTAATATTAAAGGAAGATCCAAGCAACCAAGCTTGGGGATGCCCCGGAAGGCATCCCCTCATTCATCTTCAACATTATCGGTAACCTTACTTGGAGCTATATTTTTATTCGTCACATGATATGAGTTTTGCTTGGAGCATCATTTTATTTTATTAGTATTTGCTTCCTGTTATTTAGAATAATGTTTTTCATCTTTTAGTTCAATAAAAATGTCAAGTATAGCCTTTACCATGCTTATTTTGCACGTCTATATGTTGCTGTTTTGAAAACAGAAAGTTTTCTATCATTGTCTGAATTCTTCTGGAAAGTGAGAACGTGATAAAATCTTGAAGTTTTTACACAATTAGTAACAACAAATTTTCTACAGTGTGGTAATTGTTCTGAATTTTTGGAGTTAGGGAAGTATGAGTTCAATTGCACTCTTTACAGACTGTCCTGTTTAGACAGATTGCTGTTATGTTTGCATATGTTTGCTTGTTTAATGATTCTATTTGAGGATAGGAGTATTAAATATGCAGAGGCATTTAGTATGCAATGTTAAATAATAATTTTAGTGATTTGATACAGTAGAGAATGATAAGGTTTTGCATTTGATTTATACTAACTTTTCTCACAAGTTCTTCTTGAGTTTTGTGTGCATGAAGTTTTTAAGATTTAGGGAAACCGTGATATAAAAGGAATTAAGGAGACAAAAAAGCTCAAGCTTGGGGATGCCCAAGGCATCCCTAATTAATATTTCAAGAAGTCTCGAGCATCTAAGCTTGGGGATGCCCCGGTTGGCATCCCACCTTTCTTCTTCAACAATGATCGGTTAGCCTCGGTTGAGCCTAAGTTTTTGTTTCTTCACATGATATGTGCTATCCTTAGAATGTAATTTTTTTTTTTTGCTTGCTGTTTGAATAATATCCCAAGATCTGAAATTCTTAAATGTTAGAGAGTCTTCACATGGTTACATAATTATTCGACTACTTATTGATCTTCACTTATATCTTTTGGAGTAGTTTGTCATTTACTCTCGTGCTTCACTTATATCCTATGAGTAAATGGTTGAATGAATTGAACATCATAAATCTGAATTTATATATGTTTCATATGCTTATCCCATGGGGAGTAATGACTTCACATATAAGAAGTATAGGTGGTAAATTTATTGAAAGTTAGCAAACATAGTATTGGTCACTTGAACAATTCATGAAAGAATATTGAAGGAAGATAGATTTCACATATAAATATACTATCATGGACATCTTCTATGATTGTGAGCCCCATTAATTATTTTCAAACTTGAGCATATTAGTTGAAGTTGAACAAGGAAGACAACATAATGAGTTATGCTTGGGTATATTTGTATAGAAGTTATATTGTTATGGATCCTCCAACATGTGGTGCTTGCTATTTAGAATCTTTTGCTAGGCAAAATTTCTGTACTAAGCGGAAATACTGCTTGTGCATCCAAAATCCTTGAACCAAGTTTCTTCCATGAGTGTCCACCATATCTACCTATATGCGGTATTTACCTGCTGTTCCAAGTAAATTTGCATGTGCCAAACTCTAAACCTTCAAATAATAATCTGTTTTGTATGCCCGAATCGCTCATGTAGTGACCAAGGGCTGTCAGTATCTTCCATGCTAGGTGGGTTATTCTCACGATGAGTGTTGATTCACTTGTCATTCACGAGAAAGTGGCTGGTAATCGGGATGCCCAGTCCCGTGCTCAAAGTCAAATCAAAATGTAATATCAAACAAAACTCCCCCAGGACTGTTGTTGGTATGGACGGTACCCGTTGTTTCGGACCAGCCGTGGAGTGTGATTGTTGGTGGAGGGGGAGTAAAAACTTTACTATTCTGTTTGGGAACCGCCTATAATGTATCTAGCATGGAAGATAGTGAGAACTCTCGGTCGTTACATTGACAATGAAAGCATACCTCTCAAAATTATATTCATCTCTGTTTTAAAAGCTTCGAGCTCTGGCACCTGTGCAAATCCCTGCTTCCCTCTGCGAAGGGCCTATCTTTTACTTTTATGCAAGAGTCAGTAGTATTCCTTCTCATTCCAACCTACTCTTTAGTTGGCAAGCATCATGTGATGGGGAAAGATCTAAGCATTTATGGCCATTCAAATATATTTGATCATGAATTATTATTGTTGACAATTATCTATATGATAAATAAGTTGGGAGGCGAAACATTAAGCCCCTATCTTTCTCTGTGTTCAATGGATGCTATTTGTTCTAAAAATATGCTTTGAGTGGTAGCAATCATGGAAGACTATATGATAATTGAGTATGTGGGATTTGCTAAATCAAAGCTCTTACATAGACCCTTCCTGAAAATAAGATGAATTGCAATTGTTTGATGACTGAGAACCTAGTTTGTTAGTTTTCAAGAAAGTTTATGATCTATGCTTTAACATGTGAATAGCTTGCTACTTGATCATGAGAAGTTTTATGAGATGAGCTACTGTTAATGATATATAATGATGCTAGAAAAAGTGATTAAAATTATCATTGATCAAACTTGTGCACTTGCTAGCATTCACACTTCATAAAATCTTTCTTTTATCATTTACCTACTCGAGGACGAGCAGGAACTAAGCTTAGGGATACTGATACGTCTCCAACGTATCTATAATTTATGAAGTATTCATGCCATGTTTATAACAATTTTATATGGTTTTGGTATGATTTTATTAGAACTAACCCGGACTGACGCTGTTTTCAGCAGAACTACCGTGGTGTCTTTTTTTGTGCAGAAATAAAAGTTCTCGGAATGAGCTGGAAATTTACGGAGAATATTTTTGGAAAATATAAAAAATACTGGAGCGAAAAGATACCAGGGAGGAGTCCCGAGGCGACCACAAGGGTGGGAAGCGCACCCCCCTAGGGCGCGCCCCCTGCCTTGCTGCCGCCTCGTGGACCCCCTTGACTTGTCCCCGATGCCAAAAACTCCTATAAATACAGAAACCCCCGAAAAGAAACCTAGATCGGGAGTTCCGCCGCCGCAAGCCTCTGTAGACATGAAAAAACAACCGGGAGCCCGTTCCGGCACCCTGCCGGAGGGGGAAACCATCACCGGTGGCCATCTTCATCATCCCGGCAGTCTCCATGACGAGGAGGGAGTAGTTCAACTCAGGGCTGATGGAATGTACCAGTAGCTATGTGTTTGATATCTCTCTCGTGTTCTTGATTTAGCATGATCTTGATGTACCGCGAGCTTTGTTATTATAGTTGGATCATATGGTGTTTCTCCCCCTCTACCTTCTTGTGATGAATTGAGTCTTGCTCTTTGAGGTTTCGTTATGTTGGATTGAGTATTGGATTTGAGAACACTTGATGTATGTCTTGCGATGGGATATCTGTGGTGACAATGGGATGTTCTATTGATTCACTTGATGTATGTTTTGGCATTCAACTCACGGATTCCCGAGGTGACATTGGGGTAATCTATGCATAGGGGTTGATGAACGTTTTCGTCCTACGTTCTCCGATAAAACTTTGGAGTGATTCTTTGTTCCACGTTGAGGGATTGTTATGTGATCCAATTATGTTATCATTGTTGAGAGAACTTGCACTAGTAAAAGTATGAACCCTAGGCCTTGTTTCCAAGCATTGCAATACCGTTTTTGCTCACTTTTGTTACTAGTTACCTTGCTGTTTTTATATTTTCAGATTACAAAAACCTATATCTACCATCCATATTACACTTGTATCACCATCTCTTCACCGAACTAGTGCACCTATACAATTTACCATTGTATTGGGTGTGTTGGGGACACAAGAGACTCTTTGTTATTTGGTTGCAGGGTTATTTGAGAGAGACCATCTTTATCCTACGCCTCCCACGGATTGATAAACCTTAGGTCACCCACTTGAGGAAAATTTGCTACTGTTCTACAAAACTCTGCGCTTGGAGGCCCAACACGAGTCTACAAAGAAGAAGGTTGCGTAGTAGACATCACACCTCAGTGTTGTCAAAACATACACTACATCTGGACTAGTTCCCGAGGAGATATGATCCTAGGGTCGGCCATGTTGCCCAACACAAGTCTCGGGGGCTACTGCATTGCTGATTCAATGCAGGAAAATTCAAAGTGCAAAATAGTTTCCGAGGAGATTACGATCCTCAGGTTGGTTGGCCGCACCCAACCTGAGTCTCGGAGACTATGCACACCACGTTTTTGTTCCTAAAGTATGCTACCGAGCAAGGAATCGATCCTCAGGCCGATTTCGCGAATCGACCTGAGTCTCAGGGGCTACTGGGATCAGCGGCTTTATTTTTTTTTCCTTCTGGTGCATCTCGAGTTTTAGGCCGACACACACCTTGAGGGCTAGTGGCTATACATCTCGGTAGTAAATAAATTACACCCATCATAAATGAAATCTACAGAAAAATCAGCCCAAGCCCGAGGTGGTGCACCACCTCGGAAGCAGTCCGGCGTGAAGCTCAGATGCAAGTGGTTGGTTCCCTAGAGGAGATTTCCGACATTAAGCTCGGTTGAACTCCTTCAACTTTTTCAAGACCGAGGTAATCCATGACACCTTGGATGCAGACCGACGTTGGAGCTCAACTGCAAAAAGACACCTCAGATGCACTCCGGCGTTGGAGCTCCAACCCAGGAGGACACCACCCCATGGGAAAACCTTAAAACCCGTGTGGCGTAAAAATACCGAGGCAATGATAAAGGCCGAGAACTTAAAGGGGCTCCTCGGATGCCCGACGTGTCAACTCTTCGGATATACCTCGGCGATCCTCAAGATCGGAGATGGGAAGATTTGTTGAACCAGCTTTTAAGACCGATAACCGAAGATGAAGAACAGTTCGGAAGAATCGAGCAGCGTCCCCAACTTGAAGACCGGTCCAGGGGGCTACTGGCGGTGTCCTGGACTAGGGGGTACTCACCACGTCGTCTCCCGACCAGGTGGATCGGGCCGAGGACCCCCAAGTCGGTTCACTATTGGGCCACTTCGGACAGCCCATGACATATACGAGGAAGACTCCACAAGACTTGGTGATTAAGACAAGGAATCCTCTCCAACGACGTATTCGACTATGACTCTTGTTATCCTAGGCCTCCAGTACATTATATAAGCCGAGGCCAGGCTAGTCAATAGATCATTATAACATCAACGCAATCTCATTCTCCTAGCCCTAGTGTTAGACCACATCTATAGATCTCGAGGTAGATCAACTCTGTACTTGTAACATCTTTATCAATATAAACAAGAGCAGGAGTAGGGTTTTACCTCCATTAAGAGGGTCCGAACCTGGTAAACACCCTGTTCTAGTTACCATCTGTCCAAGATCCACAGCTCGGGACCCCCTACCCCGAGGTCTGCCGGTTTTTACACCGACAGGAGGGCATAGCCTTGTTTTTCTTTTTTTTAATGTTCTTTGTTTTTTCTGTTTATTTATATTTACAAATATTTTAAATAAATACAGAATATTACAAAAAAACTCTATGTAATTTAAAAAAAATATGAACCAAGCATTTGAAAAATATTAAATATGTATAGAGAAAATATGTATACAAGAAATATACACAAAAAAGTACACTGTGTATGAAAAACGTTGATCATGTATTTGAAAAATGTTAATCAAGCATTTGAAAATGTTAAATGTGTATAGAAAAAAATGTTGACCATTTATTAAAAAAAGTTAGAATTGCGTTTGATAAAAATGTTAATCAAGCATTTGAAAATGTTAAATGTGTATAGAAATTTTTGTGACCGTATATTAAAAAAAATGTTAATATTATCTTTGAAAAATGTTAATCAACCATTTGAAAATATTAAAAATATGTATGAAAAAAATGTTAACCATGAATTATAAAATATATCTTGTATTTGAAAAATATTAATCAAGCATTTTAAAAATTATCCTTGGACCAACTTAAATGTCAAACAAGTAACTCGGTTGGCAGTCACATTTGGAACATTGGTACCTCGGTGCTAGTTACAATCCCTCATCGGTACTTTAATCTCATTTGATATTTGCTATAACTCTTAAGCCGATAATAAATACTTCCTTTAATCCCTTACTGTTTAGATGATAGTTCCCTTTTTTCATTAGTCAAACAACCCTGCTACAAGTGCTCCATTTGTACCAATGAAAATGAAATTCACTTTATTTTGCCCCGTGCACACATGGGTACAGGAGGACCGTGTACACGGTGTCCAGAGAGCGAATGCTGGACCACGTGGGAATGGGGTAGGTTGACCATGACACTTAGGTAATGGGTTTTGTAGACATTTTCAGGTGGTAGGTAAAATTTTCATGGTGTATAAGTTTAGCAAGATCCCATACTCTTCATTCAAGCATCTCGACCCCTCTTAATAATGTGGTTGTCCTTTGACTCAAAGAAACCAAAACAAACCGTGTGTCGTTGATGAACCACGCCTTTTTCCTTTTTTTTTGAAGTGAGGTCGGGGGGACCATCTCCTTCAAAATAACCCCGGAGGAACCAAGGAGCTGATATAAACTTTAGCAACCGTCATTAGTTTCATTAACCATATTTTCATCACACCAAAAAACCGTTCAAGTATAAATGCACATTCAATAGCGACGCTCGTGGCCACCACCACTACTGCCGATAGAGCCAGGCGGGCTTTCGCCTAGAGAATCTCGACAACCAACCTCATGCATCCAACCAGCATTGGACCGCAGCTAGACTAGCCCACCCAACCCTACGTCATGAACACACCATCACCATAGAGAGACCACCTTTGCACCTGACCGCCAGCAACACCAGCGGGCAACACCGTCGAGTGCCCACCATCAGGTAGCTGATGGAGGCACAGGTGCATATCAGCAGCCAATGAGTAGGATCTAGCCAGAACACAGCCGGATCTAGCATCTCACTGTGGCTACGCTACCGTAGAAACCACCAAAGGCCGACATGACGTCGTTGCATGATGACGAGCACTATCTGAGCAAGAAGGGGGTAGCAACCCTGCCTCTAACGTCAGCGAGGACATCGGGTCGAGGCCCTTGTAGCCTGCAGATGCTGCAACTCCAAGTAGATGGATGCAAAAGCAACCACCCAAAAGTAGCGCTACCAGAGGACGCCGCGCTGTGCAACCGAATCGGGTCAAGCCTTCCCCACCAGAGGCTCCCGCCGATGGGAAAGGAAAAATCCCCGCCGTGCTGTCGGTCACATAGTCTTAGTCCAATGGCTTCTCATTTGGCGGCAAGCTGGCTACGAGGTGAGTGATGTAGGTTAGCAGCGGATGCGACATTACGATTTAGGGTTCCGCCTGTATCGAAATGTTTTATGTAAAACTACAGTTTTCGAACCTTTATGGAGCTGAGAATTACGGGGCTTTAAACTACACTGTACAGTTCAAATGTGTAAGTTAATTTTAATGAGATTTCAATTTAGCGGAGATTTTAGTGTGTAAACAAAGTTGAAATGAGTTTCTTATATAAAAGGAGGCTTTAAATTACAATTTCATTATTTCGCAAAAAAAACTAGTACAATTTCATTTCAAATGTTTTGAAGATTCACTAAACGGTTTCATTTTCGGTTCGGTTTTAGTCTAAACCACGGTACAATTTTCCAAGCTTGGTACAGCCCATACTCCCACTCGCTCACTCGTCGCTCCCTCCCACCATCCCAAACCCTCGATCCCCTTTCTCCACCACGGCCGCCATGGACCCGCCGCCGCCGGCCTCCATCCCCGTCCCCGACGAGCTCCTGGAGGAGATCCTCCTCCGCCTGCCCACCCCGGAAGCTGTCGCCCGCGCCTCCGCCGCCTGCACATCCTTCCGCCGCGTCATCAAAGGCCGCCCCTTCCGCCGCCGCTTCCGCGCGCTGCACCGGCCTCCCCTTCTCGGCTTCATGGACGCGGCCGGATTCCACCCCGCCCAGGCGCCGCACCCCTCCGCCCCGCTCGCCAGCGCCCTCGCCCCCCGCGCCGCAGACTTCTCCTTCGTGCCGGCCGTCGTCTCTTCTTCCTCCTACGTCGTCTCGCCGGGCGTCCAAGACGACGGGGAGGGCCCCCGCTGGCGCCCCTGCGACGTTCGCGACGGCCGCGTCCTCCTCGATTGGACCCCCCTCCACCCCCGCGTCGTCCACATGTGGAGGTACCGCGAAGACGGCTCTGAAATAAGCATCCTCATGGACTCCAGGGAGCTCGTTAGACACGAACTCTGTGCCCGCCCCAAATTGACCAAACGGGAGCGGTGCAATGCTGCCGACTTCCACCTCGCCGTCTGTGACCCCCTGTCCAGCAGATACATGCTGCTTCCAACCATACCTAAGGACCTCGCCGCCCAGCCACAGGATCGCCTTCGAGAATTCCAGCCTGTGCTTGCTCCCAACACCAGCGACGACGGCGAGGAACAGCCCTTCAAGGTGATATGCATAGCAAGATACCGAACGAAGCTCGTCCTCTTTGTATTCCTGTCCACAGCTAGGCAATGGTCTATGGTCGAGTCCCCCATTTTCCCTTCTTTGGAGCACATGTCTTCTTTGTACGACATGTCCTCTTTTGACTATGTGGGCGGCTCTTTCTACTGGACAGATCGTTATGATTGGAGTGACCATTTGATGGTGCTGGACACACGCACTTTGAGGTTTTCCACTGTCGACCTTCTTACCGGTTACAATATGGAGCTCAGAAGTCTGCCTGGCCAGAGCTTTGATGATCGTCGCCCAAATGCTTGGGCCAAGAAGGAGCCCTTGAGATGTTTTCTCTTGTCTGTCAACACGGGGCCTTTGCTCTCTACCATACCTCACTGCAGAACAATTCACAGGAATGGAAGCTAGAGAAGATTATACAGCTGCCTGGCCAGTATCGTGACTATTCCATTTCCACAGTTGGTGCAGCCGAGGGATTCTTGTTCTTCCGGGGCGCTCCAGAAGCTATTCCTATTGAGAATGTGGATTGTTACTCAATGGAGGTCAAGACATATGGAATTACCAAAGTCTGTACAAAGACGGAGAAGTTCCTCAATCGCAGATCTGCTCTCCCATACTTTAGCTTCCCACCACTGTTATCGGAACCAACTATCTGATCAACTGGTAAGCCTAAGTATGTCAATTTACGTCGCCATTGGGTGCATGCTTTGCTTGTTCTACTCGCATGGTCATATATAGAAAGTTAATTATTGTTCTATTGGGCTGTACTACCTTGTCAAACTATAGCCAGGAGAGCTTGCCAATTCATGGTTTGATTCTGCACACATTTTTAACAATTGTTTGTAATTGACAAGGTTAGTGAAAATAAAATTACATACTACTTCCGTTCCAAAGTAAGTGTTGTGGTTTTATTTCAAATTTGAACTAAAACCATGACACTTATTTTGGAATGGAGGGTTGACAGCTAATATTCTTTGCTCCATATCTTAGGAGAGAAAATGGCTTTTGCACTTGCATCTTCGTATGATACATCTTTAGTCACACTTTGCACTTACACATCATTCATTTATTTGAACGATGATGTTCAAAACAAGAATGTTGCACGACATGTAAGCTGATGTTTGAGTACTCTTTATTTACCTTGTTTTGTTTTCAAGAACATTGAGTTCACTGCAATAAGATAACTCTAGGATTCTTGGGAAGCACGAAAAAACAGCTTGTGCGCCTTTGTTCTTAAGCTATATTGTATTCTGCAATTTAGCAGATAGGAAAGATCCCATTGCATCAACTGCGTAGTTGCTTCAAATATCAACTCCCATGGTTATATAGAAAGTTAATTATTGTTCTGTTGGGCTTTGACTACCTTGAAAAGGTCATGGTTTGATTCTGCATGAGTGTTTAACAATTTTATGTGATTGAGAAGGTTAGTTGAAAAGTAAGATTACACACTAGTTTGGAAAGCTATTTTTTGTTGCTCCATTCTTAGGAGAGAAAATGGCTTTCACGCCTGCATCTTTGTGTAGTACTACATTGTTAGTCATACTTAGCACTTACTACATATCGTTCATTTAATTCAATGGCAATGTTCAAAATACAAATGTTGCATAACCAGTAAGTTGATGTTTGAAGGTCTTGAGTCTTGTATTTATGAGCACTCCTTATTTACCATGTTATGTTTTCAAGAACAGAGAGTGTTCGCCTGTTATGGTCTTCTAAGTTTTTGTGTATATTGCTTCCAATCTGCAATATACTATGGCAGCTTGCGAGCCTGTGTTATTAAGTTGTATTTTAATCTGCTTTTTGGCACATGCCTCCTTCCTAAAAAAATGGGATGGGAAAGATTCCCATTGCATAAACTGCAGTTGCTTAAAGTTTCTAACTAAATACATGTATGCAGATCTGAGCTCGCTAGCTTGATCTTGCTCGGGCATACATCTGGAGTAGGATGGCGGATGTTCAAGATGGTGCTGATGTAGTTTGATATGTCCGTATTTAGTACCGCATGTATGTAAGCAGGATATGCTGTCAGCAAGTTGAATTTGACCAACACTGACGTCTAAGACTTCGGTTTATGTTGTGTACTGATGTTTGTGTTGGAAGACTTGGGGGTTTATGTTCCCTCTTTCAATCTATGTACTTAGTCTAGATGATTATCAGTAATGGCTTTTATCTACATAAGCGGAGTGGATGAGTTAGTTAATTTCTTTTATTAAGATGCTTCTGATGAGTTCATCTCTAACGCCTGCTAAAGTCTGGCTGAGTTGCTATGGTTAAGTTTCTTGCGCACTGAGCGTGGATGTTCTGTGCAAATGATGACTGGCTGTAATAGACATGGATATCATACAAACATCAACTTTCAGAGCTTCACTTTTCTCAGAGATGTACTCAAATTTGAGTTGAGAGCATCATATGTCATCGTCTATCAAATATGACAGAAACTTCAGAAGCCTTTTCCATGTTCGAAAGTCTGAAAACTAGAGGCGTAAAACTTGATACATCACAAAACACTACAAATTTGCAAGCTATTCTTCCTTGACCTACTTTTACAAACTTCTCTACCAGCACCAGAATAAACCAACTTTTAGAAAGTTCTCTACCAGCACTTGGAGCTATCTTCAACAAACACTATCTTGACACTTGGATAAATCCCAATATGGTATTGCTACACACCATAAGCTGGCAGCAGTTGCAAGAAGATCGGGCAATTTCAAACTGACTGCAGACGTTCCCGCCGAGGTTAGACATGTTATGAGAGATGAGCTGGTCTCTACCATGGTGTAATTCCTCCATGGTTCTCAAAAAAAAAAAAAAAAAAAGCAGGCAAGGCAAAGTGATCCAGGGGCCTGCACACGCCTAGGTGACAGTTTCGGTAGCAGGCTGCGACTGGGATGCGCGAGTCCGAGCTGCTGCCGCTCTCTCCAACGCCTTGAACCGGTTAGCCTCCATGCGCGCCCTCTGCTCCTCCGTCATCTTCATTTTGCTTGGCTTGCTTCCAGCATTTTCCACTCCATCTTGAAGGCTTCTCTGCCGGAAGAGGCAAGGCTTCTCCGGTGCCTACCTCACCAGGTGCCATTCCAGGTTCTGTCGTGTGCCATCAACAATAACAGAGCATCACAGGTCGGCAAAACATTCATACCGAACTACTACAAAGTCCAAAAAACCAATGTGCAACAGATAATTACCAATTTTCTGTCATTGGGATGTCCAGAGGCTAGGGCCCAAACAAGTACACTTGTAACCTCAACGCCTAAACTGCTAAACACTTGTGTATGTGAACTGTAAATAAAAACTAAAAAAAGTGATCAAACCAGGTTCCCCCTCTGTTCTGAAATATCAGTAGATAGATTACTGGTGGTGGCAATAAGTATTTACGTTTCAAGCATCCAATCTAGCCGGTCAAAAAAAAAAAAAACTTAACTTCAATCTAGAATAGCTAATCTTGCACCAGTTCACTTTGTCATGCTCTGAAGACTGGTCAGTTACTCCTGTAAACAGCATTGACGGGAACCCTTAATGGAAGGAAGAAAGAAGCGTACCCTAACATGGTATTGTCCCCGACTTTCTCAACCTGGGGCACAAACTGCTTTCCTCGAAGGAGTAATAAGGGATTAGTCGAGAGTGCCAGTCCGCGTAAAGCTTGATCAGATTGCCAAGGTCCTCCACCTGGAAACCAAGGCACAAATTCAGCACTAGGAGGCCGGAGGCGGTAAGAATAAGCACACGTGTAATGTGAGCGATAGCAGGTGGTGTTGTAATAAAACCTTTGTTCATGTGCAGCACACAAAAGTTATAATCATCTCTCTCAACATGTTTTCTAGTGCACTATCTGAATTTTTTCGACTTGTGATGCAGTACATTACTGTAAATCTCCAGGGCGTATTAAGTTGACTCGATTGAACTTATATTTCATGAGTAAGAGTGAAATAGGGACGAAAATCGAACAGATCAACCCTCTGCAAGGCAGCATGATCAAGTATTAACCTGTAACAGAAGTGTGTCCGCGCATATATACACTGTTCACCCAACTGCCTTGGGGCTAGAAGGCCTTGGGGAAGGATGCTGCAGGGTCCGGCGTGAGCTTGGGCCTCAGCTTGTATGGCGCGGCGAAGCGGAAGGTAAATATACATCTTATAGTTTTTTATTCAACAGCCTGTATGATTTGTTCCGTAGTAGTAGTTTTCTTTTTAGAAAAATAAAATTAACACAACAATTTCAGTATCTTTGTCCATGTAATTTTTTTTTGACACAGTACAGACGCAAGCGCTCATATACACGCGCATACACTCATCCCTATGAACACACACGCACATCACCTCGTTATCGACGGAAACGTCTCCTCCCACTAAATGCGCATCGCTGGAAATTCTGAAATAAATCCAGGAATAAATGCGAGCACCAGGACTTGAACCCTGGTGGGCTGGGGATACCACAGTCTCTCTAACCATCCAACACAGGTTGGTTCGCGTCCACGTAATATTTTAACAAGTTAACTTGTAGTATAACACATCTCATGGATAAGGATGGCAATTCTACCCATGGGTACGGGTACCCGCGAATATCGTACCCGCATGGACAAGGTATGGGCAGAATTTTATACCCATGGGTAGTACCCATACCCTACCCATTAAGTCATGGGTAGGGCATCGGTATAGCCTTGTACCCATGGATATACCCATACCCTACCCATTTATACTGACATGTGGACCTTACCCGTGAAGTGTGTCGTGAGCTTGTAAATCTATGTTAAAGTTGTCATCAATTGTCAATTTGAATTGAGATAATTGTCATGTACTCATCTATCTGTTATTGAGTTGAGATAAATATTTTGTTTTGTCAAATGTGACATCGATGAATTTAAAATTGTGGATAACTTGTGTACTATTTGGTCTACCCGTTGGGTACCCAATGGGCATGGTTACCCGTCGGGTATGGGTACGGGTAAAGTTTCATACCCGTGGGTACGGGTATGGGTAGAATTTTGTACCCATTGACTACATGGGTATGGATATGGTATTGCTCTACCCGCCCCATATCCTACCCATTGCCATCTTTACTCATGGAAGGTCAAACATCTATATATATATATATATATATATATATATATATATATATATATATATATATACCTATAGTAATTTGAGACTCCCTAGAAATTACCACGTTAATTAGATTTTACGAGTCGTTAATTTGATGGGACCGAATTATAACGGTATAGATCGACTCACAGAAGAAAAAACACGTATCTCTCCCATGGCCCAATGACCAACTCAATATATCTCTCCCCATTTGAAGGAATAAAAACAACCTCAAGCAAATCTGGCGGCTGGACATCTCTACCATGGTCTCTCTCTCCTCCCGTGAAAAACAAATCCACCTCCCACGAAAAACAAATCAATCGACTCCCCCTCAAACTAAAGAAAGCAATCTTGGGCATTGATCCCATGTTCTTTCTTGATTTGTTTTCTTGACGGTTTACACTTGAATCCACCATATCTTTCCCTTTGAATTGATATTCAATTTTTTTACATGCTCTTCACGGATTGAATATTGAACCTCTCCCCCAGCTCTTCTCCTTGGTTAGGTTTCTGGTACTGATTTGTTTCCGTGCATCTTACATGGCTGCCTCCTCCCGATCAGGTATGAGGCACCTCAGCCCGGTCTTCTCCTCCACCATAGTTCGAGCTGATGAGGGTCTACCTCGGCAACGCCCTAGCCGGAACAGCCACGTCCAAGTACATGTCGATCGGGGACAAGCTCACGATGTCTCCAGCGTTTCACAATGATCTTGCTATTGGGCATTAAGGACCTCAGTGTGCTGCAGGAAAAGACCATGAAGATGGACAAGGAAACGGTAGGTGATATGCTACAATTACTTCTACTATGAGTTTTGAACTATAGATAAATTGTTTTCTGTTATCTCATGACATAGCTATGGGTTTGAATTGCAGATGTATCATACAGTTGATCAAGGAAGGTCTAGGAACGTGCTGCCAATTGAAGATCAACATGGCCTGCAACCACAACAAGACGCCCACCATCCATATGTTCCTTTCAAGCAGCAACAGCTTGACTATGTTGTCTACGACATAACAAGGGCGAGATCGACTCCCATCTGTATGTGTTACTCCTCTCAGCACAACACATTGAATGTTTGTGCCATACCCTTTTTTCTACCTGTTTCAATAATCCCATCTCAATTTAGATGTGTAACTGTTCTACCTGCTCACAATGTGTATGAGGTAATGTTTGGAGAACGTAGCTATGCAGGGGCTATTTCTCTTCATATGTTTCTGCTGATTTACAGTTGAAAAAGGATAAAATTAAGTATCAAAGCTAACAATATATGCCTCAAGTCAGTGGTCAAGGTCCTAAATTTAATTTATGATATGGTGCATTGCATGGTATAGGCTGCAATGAATAGCTACTGTTATGCAGGTATATTTGCTACATGCTTGCAAATTCTTACAGTAGCTGTTGTGTTGTGGTCAGATTAAACAGTTTGTCAATTGGCAATTGTTTTATTATCGCTGCAACGAAATCGAGAGTAATCTCTCTCATGCTTACTTATAAAAATTAGTTGCACCTCCAGAATTATTAATGTTTCTTCTTGCACCAAGTAGATGACCGAGAAAGAAATGGTGACATTTTTTTTTATTTTTTCTCATCAGGTGTGCTTGAATGAATTTAGATGGTGGCTATTTGGAAGGAATGGTCAAGAGTAAGCAGCAGCTGGATCAATTTTCTCCTACTTGGATTTGATTTCTTCTCAGATTCTACTCCAAAATTGTTTTTGGTTTGGAGCATTTTCAGTGTTTCTTTCCCAGGTTCGTTCTTCTCTTCATAGTCTATCCCTTCTCTATCAGAATATTATACTTCCTTTACTCTTGGGTTTCAAACCTATATGATTTCTTTGCTGCTAGGATGATTCTGACATGTCTAGACCTTGATTTAGATGAACAAGAGACTGTTTCTTGGCAGGAGTCCCAGCTGCAGGTACCTATTTTTGAATAAAGGAGATCTCCCTGTTTAGTTGTAAGATCTTTATGAGTTTCTATTAGCCTGCTATAAGCTGGTCGTATTATCTTAAATGCATGATGGTATTTTGTGGTATAGTCAGTCGAACATTTCTGAGTATGGTGGCCAATTAATGCGCCCTAGCCATTTGCTTGCATATCTATGCTGAAAGTCTAGAACATCTTTAGAATCATTTATTTACAATAAATTAGATCAATTATTAAGAAAATAAAGAGAAAACATAGGTATCAGATATCAGGAACATAAGCTTTACCCTGGTCAAATGCACTATGTGTTAGTCCGATCACTTATGATATGTTAACTGTATGTTCTCAAGTACAGTTTTATGGTTAATTAATTGGTGTTTCATATTGCTCCTTGCAGCATCACTGTTTTCTGTGTTTTGTGCAAATTCTAGCGGTGTTTTATTTTGGGGTTATGTACTGATTATATGTCCACATCCGATGGCGTTTAACTCAATGGTTAACTTAAGCAAAAACATAATGTTTCATCACGATACCATTCTCTTCATTTCAATTTTATGGGAGAGATTTGTGTACTTCCACATTAAAACCATTATAATATCAGTTCTCTATTGACGCTTTCTGTTTTGATTGTTTCATATATATTGGAAGTACGACATGTTGCATGCAGGTAGCATGACACAACTAGCAAAGAGCAGAAGTAGACACAGAACAGGAAGATACCTTCATTGATAATAAGCTTATGATGTGTTCGTTGGTACGCCCCTAAAATAATACTCCCTCCATTTTTATATACAAGGCCACAAACTCAAATTACAGGTACCAAGGTAAAATTTCATTTATGTTTTCCAACCCAGCTTTTTATCTCATTTACTGGGATCATTAATACACCTCATGCATGCAAGAAAACTAAATGGAGGAAGTAGCTGAGTGTCATTATGACTGCATGCATGCAAGTATTAAATAAGTTGCTAGTACGAGAAAACATCATTAATTTTTGCCTTGATTACTGTTGGTCGCCTTGTATAGATGCAAAATGTATATTCCATAGTGGCTTTGTATAAGTAAATGGAGGGAGTATATTAGAAAGTATGACGGAAATCAATGGTGCACATTAAAGCATATTATTTCAACTGAAAGTCGAATGTATTGTATCATACTTAACGAAATTGCTAAAATAAATAATATATAGATGTGTGGTTTTCTTTTTTATGCTTAACCCAGATTGGTTGTAAGCATGAAGAAACAATATTTATATGGTGTGTATGGGACCATTTGTGGTACGTCTATGGCTATAGTTGTTGTTCTCTGTCTGTAATTGCAAATCCACCCTAAAATATCATCTTATCATTATGCTTCCATGTAGTCAGATGTTGAAGAATTAATTTGTTCTCTTTGTCAATGAGCATTAGAAGTAGATGACCTTTTGGATTTAGAAAACTGATCAAATAACCTTTTCTTACTACTCATGTTTCAAACGATAGTGTAAAGGTTAGAATTTCAAACTACTTTTATTTGGTTGTATATAATTAAAGATAAAAGTAAATTTAAATATAGTATATACAATACATAAAAAATTCTAATGACATAAAATCCTAAGAAAGTTAAATATGGTTGGATTTCAACTTTCCATATGATACTAGCCGGTGCAAGTGCACGGGCCGGCGACTAGTTTTTCATAGCAGGTGGAACATTTAAAAAAAAATCATACAACAATTGTTTGCAATTATTGTCGTCGATTTCAAAAATATAAAATATCCCCACAAAAAATGTAAAATATAATTTAAAATTATTTTCATCTTTAAATGCAATAACTTAGAAATATACCTTTGGGCCGTACTTCCTAGCATGGCAAGCCCAATTGGCCTCCCTAGGCACCGCCAATTACTCGGGAGCAGGGGAGCTCCTAGCAACTAATGAGCAAGTACTCCTCTGGAAGCCCCCGCAAGGGTCACTTTGGGTGGGCTGGGAGCGGCGTGCTCTCAACCGCCGCCACGTATCACGCTTTGGGCACTCCCTTCGGATTTTTTTTTTCTGTACGCACTTTTGGCTTTTAGATGTTTTTTTCTTGACTTTTTAGTTTCCCCAGGTTTTGGACCCAAACAAATGTAGAAAAAATGCGCGAAAAAACATATTTTTTTTTCCTTCCGCGGGAGGCACGGATTTACTTCTCGTGAAGGCACGGATTTGCTTACATGAGAGGCACAGTCGTACCTCTCGCAACAGGGAAAAAACGTGTTTTTTTTTTCTTCCATGAGAGGCACATATTTACTTCTCGTGGAGGCATGGATTTGCTTCCGCGAGAGGCACAACCGTGCCTCTAAAAAAATATATTTTTCTTTTTTATTCCCTTCCGCTTGAGGCATGGATTTAGTTCTCGTGGAGGCACGGATTTGCTTCCGCGAGAGGCACAGTCGTGCCTCTCGCAAAAGGGAAAAGACGCGTTTTCTTTTTTTGTTCCTTCCACGAGAGGCACAGATTTACTCCTCGTGGAGGCATTTCCTTCAGCGAGAGGTATAGTCGTGCCTCTCGGAAAAATGAAAAAATGGCATTTTTTTTCCTACCGCTAGAGGTACGAATGTACTTCTCGTAGAGGCACAGATTTTCTTCCACGAGAGGCACACTCGTATCTCTCATAAAAGGAAAAAACGTGTTTTCTTTTTTTTTTTTCTTCCGTAAGAGGCACGGATTTACTTCCCGTGGAGGCACGTATTTGCTTCCGTGAGAGGCACACTCGTGCCTCTCGCAAAAGGAAAATAAACACATTTTTTCCTTCAACGAGCGGCGCGTATGTACATCTCGTAGAGTCACGGATTTGCTCCGTCAGAGCATAGTCGTGCCTCTCGAAAAAAGCAAAAAAATATTTTTTTTCCTTCCGCGACAGGCATAACCGTGCCTCTCAAAGAAGGAAAAAAACATTTTTTTTTCTTCCATCAGAGGCATGGATTTACTCCTCGTGAAGGCACGAATTTGCTTCCGCGAGAAGCACAGTCATGCCTATTAAAAAAAACATGTTCTGGGTTTGGTTTTTTCATCCGGATTTTGATGATTTTTTTCTTGAAACATATCACATGGGATCTAGTTTTAAAGATGTCAACGCGAGGAATCCAACGGTGAAAATGGTTCAAAATTTGGACGCATGATTTAAGAGATAAAACATTTCGAATGTATGAATCTATGGAAATAAATGAAAAGTCCCAGGCTGCGATAAGTGGCGCCACTTGTCGCAACCTGACGAGGTGGGAGTGATCTTTGTAAAGTGTACTCCTTAATTAGTGATTTCGGCCATAAGCGCCCTTGAGCTTCCCGGCGCCAACGTGCACCCGCTTATGGGCCGGCCAAGAAAGAAGATTAACGCTCGATGGTTACTTTGGTTTGCTCATGTTGAACGCTCGCGGTTGACCACTTGACTGGTGAACTGTTGTATGAAATAATTAATAACAACGTCAACAAATAAAAACAAAATATGAAATTTAAAAAATGTTCAAGTATTTTGTAAGAAACAATCACAAACTTCAAAAATTTCATTGATTATGCAAAAAAAACATCAAACTAGAAAAATGTTCACAAAATTATGAAAAATTTTGATTTTAAAAAAGTTCATCAAATTTCAAAAAAAGATCATTGAATTTTAAAAAAAATCAACGATTTTTAATTTTTTTAATTAATTTTGAAACAAATTCATCGACTTTGCAAAAAGTACATCGAATTTGAAAGAAAGTTCACATTTTTCAAAAAAATCATCGATTTGAAAAAAGTTCACAGAAACTGAAAAAAATTCATCAATTTCGAAGAAAATGTTCATCGAATTTCCAAAAAAGTTTGTGCAATTTGAGAAAGAAAGGAAGAAAAAAAAATCAATGAAATCCCAGGTTGTTTTTAGGGGTAAAACCAAGCTTTATTACTCCCTCCATTTTTATATACAAGGCCACAAAATCAAATTACAGGTACCAAGGTAAATTTTAATATATGTTTTCCAACCCAACTTTTTCTCTCATTTACTGGGATCATTAATACACCTCATGCATGCAAGAAAACTGAATGAAGGAAGTAGCTGAGTGTCATTATGACTGCATGCATGCAAGTATTAAATAAGTTGCTAGTACGAGAAAACATCATTAATTTTTGCCTTGATTACTGTTGATCGCCTTGTATAGATGCAAAATGTATATTCCATAGTGGCCTTGTATAAGTAAATGGAGGGAGTATATTAGAAAGTATGACAGAAATCAACGGTGCACATTAAAGCATATTATTTCAACTGAAAGTCGAATGTATTGTATCATACTTAATGAAATTGCTAAAATAAATAATATATAGATGTGTGGTTTTCTTTTTTATGCTTAACCCAGATTGGTTGTAAGCATGAAGAAACAATATTTATATGGTGTGTATGGAAGCACGCCTTATAACTTATATTCTCTAGCCCTTAAATCATTCTACTTCTTCCTATATGCAAATTTTCTATCAGCCAATTGTATGATTGTATTATTCAAAATATAATTGATAATTGATACTCTCTTTTGGCCGACCTTCTTTAGAGAAGGCAACCCATCTAATATATTGTGTTTTGTGTGTGCAGACAAGCAATGGGACCATTTGTGGTACGTATATGGCTATTGTTGTTGTTCTCTGTCTGTAATTGCAAATCCACCCTAAAATATCATCTTATCATTATGCTTCCATGTAGTCAGATGTTGAAGAATTAATTTGTTCTCTTTGTCAATGAGCATTAGAAGTAGATGACCTTTTGGAGTTAGAAAACTGGTCAAATAACCTTTTCTTACTACTCATGTTTCAAACGATAGTGTAAAGGTTAGAATTTCAACCTACTTTTATTTGGTTGTATATAATTAAAGATAAAAGTAAATTTAAATATAGTATATACAATACATAAAAAATTCTAATGATATAAAATCCTAAGAAAGTTCAATATGGTTGGATTTCAACTTTCCATATGATACTAGCCCGTGCAAGTGCGCGGGTCGGAGACTAGTTTTTCATAGCAGGTGGAACATTTAAAAAAAATTCACACAACAATTGTTTGCAATTATTGTCGTCGATTTCAAAAATATAAAATATCCCCACAAAAAAAGGTAAAATATAATTTAAATTATTTTCATATTTAAATGCAATAACTTAGAAATATACCTTTGGGCCGTACTTCCTAGCATGGCAAGCCCAATTGGCCTCCCTAGGCACTGCCAATTACTCGGGAGCAGGGGAGCTCCTAGCAACTAATGAGCAAGTACTCCTTCGGAAGCCCCCGCAAGGGTCACTTTGGGTGGGCTGGGAGCGGCGTGCTCTCAACCGCCGCCACATATCACCCTTTGGGCACTCCCTTCGGAATTTTTTTTCTGTACGCACTTTTGGCTTTTAGATGATTTTTTCGGGGTTTTTTTTGACTTTTTAGTTTCCCCAGGTTTTGGACCCAAAAAATGTAGAAAAAATGCGCGAAAAAACATATTTTCTTTTTTCTCCTTCCTCGGGAGGCACGGATTTACTTCTCGTGAAGGCACGGATTTGCTTATATGAGAGGCACAGCCGTGCCTCTCGCAAAAGGGAAAAAACGTGTTTTTTTTCCTTCCACAAGAGGCACGGATTTACTTCCCGTAGAGGCACGGATTTGCTTCCGTGAGAGGCACACTCGTGCCTCTCGCAAAAGGAAAATAAACGCATTTTTCCCTTCAACGAGCGGCGTGTATGTACATCTCGTGGAGTCATGGATTTGCTCCGTCAAAGCATAGTCGTGCATCTCGAAAAAAGGGGAAAACGTTTTTTTCCTTCCGCGACAGGCATAACCGTGCCTCTCAAAAAAGGAAAAAAATTTCTTCCATCTGAGGCATGGATTTACTCCTCGTGAAGGCACGAATTTGCTTCCGCGAGAAGCACAGTCATGCCTATTCAAAAAAAAAATGTTGTGGGTTCGGTTTTTTCATCTGATTTTTGATGAATTTTTTTCTTGAAACATATCACATGGGATCTAGTTTTAAAGATGTCAACGCGTGGAATCCAAAGGTGAAAATGGTTCAAAATTTGGACGCATGATTTAAGAGATAAAACGTTTCGAATGTATGAATCTACGGAAATAAATGAAAAGTCCCAGGCTGCGATAAGTGGTGCCACTTTGTCGCAACCTGGGGAGGTGGGAGTGATCTTTGTAAAGTGTACTCCTTAATTAGTGATTTCGGCCATAAGCGCCCTTGAGCTTCCCGGTGCGGACGTGCACCCACTTATGGGCCGGCCAAGAAAGAAGATTAACGCTAGATGGTTACTTTGGTTTGCTCACGTTGAACGCTCGCGGTTGACCACTTGACTGGTGAACTGTTGTATGAAATAATTAATAACAACGTCAACAAATAAAAACAAAACATGAAATTTAAAAAATGTTCAAGTATTTTGTAAAAAACAATCACAAACTTCAAAAAGTTCATTGATTATGCAAAAAGACATCAAATTAGAAAAATGTTCACAAAATTATGAAAAAAATTGATTTTAAAAAAGATCATCGAATTTCAAAATAAGATCATTGAATTTTTTTTAAAAATCAACGATTTTTTAAAAAATTATCAATTTTGAAACAAATTCATCGACTTTGCAAAAAGTACATCAAATTTGAAAGAAAGTTCACATTTAAAAAAATCATCGATTTGAAAAAAGTTCACAGAAACTGAAAAAATTTCATCAATTTCGAAGAAAATATTCATCGGATTTCGAAAAAAGTTTGTGCAAGTTGGGACAGAAAGGAAAAAAAAATCAATGAAATCCCAGGTTGTTTTTAGGGGTAAAACCAAGCTTTATTACTCCCTCCATTTTTATATACAAGGCCACAAAATCAAATTTCAGGTACAAGGTAAATTTTAATATATGTTTTCCAACCCAACCTTTTCTCTCGTTTACTGGGATCATTAATACACCTTATGCATGCAAGAAAACTGAATGGAGGAAGTAGCTGAGTATCATTATGACTGCATGCATGCAAGTATTAAATAAGTTGCTTGCACGAAAAGACATCATTAATTTTTGCCTCGATTACTGTTGGTGGCCTTGTATAGATGCAAAATGTTTATTCCATAATGACATTGTATAAGTAAATTGAGGGAGTATTCAAAATCCATATGGTGTGGGATACAAAATGGGAGATTATGGGGAGAGTCTAGCTAGACATGATGACCCTGGTCCAATGAATGCGCAAACTTGGCTAACGTATCGGTGTTGCTATTAGCAGCTCGGCCCTCGAAAGTTATGTTACAATTGAAAGTTAATAAACGTTGTTTTTATCTCTGTGATGATTGCCCTAATAGCCTCCACGGCTTGCTCTTTGTATGTCATCGACCACCTGCCCGGAGTCAGACGCGATAACAAATTTCTGCAACAACAAATCTTGAGCAAGAGATAAGCCTTCACGACATGCAATTGCCTCCAACGTTGCAGTATTTGTTATTCCATGCACCACCAGTGCTAAACTGCCCACAAAATTAGATTAACTAGAAGATACCCCTTGCGTTGCTGCGGAAAGGAATGCGATCGAATACACCTTTATAGAATTACAGGTTGAAAATTATAGAAAAATTAGTAACATGGAAAGAATATGAAAATAATATTTGCTAACTGACTGGCGGATTGCCACTGGCGCAAAATGATTCTCATGTGCGCTAGTCTCTAATACAAAGGAAATAACTTTGAAGCATCCAGATAAAAAGTGGTTCGAATAATTGTAAAATTTGGCCCAATGTTACAATTTGTCTTGATCCCCAGCACTCTGTATGAAAAGTCATCCTCATCAATGTGAAAAGAAAAAAAATCAATACATACATATCGGAGGCGTGTGATGTTGTAGTGTCAGATGGTGCAGACTGCGGTGTGAGTAGTGGGATAAGCATGTAACTGCAAAATTAGAAGCAGGCAACACATAAGCATGTCAAGAGTGATATTCATTATCTCACAGTTGAATGTAAGATCGCTCTGGCGGCTCACCTGATAAGCTGATGTGACCATCCCGAAGGTGCACATGACTCTCTATGGAAATCACCTTTGCTGATTTAGTCAGCTTCTCGCTGCCACCGGCGGCTTCGGAGCAGAGCAACGACACACAAAGGACGCAGCAGTTGTTCCTTGCTCGATGATATAGATGGCCGGCCAAGGAATGGCGGCCCATCCAGCGTCCCAACACTCATAGAAACATCAAGAGGCGAGACGTACTGGCAAGCATGGCGGAGGAGGTTTAGAGGAGAGCAGCAGCGGGTGGCTGGTAATGGAACGGCGGACCAGCAGCTAGGCAACTTCCCATCACCCAGAAAAATTTGGGGCGAGGTAGAGGAGGCAACGACCCGCACAGGTTGAGTTGGCTATGTCTTCCTCGAAGATCTAGCTGCTCGGCAACTAAACCAAGGCCCGACCTGCGACCCGAGAACCATGGTGGTGACGGAGGCGAGGCAGACCGACGATCTTGCGGGAGGATGGCAGCACTGAAACGCAAAGGCAGTGTCCGCTCAGTTATATCTAGCGATTCTTCATCAGTTTCAGGGTAACGGAGGGATAGTAATGTGGGCGATCAATGCTGCAGTTTCGAAGCTATAATTTGTGGCATATGAGAGGTACGGTTGTGGCGGCGGAAGAGATAAGGACGGGGATGAGAGTCGCAGCGTGGAGAAGATGACCGTACGTGGGAACCTAGCACGCATGGGCTACAACCTACAGCCCACATAACATATGTCGGCTTCGGGAGCCAGCCCAGCAGCGACAGGTCCAGGTCTAGCCCATTTACGAAAACTTGAGCGGCGCAGTGCGATCGAAGAGTAGAGGGCGCTGGGGAGAAACAACGAATCGTTATTTTCCACTTAGCGGTGGCAAGTCTCGGTAAATTGCATCAAAACATGATCAGACGGCTGCAGACTCATGAACTGTACTGCATCAATGGCTATAGCAATTCGGATGACGTGGCTTCATGTGGACTCAGGAAAATCAGCTAGTGGGATGCCCCTATTTAGATATAGAAGATTAGAGATGTGGATCATGTCTTCGTTTGTCTGTGTTCGTGTGTCTACAGGTTGGATCCTTCGGATCTACGCTTCTCTTCATCAGCGGCGGTTGTTGTTCTCGTGCGCTGGTCCTATGAGGTCTTCGCACGATGACTTCTTGACTGTCTACTACAACAAATTTTGTCCGACACCAATGAGGGAGGGGCGAAGACGGCGGCGCGCTTTCGGCTCGCTCCAGTGCTTGTAGTCGTCGCTAGGATGTCTACAGATCTAGATGCATTTTTTACTTTTGGTGTTCTTTGTACTACCTTGACAGTTGATGAATAGATGGAAAGTTTTTTCTCACAAGAAAAAATTACTAGTATATGTCAAGATGCGAATCTATATACATACTCCCTCCGTTCCAAATTACTTGTCGTGGTTTTAGTTCAAATATACAATGTAATGTCAACCACATCCACATGGGCCGGCTGGCTGCCATGCTCAACCACCCTCAAGATAAACTAGTAGTTAACAACATAGATGCCCGCTCTAACCAGTGGCACCCTTTGTCCAGTATACAAACAAACTGATAAGCTCAAGAGGCTAATCAGACTAGCATCTGCTAATCTGCAGCTGTCTGGTGGTTGATCCATCGAACATGACTAACTAGTAGGTAGTTAGGTCAACGAGCCCAACAAGTACTGGCTAATTAAGCTCTTCATATGTACTAATAGACTCTTACAGGCTCATTTCGTAGCACTCAGCTAGGAGTATTAGCTAGCTAATCCATGGCAGTGGAGCGCGCGATCATGGCGGTGCTGTCCAAGCTTGCCGCCCACGAGGCCGAGGAACTGCGCCGGATCGGTGATGACACGGCGCTGCTGCGTGACCGGCTCCAGTGGCTGCAGGCATTGCTCCGTGACGCTGACCGGAAACGCCGGGTGGGCATCCCTGTCGACGGGCTGAGCCTTGTCTGCCTGCGCCCGATGCGCGACATTGCCTTCGACGCCGAGGACACCCTCAATGACTTGATCTTCCACCACCAGGTGCCTCCGATCCCCTCCCCTTATTATTTTGGGCGTGCATCAAAACAGGTTCAGGCATGCAAGATCTAGCTCTAGAGCTTGGCTCAACCTGAACAACAAATATGTAAGAAATAATTCTGGATTTTTTCTTTAACCGTGCGTCCAAATTCTGAACCGTTTTCATATTTGGATTTCTTGCGTCGAGATTTTTGAAATTAGATCCCATGTTGATAGGTTTTCACAAACTTTTTTTCACGAAAAATACCAGAGGAAAAAATGAATCGGAAGCACGGTTTTTTTCAAAAAAAAAAATTCTTTTTTGAAAGAGACACAACTGTGCCTCTCTTGAAAGCAAATTTGTGCCTTCAAGAGACGCAAATATGTACCTTCCACGAAAAAAATATTTTTTTTCTTTTCCCGTGCCTCTTGCGGAAGCAAATCTATGGCTCCACGAGAACTAAATATGTGCCTCTCACGGAAAAAAATATGATTTTTTTTCAGAGAGGGACAGTTCATGAAAGCAAATTTGTGTCTCCACGAGAAGTAAATTTGTGCATCTCACGGAAGCAAAAAGAAAACGCGTTCTTTTTCTTTTTCAAGAAGCACAGTTGTGCCTCTTGCCAAAGCAAATCTGTGCCTCCACGAGAAATAAATCAGTGCCTCTCCCAATAGCATAAAAAAGAAAATGCATTTTTTTCCAAGAAATTGTCTCTCTGAAAAAGAAAAAAACATAAAGCAAATATGTGTCTCTACGAGAAGTAAATCTGTATCTCTCGTGATACAGTGTCTCTTGCGGGAGCAAATCTGTGTCTCTACGAGAAGTAAATCTGTGTGTCTAGCGGAAGTAAGAAAAAAGCGCGATTTTTAGCGCATTTTTTTCAAAACCTATTGAAAACCGGGCAAATAGTGAAAAGCCAAAAAAACCAGTTAAAACCTGAAAACACGTACAGAAAAAAATTCGGAGGGAGCACCCAGCACACGACATGTGGCGGCAGCTGAGAGCACGCCAAGTGGCGCGCTCTCAGCCAACCAAAAATGACCCTTGCGGTGCCGTACTCATTGATTAGTTGCTCCCGCACTTTGCGGTTGCGGATTGGTATCGTCTTTTCACTGCGGGCCAAAAACCTGACTCCGATTGGCCCATTTTCAGTGCCAACTAACGGCGTAATACCCATCTCGGATCGATGTCCTTCTGAGTCGCATTTTTCATTTTGCCTGCCTCGGCAATTTGTTCTTCCGCGGGGGTGTTTGGTTGGTGGGCTGACTCTAATTGTCAGCAAAAATATGGTATTATGGCAAAATATATTAAATCAAATTGGAAACCAAGTTTACAAATATGCCATGAAATGACGAGATTATCGTGCTATATATGGATCTTGTCCTCTCCATTTAGACAACCTCGTTACGGAAGACATCCACTACAATCATCAGTTCTTTTTTCTACAATGTCAAAGAAATAGACCCACCTATGGTACACAAAAACGGAGAGTATTATTCATTTGTGTGCGAATAAACAAGTACATGCATATATTTAATCAACATAATTAACTATAAATGGCAACTAAAGTATTATGTACTAACTATAAGTATTTGGAACTATAATTATCTGATTAATAGTATATGATAGCAAAATAAGTAACAACTTTATTTAGCAAGAATAATCTTAGCTTTTTCTGTATATACACACATGTAGCAACTAAAACATTAATTATTTATTAATGTATCAAATTTAAAGCTATCAAATTTCAAAAATAATTATTTAGCTAGTTCAATTACAATTAACGAGTTTATTAAGAAAATTAATTCATAACAAATATATTTAGCAAGTATAAGTATCAACTATATTCAGCAAGATTAATCTGAGTAATGGAGGCAGTAATTATCTAACCCTAGGTACTCACTCAAACATATGTAACCATTCAAACATATGCAAATATCCGAACCCGAGCTAGTGTGTCATCGACACAAAGGACAATTGCACAAATAGTTGTATTTACAAATGGATCTAGCTCAGGTCAGGGACTAGGTCGTGGAATTGGGTATCATTCTCTAGACCATCCAGCACTGACAACTACTCTGGCCGATTCAGACTCGAAGAAGTCATGCGGCCACCGAATGTGATGGCCCAATTAGGAAGCCTGATATGTGCACGACACGTCGTCCTCTTATCCTGCGATGCACCGCCACCTGAGAGTCGTGGGGTGGCCCAATCCATGTGCGTCACCATTGGAGAAGAAGGTGAGATGATGCATGAGGAGAGGAGGAGAGGAACTGCGCAATGTATCATTTGGGATGGAGGAGAGCCGACGCATATGAAGTCACTACGGGTTAGGGTTTTTACATTCTTTTTCAATCAACCGCTCGGACTTATATTGTAGGGGATCGCAGCAGAAAACAAAAATTTTCTGACCTACGCACCAGCCCAGGATCACTATGGAGACTGCATACAAGGTTTGATCATATTCGTTACCGACTCGAAGCGCAGCGGAAGTAGAGTCGATGACGATCGGCGGTGAAGATCCCCGCAGCTAGGATTTACAACCTCCCAACCGCGAGGATGTATACCCTCGTCTTCCCTTCAGACAGCCCTCCGGGAGGCTGTCGAACAGTCCCCCAGACGATGTCGCGGACAGCCCTTCGGGAGGACCTTCGAAACTCGAACGGTCACTCGGACAGCCCTTCGGGAGGACTCACAGAACTCGGACCGTCACTTGGACAGCCCTTCGGGAGGCACTCTCGAACAGCCCCTCGGGCACTAAGATCGAAACTACGACCTCTCTACAGAGTTGCACACATACGGTGTCATCTATCCGGCAGGGCTTCGCCGTCCAGAACTAGTTCCCACCGGAACCCAGACAGCCTTTCGGCTCTACGAAACTCTTTTCGTAGGAGGGAGAGAGAAGCCAGAACATTGCAATGGCATGTATGTGAGAAGGGATGAGTGTGGAGGGCTGCCCCTCCACCTCTATTTATAGGATAGCCAAGGGGTAAAGATGCCATACAAAAAAACCCCAAAGTACCCCCACTTTATGCCTTTCCACAAAAGAATAAAGATAAAAGGGGTGCCATGTGGAGCTCCAAGGAGCTCCACCATGCTTGGCCGGCCACACCCTTGGGGGACCCCCCAAGGGGGCTTCCTTAGTGCCTAAGGCATTCTAGAAGCCTTTTGGGAAATTCCCAAAAGGTGCTTTCCATAAAATTCCCAAAAAGCACTTTCACTATTCACGACGACATTTTTCAGCGTCCGTTCGAACTGAAAATATTTATGTGGGCTTAGAACATTTCCAGTACCCACTAAAATAATTTTCAATGCATTCTGGAACAATTTCAGTTTAGGGATTTCATCTGCGAAAAGCATCTGAAGCGGTTCCGGCAGCCCCGGAACATTTTCGGTTTTTCTTCCAGAAAATTCCCAGAAGTTTCCAGAATGATTCTGGTATCCTCCAAGAATTATCAGGCATGTGCCGAAACCATTTTGACTTAATGGTATCCCCTGAAACAACTTTTCAGTTTCACCGGAACTCATCCGGTGACCTCTCTCTGCGGAACTTTTCCGCTGTCCGAAACTTTTCGGTGTCCGAAACTTTTTCGGTGATTTTCTCTCAGACTCCCTGTCTAGTATTCAGCAGATAGATGACCCTTAAGCGTGTGACCCTATAGGTTCGGTGAAGTATAGACATGACACGGAACCCCTTCCGATCAATGATCAACATCGGAGCCGTGGACACCCATATTGACCCCTATACCCACACGAATGAATATTCAAGTGAACCTCCAGTTGCCGTGTGCTATTCCTGTTGCTTCGCGATATGTTACAAATACCCGAGGTGAGACATGATGGCATTCCCGTGGATCAACAACTTGTCCACTATGCTAGTTACCTCATTACCGGTATTGTTCTCTTTTATCGTTACCGTGTTCCGGCATCCCCGTGATCAAATCACAAAGTGTCTGGCCAGACGATGATGGATACCGTAACACCGAGAGGGCCCAGAGATATCTCTCCATCGTCGGAGTAGCAAATCCCAATCTTGAGCTATCAAGTTACTTAACATATTTTCCCATGAACCCGTAAGCCGCCGTAATAGCCATCCAGTTACGGATGACGTTTAACAAACCCCAAAGTTCATGAATCAAGCATGAAGAAACTCGATACTCTCATGGTCTGAGGAATCATGCAAATGTTAACCATCTCTGTGTTATTAACCATTAACTTGTGACGAAAGAATCTCATAGCATAACATCAATCGGGTCGATTCAACACAAATGTTCTTCTAACACTGTGCCCTCAAAGTTGCTGGCATAGACATGCCCATGATCAGGAAAACAGAACCATCATGCAACACTTGAGCTAGTCTTAGAGGCCAGACTAGGAATACATTTTACCGTTTATTATCCCACACGTGCATATGAGTCTTCCTCCGAGCCTCGTTTTATTTGCAGACTCGAGAATCATTGCAGTTATAGCATGGAACATAAACCTAATTATGAATAGGGAGATAATCAATAACATTTATTATTGCCTCTAGGGCATATCTCCTACAGACTCCCACTTGCACTAGAGTCAATAATCTAGTTAATGCTAATGCACTTTACACCTGTGGCACACCGGTGTAAATATGCTTCGCTTGTGGTATAGCCTGAATGTCCAACGGATCTGACGACTTCAGCTCCGTGTGTATCTTTGCATATCCTCGCGTTTTCACGCTTTCACAGAAGTCATATTTTGTGTGGACTTGGCTTGGTATGTATGCGAATCACAGGTCGAACCTGGATTCCTCAGACTGAGTTATGGAGCAACTACTTGCAGTAGTGTCCCATTGACAAAAGCCATCTTGGAACCATACTAAGTTCATGAATGAACTATATGATTCAACATCTTGTTTGTCGCTTTTAAAAGCGGCAACATACTTCGCCTCTGTTATAGAATTAGCCACAGTAACTTGTTTGGAACATTTTCCAACTAACTGTGCCACCACATTGTGTGTTACACAAAACCCTTAATTTAAATTGAAAATCGCTTGGAGCATGGATGAAAACTGTATCGATGTAACCTTTTACAATGAACTCTTCATGATCTCCGCTTGCGAGAAAACATGTCATCAGTGCTACTATAGTACTCAATGACCCTTTTTCACTGTTGTCCCATGATCAGTACTTTTGATCACCTTGGTATCCATACTCGTAACAACTTTGGAGTATTGGACATATCTGGTTGTTTTACATACCATGGAATACATGATTAATCCAAACACGAAGGTGTGTGGAATCTCCATCATGTATTTTGCTCATCAGTGTTTTTGGGACACCGAGTCTTGCGAAAACTCTTTCCATGTGAATTCGGCAAGAATCACTCCTTGGCGTTTTAAATGCTAAAAAGTTTTAGCATCTTGTCAATATGTTTTTTTTTATTGCTTAGCCCCATTAGGTAAATCTATCTCCATAGATTATCATGCCTAATATAAAGGCTATTTAGCCCAAGCACTTCATCGAAAAACTATTTTCAAATGAAGTCCTAATTTGTGTCAAGAAATTTATTTCCAATTAACAATGTGTCAAGCACACAACGTTTTTTAGAAATTTTATTATGCTCCCACTTACTTTCTTGAATCATAAGCATCTTCGTTACCCATTGATGAAGTCAAACCCCTTTGACTATTTCATCAAAACACGAAGATTCCAACTCCATTTTGCTCTCTTCTGTCCATTGCTGGAACTCTGAAGTTTGCATACTTACTAGCATCCTCTGGACTGACAAAATACCTTGGACTATAACACATGCAAGTCCTTGGTTTTATTTCCATCAGATGGAAATCCTTTCGTCATCCTTGTTTCATATCTCATGATTGAAATATGTATTAATTGCTAGTTCAACCCGAACCGACTTTAAGCATCGCTACGGTGAAGCAACCTCATCGTAGTCAACTCCTTGAACTTGTATATTGCAACAAGTCGAGCTTTATGGATAAAACATTTTTATTCGTATCAGTTATAGTTCCATAAATATTCGTCAGACTCTAAGTCTTCCGAAAGGTGTATCAAGGTTTTAATATTGAATCACTTATATGGAAACTATCTCGGATTGTATTGGCATTTAGCCAATTCCGGAGTCAGGGCCCATCAATGCTTCCTTGTGTATCGTAGGTATACTGTTGTCTAACAACAATATCTCGTTTGCGCACCTGAGAGGTTTGCACGAGCCATGCCTACGTGGTCCAGCTGCAAGTTCGACCGAAGTCCATACATTTTATTGTAGAGACTTCCGTATCAGTCGCAGTAGGAAACTTTGGAATTACTTCCAAGGTCTCTTTCCTTTGATCTGATGACGAAGATACTGTTTATCTCGTCGAGTTGCACTATTCTCCCACTCACCTTTTTGAAAGAACCATTTTCTTCAAAAAGCATACCGTTCTTAGTGGCAAACCTATTTGCCTCGGCATAGTGAGGGAGGAATACCCAACATTTTGGGATAACCTACAAAGTAGCACTTGTCTGATTTGGAATAGGTTTGTAACCTTTTACACAAGCCCCATATTCCAAATGTTAAGAAAAGATATAACATGGTTGGGCGTACCATACCATGGTGTCATTTCAACAGACCTAATGGAGCTCTTTTCAGTGTAAAAGCCGCAGTCTCTAAAGCATCACTTTAAAAGGGATAATGGCAAATTTAATTATGTCATCTTTGATCTTACCATGTCATAAATGGTTCGATTACATCTTCACGGACTTTCCTCTTGCAGTGGTGTTCCGGGAGGTGCAAGTTATGAAACCCCTTTCACAACTCATCAGACATTCGCTAAACTTGTAACTCAAATATTTCTTTCTGCAATCGAATTGTAGAAACATAATTTTCTTGTTACAATAACTTCTACTTCATATTTGAAAACCTTTCGAATGATTTCAAAAGATCCAGACTTACGTCTCATCAAGTAAATATCCACATATCTACTTGAGTCATTTCTGAAGATAGATAACTCCACTACTTGCAACAACCTTTATCGGACTACACACATCAAATGTATGATCACCAATAAGTTTGTTGTCCGTTCCTTATGGCCTGTGAACGGTATTTCAGTCACTTCTCTTTTCGGAGGAAAGTTGCAAGTGTCAGATGATTCAAAATCAAACGACTTCAAAATCCATCATAATGGAATTTATCCATGCGGGTTTCTCCAATGTGACCAAATGCAGTGCCACACTTGCGTGGTATTCTTTTAGTCTTGCGACATTTAGCGTCAGTATTATGGATGTATCATATTACCATCAATATTCATAACATACATCTCATTCATAATGAAAGTATGGCCCTTATGTTATTCATAACATCGAACATCAAAAGTTCTCTTATAAACAACCTTCTTGCAAGATACCTTATGCAATGGGCTAGAGTTTGTGAAACTCCAAACGAATTATAAAAATAAATACAGACGGTAATACACCGATGGAAGGTATAGTAACATTTACTATGTTCCCCGTGTATACCTAAAACTCATTTCTGACTAGTCTTTCAGGCCATAGTAGTTCTTACATCGAGTTGCAACAGAAAGCAATCGAGCGGGTATCTTTGTGATTAACTCACAATACCCAAGAATCAGTGATTAACAATTTAATCATAATTCCCAAGGACTATATCTTTGACCAGCCTTCTATACATCAAAAACTTGTATGACATTCATACATGAGCTGGATATTCCAGTCTCCTTTCTTTCTGCCTTTATACTTCTAACAGTTTAACTTTCAGTATTTCTCCTACTCTCAGAAAAAGCACCGAACTTAAGAGTGGCGTTAGCCCCGGACTTCCTAGGCGTGAAAGTCTTACTAACACCCTTCGGACACTTCCTTTCTCTTTAAGTTGTTGTTTTATTCACCTTTCATCATATGACAGGCGTTCTTCTGGATCCCTCTCTTATCAGTCTAATGCATAGTAAACTCCTTTACTAATAGTTTGCAAACAAACATTGCTTTGGATATCTCATATCTTTTAGCCTTTGTCTGTCTCTGAAAATAATTTTCAGATTCCATGAATATCACATAACTATCCAAACTTTTGAAGTTTGGGTCTCATGGAAACAAACATATTGCGCTTGACTGAAATGGAATTCTAGCTTTTGGATCAACGGACGAGAGTCACATGATCCATAGCATAAGCGAGAGAATACCGAAAGTATGCGATAGGACAAAGTCCTTCTCGGCACTCTTGAGGACAATCCTCACATTACGTTACCAACCGTAAAGTTTTAACCAGATATTTAACAGCTATTCAATTTTAATAGGGAAGGTGGAAATGCGAGCCATTATTCTACAACTATTATGCAAATCACACTTAGACAGTGTTCAAAATTAATTGCACTGAGAATTAAAAGAATTAATTCTACAGTGCGCTCCCACTCAAATCAATATCTCTCATAACTGATTGTGAGTGATTCAAGATCCGCATTTCAATTCAACGCCATTGATGGTAGCATCACTGATGACGAAAATCTCAATCGGTAGGCAAACTTGCCAATCACATCTCTATGTGACTCTTGTTCATCTTTCGATGCGTGTGTTCCGAGCTCATGACTTTCATGCCTGAACGTCAAGACAACCAAGTGATCTCGCTGCGAGGTCTCAACTCACCCGCCTCACACATCCCTAATCGTTCGTACCCATGTTAGCATGTGATACCCCGAAAAGTTAGGTGCCGTGACGGTGCTACACTTGGGAGAACACTAACTACTTGATATTTTTGTGAGAGATCACCCTAATAAAAGTGACTACCGCGCAATCAAGAAGGGTGCAACATAAGGGATAAACATCTCAGGCAATTCATAATAGCATGATATGGTATAGCCCTTTCTGACGGAGAAGTCTTGTATTCCTTCGTCTTCGGCATTCACGTCGGTGATCACCTTCGCGAATATTGCCACCACCTTGTCGATGCAGCAGATAATATTGCTATCTCTATAGCTAATAAAATAATGCATTACACAAGGTTGACACACAGGTCATTTAAAGTGCAATCATATGGCTCCAGCCATCATGCCGAATCATGACACGCAGGTCATGTTAATCAATTTACATTATATAGTCATCTCATACATAATCAAATTATTATGAGCACCGCTATACCACATCACATGCACATGTAAACCCTCCTGCAAAACCAAGTTAGACGCCTCTAATTGGTTCATGCAAAAACTTGTTTTTCGTGGCTTCTAAGGTTTCGAAACAAACCGAAGCTACCAACGTCCATCATCAAGTATGATAATTCAAGTCGCTAGATTAACAATGCGGGGTGTATGAAGCACGAGATAATAAAATCTCGAACCCCATACTAAACTTCATCATACGCATGACCCCCGTGCAGACCATATCTGCATTGCCCTTTTGTCTGCGAAATTTCATCTTTCTTTTTAACTACAGTGGAATTCAATGAACTGTTAGCACTTCGTTGATCAATCAGGATCGCGGATTGCCAGAACATTGAAACTCCACCATGCTGTTATCAAGATCAGAAATATGCAAATTCCAGGGAAGCAACAAGAACATCGGGTAACAGATTTCATCTGCTACCCGCACAAATAATTTTCAGTAATAGAACTCATCTACTACCTAATTATATTGTGCAACACCCATACATCACTATGTATTCTAGATCGCAACCTGCATCTACGCATAGCACGGCTCATGATGCCACTGTAGGGTAACGCAGCAGAAAACAAAAAATTTCTGACCTACGCACCAGCCCAGGACCACTATGGAGACTGCATACAAGGTTTGATCATTTTCGTTACCGACTCGAAGCGCAGCGGAAGTAGAGTCGATGACGATCGGCGGTGCAGATCCCCGCAGCTAGGATTTACAACCTCCCAACCGCGAGGATGTATACCCTCGTCTTCCCTTCGGACAGCCCTCCGGGAGGCTGTCGAACAGTCCCCTCAGGCACTAAGATCGAAACTACGACCTCTCTACAGAGTTGCACACATACGGTGTCATCTATCCGGCAGGGCTTCGCCGTCCAGAACTAGTTCCCACCGGAACCCAGACAGCCTTTCGGCTCTACGAAACTCTTTTCGTGGGAGGGAGAGAGAAGCCAGATCATTGCAATGGCATGTATGTGAGAAGGGATGAGTGTGGAGGGCTGCCCCTCCACCTCTATTTATAGGATAGCCAAGGGGTAAAGATGTCATACAAAAAAACCCCAAAGTACCCCCACTTTATGCCTTTCCACAAAAGAATAAAGATAAAAGGGGTGCCATGTGGAGCTCCAAGGAGCTCCACCATGCTTGGCCGGCCACACCCTTGGGGGACCCCCCAAGGGGGCTTCCTTAGTGCCTAAGGCATTCTAGAAGCCTTTTGGGAAATTCCCAAAAGGTGCTTTCCATAAAATTCCCAAAAAGCACTTTCACTATTCACGACGACATTTTTCAGCGTCCGTTCGAACTGAAAATATTTATGTGGGCTTAGAACATTTCTAGTACCCACTAAAATAATTTTCAATGCGTTCTGGAACAATTCCAGTTTAGTGATTTCATCTGCGAAAAGCATCTGAAGCGGTTCCGGCAGCCCCGGAACATTTCCGGTTTTTCTTCCAGAAAATTCCTAGAAGTTTCCAGAATGATTCTGGTATCCTCCAAGAATTATCAGGCATGTGCCGAAACCATTTTGACTTAATGGTATCCCCTGAAACAACTTTTCAGTTTCACCGGAACTCATCCGGTGACCTCTCTCTGCGGAACTTTTCCGCTGTCCGAAACTTTTCGGTGTCCGAAACTTTTTCGGTGATTTTCTCTCAGACTCCCTGTCTAGTATTCAGCAGATAGATGACCCTTAAGCGTGTGACCCTATAGGTTCGGTGAAGTATAGACATGACACGGAACCCCTTCCGATCAATGATCAACATCGGAGCCGTGGACACCCATATTGACCCCTATACCCACACGAATGAATATTCAAGTGAACCTCCAGTTGCCGTGTGCTATTCCTGTTGCTTCGCGATATGTTACAAATACCCGAGGTGAGACATGATGGCATTCCCGTGGATCAACAACTTGTCCACTATGCTAGTTACCTCATTACCGGTATTGTTCTCTTTTATCGTTACCGTGTTCCGGCATCCCCGTGATCAAATCACAAAGTGTCTGGCCAGACGATGATGGATACCGTAACACCGAGAGGGCCCAGAGATATCTCTCCATCGTCGGAGGAGCAAATCCCAATCTTGAGCTATCAAGTTACTTAACATATTTTCCCATGAACCCGTAAGCCGCCGTAATAGCCATCCAGTTACGGATGACGTTTAACAAACCCCAAAGTTCATGAATCAAGCATGAAGAAACTCGATACTCTCATGGTCTGAGGAATCATGCAAATGTTAACCATCTCTGTGTTATTAACCATTAACTTGCGACGAAAGAATCTCATAGCATAACATCAATCGGGTCGATTCAACACAAATGTTCTTCTAACACTGTGCCCTCAAAGTTGCTGGCATAGACATGCCCATGATCAGGAAAACAGAACCATCATGCAACACTTGAGCTAGTCTTAGAGGCCAGACTAGGAATACATTTTACCGTTTATTATCCCACACGTGCATATGAGTCTTCCTCCGAGCCTCGTTTTATTTGCAGACTCGAGAATCATTGCAGTTATAGCATGGAACATAAACCTAATTATGAACAGGGAGATAATCAATAACATTTATTATTGCCTCTAGGGCATATCTCCTACATATATAATGCCCATATAAGTTCCCAAGACGGGCCGAATAGTGGACCATCTCAAAACAAGATGAACTATGCGATATAGGTCTTCCTTGTGGCCCTATTATGATTATTTCCGAGATAGACCTCTATTAATGTCTGCCATGGAATGCCTAGATTTCTCTAAAAACAAGGCTAAGGGGGGAAGTCCCCCCCCCCCCCTTAACTTTCATTATTAGGTAGGTGGGGAGATTCAAACCCACGTGGCTCGAGTGGAAACAGAACACACTCGGCATTGTACTAGGAGGCTCTCCCCCAATGCCTACATTTCCAAGGTGGTCCTTTCTGCACTAGGCTTTCATTGACAGAGACCCATGAACCCCTACCTCTAATAGACCTTTTCATGGTGAGCACTTTTGGTTTGTCTCAAAAGCCCTGCCTGATATAGCACTTTGTGCGGTAGTGGGTAGATTGTTGCCTTTCATGCTAACTTCTCATATAAAATGAAGATAACTGGAACAAGATAGTGGCTCATTGTTGCTACCAACACCAAGGTAGAATTGTTGGGGTCCCTAGTGAAAGAGTTTGCAGCACGTAGCAAATTTTCCCCTTAGTGAGAAACCAAGGTATCAATCCGATGAGCCAACTGCGCTTTTGCAACAATGGTTATGTTTTGCAACATAATTGAAAATTCATTTGTGTCTTCAATAGAACTAACAAGCGTGTCAACCTTGCTAGTCTTGCTAGTTGCACAAGGTAACTATTACATAATGATGCAGATAATATTTTTGTATTTTGAAATAAAACAAAAGTGTGTTTAAAAGTTGTCGGAAGGTGATTCTTATGCTAAAAATGGACCGGGGTTCATAGGTTCACGAAGTGCATATCCCCAATACATAAAAGTGTAGTAAGTAACATAATCATGTGAAAAGTGCACAATGAAATATTTCATACTCATGCCAAACATATGGATGTGTTGATTCTACATAGGTAGTATGTCCATATATATAATATTAGACTGAGATACCCTCTGCATCTTATAGCTAGATAGCCCTGTCATAGATCAAGATCCCTCTGCACCATCTAGAATTGAAGTGTAAATACTGGTAATTGTTTTAAGCAAGATGAAATACTATTATTTATGGTACTCAACCGAATCCTCTAAACTTTTACTCTTAGTGGTAAAACTTCAATACATGTCTTCCTCATTTTCTGTCACTGCAGTAGTTTACATGCAATATTGAACCCAACTAATCCACACCTCTTCCACCACTGATTACCGATCTAAACTGGCCAAGGGTTAAAAAGCAATCACGGACAAATATACATCTGAAGATTAAACACAAATGCATCCATGAATTCGAACATAAAGAAATAGTTCATCACATGATCTACATCACAACGGAAAATTACATCTGATAAACCATAATCATGTAGGGCAGCTCATATGACTATTGTATTGAGCATCAAAAGGGAAGAGATTACATCTTTACAATTGTCATGAACCCGTAGTTTATGGTTGGACTACTCACAAATCATCTTGGATCACGAGGATCGATGTTTGTGACGATGGAGATGAATTCCTCTCCGATATACCAGAATGGCGGTGGTGAAAAAATGCATGATACATTGGGGTAGGGTTGTCCCGTACATAAATACTACCGGCCACCAGAGCCATCCACGGGGTGCCCACAGGGCCTAGGCGCCCTTGTAAGGTGGGAGTCTATGGCTTGTGGTGTCCACCAGGGCAGAGCCTTGGCGCCCCAATCTTTTTCTGGCACAAAAATCGCTCTCCTTTTTTACATTTTCTGGGACGTTTTATATAGCGATTTCCTGAAATTAAAAAATTGCAAAAAACATAAACTTACACTGGGCACTTGATTAAGATGTTAGTCCAATAAAATGATTTAAAAACCATATGACCAAAAGTGTCTAGAAGTAATAGCAAAGTAAAATGAATCATACAAAATATATACTCCCTCCGTCCGGGAAAGCTTGTCCCTCAAATGGATGTATCTAGCACTAACTTGGTGCTAGATACATCCATTTGAAGGACAAGCTTGGGACAAGCTTTTCCGGACAGAGGGAGTAGATACATTTGAGACATATCACTCATATATATGTTAGAATATTAATTGATTCTAGACATGACAATTAAGACAAAGTCAATGGTTACCCTACCTCTTTAAGAGATATACAGATAGCAGGTTTCAATTTTTATACCATATACTGGTCAAGCATGATTTGTTACTCATGCGTGTCTTTTTCCATCATTATTAGCAGGTTGCTTCAAGAAGCTGTGGTTATGAAAGCCAGAAAACACCGATGAGATACTTTGTTGACGTCTTTTCTCGGATGGCAAATCGAAGCGAGTTGACTAGTCAAATCAAAAGAATTAGAACAGCACTTGACCAGATCTTGGATAACCAAAAGTACTGCAGGGACGAGCATATATCATCGATGGCACTGAAAGCTTCCGCCATGGCCATTGCAGCATGGTATGTGACACCGGTGGCCCATACAACTTCCACCGTGGCCATTGAAGCGTGGTACGTGACCACTATATTGACTCTATAAGTACTGCAGGGAGTAGTAATCATTGTTGGGTCTTATATAACCACTACTGGCTCTCACAACTACCACCTGTTAGTTTACTATAGTGAAAGCCTGTAAGTAGCAAAAAAAAAAAACACTTTCTTGCTAAGGTAGGAGTACGGGATAAAAACGCTCCAACTACAAATGGAGCAATCATACCTCGAACTATATAAATAGGTACTCCCTCCGTCTAAACGCTCTTATATTTCTTTACAGAGGGAGTACATATGCATGTTATTGTAATTAATTTCGTTTATCAAGTGTCATTTCACACAAAAAAATTCGAAAAGGAGGATAGCCCCTGGCCTCTACACCAGGACGATGCATGCAGCTATATATTATTAAGAATGCAAAATTTAGCAGCCGACCAAGACCCAGAAATAAAGCGAAAAGAAAACCTAATGCCGCATGCCTCGCGACAGTAACTTCCCCAGATAGCCACTAACTCTATGTTACAAGACGATATCAAAATGAAAAATACACAACTTCTAAGCTACGCCTTCAAGAAGTAATCGCCATATGTGCGCCGATGATGGCGGGTCCAACACAAGGTTGAACTCCGGATTCTCATCCCCAAAGCTAGGCTTTAACCCACCATCTTCAGCAAGGTCACAACGCAGGCGCGCGTTGACATAGCCTGATTAGAGATCTTGTGTTTCCACCGGAGTGCATAAACTCGTCATTGAAGCCATCTGTACCATCATCCCTTATCCCGCAACCGACGCCTCGATAACCGGATACCTCTGGAGAAGAAACCGGAAGACAATGACGTCCCATACCACCTGCCTCCCGCCACTATCACACCACCTTTGATCCAGCAGCAACAGGCTAAACATGACACTTTCGCCAGAGCCACCGTGCATCACCTGCCGATAGCAGGCATGACTTGATGCCTCCACATGAGACGTCGTGCGTAGCATTCGCCGGCGGCGCATCCACTAGCGGCTTCACCTGCCGGCGATAGCCATTGCCCAATGTTCTGAAAGAGACGCATGTCTCACCTGTCGAGCCGCATCGAACCCAATATTTTGATGGATGGGACGTCCGATATCGCCACCAGCCTCAGAAAGGTCGTCCCACCTCAAGATCCAGTCTCTGAGTCGCCCACATGGCCATGGAGTCCGCCGCCATCGAAGAAGAAGGGCCGCCACCCTGATGGGCGCTACAGGAGCACCCACTGCCGCGCCACCCGCTGTCGTCGCCCATACAACGGCAACCGCCGCCGCGACCGTTAGATCCGGGCACTGGGGCCCGAATCCCACGCGCGCTGTCCCTTGGTCAGCCGCGCTCGGCCTCCCGTCGCGTTGTCGAGTAGGCCGCCACCAGATGCGCATTCGGGTCAACATCCGTCGGCTGATCCCCTCCCTCCAGGCCGAAGCCAAGCCACACCGGCGCTGCGAGCAGCTGCTCCGTGGCAGCAGCCGCACGGCCGACCTTGCCACGCTACCCAGCCCGCCAGATCCGCGGCCGATCCGCAGGCCACGCACCATCGCGAACGCCTGTGACTAGCCGAAGAAGGGCCTGACCGCCGCCTTCCCCGTAGCCATCCGGACTTTGCCGGAGGGCGCCTCACGCAGTGGCAAGGGGAGAAATGTGCAGCGGAGGGAGGAAGGTGCAGCGGGTGGTGGCGGAGGAGGGAGCCGGCGGCGTCATTGGGTGGCGGCGGCTACGCTAGGTCATGAGTCGCTTGGGTGACATTTCACACATAGGAGAGTAGGAGATTATGAGTACATGCTCGGCATCTAGGGTGCACACATATAGCTTATTACAAAAGCCATACCTTGGGGACAAACTAGTTAGTAACATAAAGTGCCAGAAAGGTAGGAGGAAAACAAAACTCGAAGAGAACACTCACTTTATCGGAAAAAAAGAGAGCACTCAAGATGCACCGCTAATGTCTCTGACACCCATCAAGCCCCCATCACAAGCTCACGGTTCTCCTGTCCCTAATGTGAACACAGATTTTTGAGATAATGTGTTCATGTGCATATAGATGTACAAGAAATGTAAGCTTCCGCTTACGAAAATACGACAACATTTCTAGAAAAGCCATACTGACCAACACAGAGCGAAGCCCCAACCAGGATAAGAGAACTCAACTTTTTATTTAATCTTAACAAACAATCACCAAAAAAAATATTAATACACGAGGAGTATATAAGTTAGATACCACATGGAAAATTAGACATCCATCATGATAAAAAAAATCCTGGTTAAATAATAAATACTTATTGGTGTCGATCAACATTTTGAGTTGTTGCCCCTATTACTTTTAAGTAGAATTAATGTCGTTAGTCAAATGAAAGGATGTGTTTAAGCTCTCTCATGGACTCAAATATGGGTCTCTCGTGCATATTAATTACATTTTTCCGGATATTTACCTTGAGAATATTACATAATTTTTAAGCACAAAAAAATATAAGAACGCGTAATAATTGTGTGTGTGTATATATGTACTCAATGAACAGGCGGGATGACCTGGAGAATGTTGTGGGATTTGACAAGGACATGGAGATTCTTAAGCGGATGTTGGTCCATAAAGATGAGGATAGTCACCACCAAATGTTCATATCCATTGTTGGGGAGAGTGGTGCAGGGAAGAACACACTCGTAAAGCTTATTTGTGATCAGATATGTACAGAGATGGATGTTTTAATCAGGTACAACATGATGCCCGGTTCCAGCACAAAAGATCTCCTCAAAGATGTGTACAAAATGGCATTGCGTCAATCTGCATGTCGGTGTCATGAGATGGAGGTGGAAGAAGATACTGATAGTATAAGTGAAAAGATCCATGGTTTGCTTAGTACAAAAAGGTACTTATTGATCCTCAGTGGGATTTCCTCCAAAAGCACTCTTAGTTGCGTGAGAGCGAGCTTGCCCGACAGTGGCAATGGAAGTCGTGTGATGCTCATCTTGGACAGTGAAAATGAAGAAGTCGCTTGGGATGCTAATACCATGAATAGAAATGGCTTCAATGGAGTACACCTGATGAGCCCATTGGATCAAGCAAGAAGTGCACAACTATTCTTTTGGAAAGTGCTAAGAAAAGCACAGTATGAGTCATGGTTGTCAGCCAGCAAAAAGCGAAGAAACCGGAATGATGAGAGGTATGGTCGACATTATGAATCATCAGGAATGATTGGGAATGAGCAGGAGGAGGAGTATCGAGATAATGATTTCCAGAGAAATGTTCATAGTGTGACGGGAGGACACCCCATGAGCATACTGCTTCTGGCTGGAATGCTTCGGTTCAAGGAGAAATCAATTCAGTGGGGTGTAGTGTTACAACAACTCATGTCTGCAAGGTATCCGCAGCAGTATCCACATCAACAAATGTCCAGCACAACAAGAAGGGCGATAGAGAGCATCTTCTGGACGAGCTTTGAGGATCTCCCCAATGATCTGAAGTCGTGCTTCTTATACTTCGCCGCCTACCCCCAGGACACATGGCAAGATGCTGATGAGATCGTTCACATGTGGATAGCAGAAGGCTTCATCAACAAGAGGCCATCACAACAAGGGAAGACTCTAGAGGAGGTCGGGCATGGCTACCTGAAGGAATTGGTCTTGAGATGCCTTCTTCAGCTGGAGGAGAGGAAACTTGGCCATGGCATTGGGGTAGTCAAAGTTCATAGAAGCCTTCTGGGGTTCCTGCAGTCTGAGATTTCCAAGGTTGGCTTCATGGATATTATCCACAATGTTAAATATAATGTCGTTTTGCCGCCATCAATGCGCCGCATCTCTATCCAGAGTGATTGTATACCGATGTATACCACCTACCAAAAATTTCCAAAGTTGCATTCCTTCATATGTCACATTGATGAGAAGAAGCACAAACAAGTTGAAGCTCGGCAGATGTGGACAAAGAAGAAGAGTGTTCACAATGATATCAAGTTTCTATGCTGGTCAAAGTTCCTTCATGTAGTCTCCTTGAAGGGGCTGATGCTTGAAGCTCTGCCGTGTGAGCTTGGTGACATGATCCAGCTGCGATACCTATGTGTCGACTGCCCCGACCTGCACATTCTCCCATCTAGCATTGCCAGGCTACTCAACTTGCAGACGCTCGACATCAGAAATACCCAGGTAGAGGAGATTCACCAGGATTTTTGGAAGATCAAGACTCTTCGTCATGTGCTTGCAAAAACACTGGCACTTCCTGCAATGCCAATGCCACCAGGTGTGGAAGAACAAGAAGATGATGAGGTTGGTAGTGAGCTACAGACACTCCACGGCGTAAAGCCCGCCTCCTCGGGGTTGGGAGAGTGGACCCCGTTGAACAACAAGATGACAAGAAGCCTACGGTCATTTGAGATACACAGTTTCCAGTATGCGGGACACGGAGGACCTATGTTTGAGGCTGCTCTCCAGAACATGTATCTCCTTGGCCACCTGAGTCTACAAGGTGATGAGATTCCTTCATGCGTCTTCACCAACACAGGCCTTCAGAGCCTCGAGACCATGGAGCTACATGGAAACGTGAGGTGGGATGACATCGTTCCAGTGGTGGATCTTCTTCGCAAGGTCCGTCCAAACCTCGTGCAAATCAAAATGCGAGATATTAAGGAGGTACCTAAAATCATCAAGCAACAACTAGGAACAATACTGATTGAAGGTGATTAGAATATGCAGGTTTTGTATGCATTCTCAATGCTCGTGCAAATTATGTTTTCCTACTTATGGCTTAATTTTGTGCTTTCTTCAATTCATCAAGGGAAACAAGACTCATGCAAACCGGACGGCGAAAGAACCAAGCTGCATGTGGCATGATTTGGCGTGTTTTCCTTTTATTTTCTCTTCCAAGTGTTCTTCGGTTAAACAATATGCATTTAATTTGTTTCTTGTTATGACTTGTTTGGTTCGAACAGAATGTATCCATTAATCATGTGTTGTTGTGCATGAACCGTTTACGTATGTGAAATAGAAAACAAGAAAATGAGTGCATTTGCATTCAGATGCCTTCTTGGGTAAGGTCCCTTGATTATTTCATATGAGCATTTGGTAGGCGAAGAGACAACACTTCCTATGCTACATGCTTGTGAGTGTATGTTCATGTGTTTCTTATAGAAAAACTAAGGTAGCCTAGTCTACTTAAACAAACATATGGAGCAAGGATGTGTAAGTTTCTTGTTCTATGATGCGATCCGTACAAATTCTTTCATAAGTAAAGCATGTGTATTATGCTATGTAGTACACACTATGGATATACTGTCATGTGTTAGTTCCTTGAGTTGTGATCATCAAAGCATTTATTCATATTCTATGCATATAAACAAATTCTTCACGAGGCATAGAGATGGTTCACTATAAACCTGATGCATACAAACATCAACTCCTCGAGCATCATACTAGCATGCAGATAGGTTCCAAAAATGCACATGCAACATTAGTTTCTATGTCTTACTAACGCAATCGAGAGCAATGTTAGGCCCTTATTAAGTTCAAAATCTGGAAAGGTAGAGCAACTAACTTTCTACTAAGCTGCAAACCTTGCAAACAAAATGCCACCTTCATAATGGTGAACAAAAAAGTTTTACACCTCAAGTTCAACAAACACCATATATATGTACATATTGACCCTTCAAGTGACTCAAGATCCAGCAGGCTTTTCGTTATAGTCTCGTGTACATGTCTCCCCTATTTTTATCCATGTCCTCGGGGAATCTCCGACAATGTCATGTCACTGTCAGCTAGCTCTGGCCACATCATCTAAATCCTACATTGAGGGGTAAATAGGAGAGAGATGGCTCAATGTTGGTAAAACTTCATACTATCCCTTTAGGCAAGCCAGGAAAAAAGTTGAGAGAAGAATAATAATACAAAATAATAATAATTATGAACTAGTATACATATATCTACAATTCATCGGAATAGATGGGTGTAGTAATGTTGGTTGATGATATGGATTACTATACATACATACGTACATACAAACTGTTAAAAATACCCTTCCACTAAATGGTCTACTAATAATTAGGTACTAGCGTTATTCTACTCTAACGGACCACATTACCAGTGTGGAACAATGGAAAAACACATAGACCTAATTCACCTAAGAATATTCCTACATTGCATCTCGCAAGAATGACAACAAGAGAAAGTGGAGGGACACCAAAAAGGGGCCGTTTCTAGGCATCCAGTTGTCATCGCCCACGCTCAAGTCTATGAATGGATGTCCATTTTGTATCGGTTATCGACCAACGCCTCTACTTAGATGGTTAATGTGTGTCACAAAAGAAAAACAGGTACCAAACCATATGTATACCGAGTGTATGAGGAACATTATGCCAACTTTAGCCGTCGTCGTTTTTAGTTTTCCGTTCAAACTAAACTACAGTGTTATGTTGATTTTCACATATGTAAATTACTCAATCTAGTTTATGTACATGATGTGTTCCTTCTTCATTCATGCACAAAAGCAATCTAATAAAAAAAGAATACCATTTATTACTCGAGAAGAGGGCAAAAGAACTAAAGGAACAAGAATAATTTATTACTAACTCCTTTCCGGTTTATAAGACCGGTCATAGTGGTATAACACTATTATAAATTACAACCTTTATAGTGCAAAGTACTTCCTCCGTTTTTATTTAGTCCGCGTACTAGCTTTGGTCAAAGTCAAGCTTTGTAAACTTTGACAAAGTTTATAAACAAAAATATGAACATATACAATAGGAAATCAATACCACTAGATTTATTATTGAATGTACTTTCACATAATACAAATTTATTATGGTAAATGTTTATATTGTTTTCTATAAACTTGGTCAAACTTTATGAAATTTGACTTCAGTCAACTCTAATATGCAGAGTAAATAAAAACAGAGGGAGTAACATAGTAGAAGTGCATAGATGTCTTCATTTATTAGCTTATAGACTCATCTTCTTTTGGGAAGCGTTATGTTACAGTAACATATTATCTTACTCTAATCACATCTCTCCTCATTAAATACATGACACATAAGCAAATTTGTGTTGGAATGCGCTATGTTATTACTATGGCTAGCCTAAGGCTTGCACGTATCTCTAGGTTTACAAATAGACCAACTTAATACAAGTTATATATCACAAAAAATATATCATTGGAAACTTCAAATCGTATACTTTCTAGTGGTATAATTTTTAGACTATACAACTCATCATATGTTGGTTAAATTATAGATCTAGGGATACGCACAAGCCTTATAAACCTGAAAGGAGGTAGTACTCAAAACTAAAACATCAGGGTATGCCGTAACATTTTCCCACAACTAAACTTTCATGTGCATCCCAAAATTGACCAATCATATCACTTTAACAACAAAACTCGTAGTGATGGCAGCCCACATGCGGTGCTTCACTCGTGAAGTGAGATCACACACACGCACCTCTGAGCGGGTCTTAGTACGTGTGTGTGTGCGCGCGCGTGTGTGTCTTGAATAAGAAATTTAGAAAACAGTTTAAAGATTCCAAAATTAAAACATCCATATGTACATGTTGATGTGCACTGACATGTTTGTGTTTAATTGTGATGTATATAGGGAGCTTTTCCAGATGATCTTTTTCCTGTGAACTAACCTATGGTTGAATGGTTATGTGGACAGTGGTATCCTCAGACCACCCTGGTTCAAGTCCTGGTGCTCGCATTTATTCCTGGATTTATTTCAGGGTTTCCGGCGATGTGTGTTCAGTGGGAGGAGACGTTCCCGTCGATTATGGCCTTTGATGATTTTGTCAATCTCAAGATGATATATCGGCTCAGTCTGTCGGAGGTGCTCATAGGAAGGGTATGCATGTGTGTTCATAGGGATGAGTGTATGTGTGTATATATGAGCGCCTGCGTCTGTACTATATTCAAAAAAAGATGATTTTTTTTCCTTTTATCTACCCTACAAATGACATTTTACAGACATATTTTTTAGGGAAAGCCATCATGGCGGTTTATATTTCATATGAAAACAAGGATACATCGTTTGATAGAATATCTACCAAGAATCCCGGAGGCTCCGACTCCCAAACAATAGTTCGAGAGGTCTCCGAGTTCTTAGCCAACATGTCAACCGCCATATTTGCCTCCCTAGGACAGTGATTAAAATCTGTAAAGCTAAAATTATGAGCTAAAAATGAGCACTCCTCATAGATGGCTGCTGCAATACCAAGAGAATTTCTGCCATTCTGCATAATGGTAATTACCTCCATACAATCTGCCTCGACGTGAAGATTATTACAGCCCATCTCATTTTCTAGTAGTAGGCCGTCTCTGAATGCTCAGGCTTCTGTTATCGTTGCATGAGGCTGCCAAGAAAGAACTCGTGGCGTCACGCAGAATAGCTCCAGTGCTACCTGATCCACTGTCACCATCAAAACCAACATCAATATTAAGCTTTATAGTATCCTCGGGTGGTTTCTACCAACCATGCCTCCTGATTTTTTTTTCATTCTTTAGTTTTGCTCTTGTGAAGTTTTTAGCCAAAGCTGCAATGGCCTATGCGGGTCTCGTGGGTTCCTACAACACCTGGTCATGTGTGAATCAGCGCTGATCTCACCAGACATACCATACAGCAGTAGCCATCAGATTTTTGGTGGGGCGTGGAAGATGGTAGAAAGAAATTACACTGGAGATCTTGGGATTGGCTGACCTCTGTGAAATACCTTTGGGGGAATGGGGTTCCAAGATATGCACTTATTTAACCAGGCTATGCTTGCAAAACAGTGCTGGTGACTGTTATCGGAGCCCCGCTCTCTATGTCACCGTGTGATGGAAGGGGGATACTTCCCTCATGGAGACTTTTGAAACTCAAAATGTCCAAGAGGAGCATCCTACACTTGGCGAAGCATGTTGCATGGGGGGAACTTCTGCAAAAAGGATTACAATGGAGTAGGTGGCAAGCAAATTTCCATTACTAGGGATAATTGGGTGCCAGATACCATACCAGGTACAGTACACACCTTACTCCCTATGCAAGACAACCAAACAGTAAGCTCTCTAATTTCTACTGATGGTTCTTCATGGAAAGAAGAAACAGTTAGAGAACTTTTTGCTGGGGACATTGCAGATAGAATTCTTAAAATCCCCCTAAGCTCTGAAGGGTGCAGCGACCTCGCCTCCTGGCCATACACCAAGACTGGAATTTACACGGTGAGATCAGGCTATAATCTTGCAAGAACACATCTCTATTCTGGACTAGTCAAAGCTCTCCAGGCAGAGGGCCATCCTCGGAACAGTGTGTTATGGAGAAATTGTGGAAAAAACTATGGAGAATTCAGTGCCTAGAAAGAACGCAGATTGTGTTGTGGAGAATTGTACATAATTGCTTTCCTACCGGTGATAAGCTCCTCAAGCGATCAATCCCAACAAGGTATGACTGCACATATTGTAACAAATTTGAAACAATGGAACACTGTTTTCTTCTTTGCCGAAATATGGGCGGAGCTAAAGAAATCATTCGATATATAACTACTGAAAAGCTTTGTCCATGAACTCGATTTCTAATGCCTCACATCTCCATTCAATGATCCTTGCCATTGCAATTTGGCACATTTGGAGAATCGGAAGAACATAATAAATGGTGAAAAAATGCCTCATCCTTCATGTGTGGTGGGCAAGATAAAAGCTTACGTTGATTTCATCTTATTGTACAACTTCATGTCGACTATCTCCACTAGGCGTGAGCAGCAGACGACAATCCCAAAGTGGTCTCCACCGCCGGCTGGGTCGGTCCTGGTCAATGTTGATGCTGTGATTTTTGCCTAGACCAAACGCATGGGCATTGGTGCCATCATCCGCAACCAGCTAGGTCTAGTGTTAGCTGCAAGCAGAAGATTTTTTGATCATGTGGATAACCCAGAGCTAGGTGAAGCTATTGCTATGCGTCATGCTTTAACCTTCGCCGAAGAAACTGGCTTCCAGCATATTATTGTAGCTTCTGATTGTGCTAGTTTGGTCAGTAAAGTGAAAAGTGGGGAGAAGGACAGATCTCATATAGGTGCCATATTCTTTGATATTAAGATAAGGGCTCCAAAGTTCATGTCATGTAATTTTACTCATGTTAGTCGTTCATGTATAATGAGGCAGCTCATGTTCTAGCAAAGTTAGCTGAACATGATGTAGGGTCCTACTGGTTTAATGTGCCTTCTGATATTATCAGGGCCATTGTTTGTACTGAACAAATCTTTGAATGAACACTATTTTTCATATAATACAGCTGGCCTTGAATTAAAGCAACCCAAATTGGTTGAACTGAATTGATTCACAAGAACTAGCTCTGCCCATCCCCTGCACTTCTCCTTTCATCCCCAACCCCGGCGGCTCGCTATGCTGCTCCTGTCCCCTCACCTGTCGGACGCTCGAGCTGTCATGTTGTTTCCCTCTCCTCGTGATGTGCAGTGCTAGCTACCGCCCTTTCCAGAGTTGTGTTGCTGCTGGCTCGCCGTCAGGCGCCATAGTCATAGCATGCCATAGCGTTGATGCTGTTGCAGACGCGAGCAGGGCGACGAGCATCGCTGTTCTCGAGTGCTTCTATGGCAGGATGTTCAACTAGCCGTGCCCGCCCATCTCCGTCTACCAGAGCAGGTTGAGTCCGGGCGTTGCGGCCGCCACGAGCGACTGTAGGTCGAGCTCGGCCACTGCAGCCATCACGCACAACGCTGCTTCGCTGACAGCGAGTGCCGGCACCCGCCGCGGTGTTTGCCTCGTCACCTCCTCTAACTCGAGGAATGCCAACTAGATCGGTGGCCGCAGGTCGAGCCTAGTTGTTGCACCGCCGCACACAGCGCCACATTGCCGGCTGTGGTCAGCGCGAGCGTCAATGTTGGCAACCGTCGAGCCATCCGAGAGCTTCCACGACACACAGAGGTAGCCGGGCAGCGCCACCTTGCCAACCGTGGTCACCGCGAGCGCCAACGTCGGCTCCAGCCGCGCCGTCCGCGAGCTCCCACAGCACGACGAGCCGCCGAGGTAGGCTCGAAGCACGGGTACCATGCGAAGGAGACCGCCGCAACGGACGAGAGCTTCCACAGCACGCCGAGGTCGGGGGCTCTGGCCCATGCAGGTCGTCACCGTGATTTGGTCGGGGCTGGGAGAGGTGAGATGGGACTCGGTCGGCGCTGGGCTGAACTGAGGTCATCTGGGATGCACGGACATTTTAGACATTTCACGGTGGGTCCATCTTGTTAGGGGCAAATCATCGAAGTTTTGGCAAAGGTGTGGCAAAAAATCAGTATCAACGAAAAATAGGGGCAAATCATCAAATTCCCCGTTCTCCACCACTCACTGGTCGCTCCCGCTATCCCCGACCCCAACCCTAACCCCTCGATCCCCTTCCTCCACCCGGCCGTCATGGCCTCGCCGCCGACGCCGACCATTCCCGACGAGCTCCTGGTGGAGATCTTCCTCCGCCTGCCCAGCCCGGACGCGCTCGCCTGCGCCTCCGCCGCCTGCACCTCCTTCCGCCGCGTCATCAAAGGCCGCGCCTTCCGCCGCCGCTTCCGCGCGCTCCACCGGCCTCCCCTCCTCGGCTTCATGGACGCGGCCGGATTCCACCCCGCCCAGGCGCCGCACCCCTCCGCCCCGCTCGCCGGCGCCCTCGCCCCCTGCGCCGCCAATTTCTCCTTCGTCCCGGCCGTCGTCTCTTCTTCCTCCTACTTCGTGCCGCCGGGCGTCTCTTTATTTACCTTGTGTTTTCGAGAACATATAGTTCACTGCAATAAGATAGCTCTAGGATTCTTGGGAAGCAAGAATAAACAGCTTATGCACCTTTGTTCTTAAGCTATATGGTACTCTGCAATTTGGCTCATGCCTCCTTCCCTAGAAAATGGGATAGGAAAGATTCTCCCTGCATCATCTGCAGCTGCTTCAAATTTCTAACTAAATACATGTATGCAGATCTGAGCTCGCTTGCTAGTTGCTTGGGATGGTGAATGTTCAAGATGGTGCTGATGTAGTTCGGTATGTCCGTGTTAAGTGTCATATGTATGGTATGCAGGATATGCTGTCTGCAAGTTGACTTTGCCCGACAGTCACGTCGAAGACTGTAAATGTTGTTTATGTTGGAAGATTGGCAATACTGGTTGTGCTGACTTCTGTTACATTCTCATGTGTTAGTACTAGCTTTTCTCTGCATGAGTGGACGAGTTAGTTAATTTCTTTTATTGCGATACTTGCAATGAGTTCATCTTTAATGCCTCCCAAAGTCTGGATGAGCTTCTTAAGCACTGAGCATGGGTGCTTTTGTTGTCACTCTGTGCAAATAGAAGTAGAACCAGAGGTTTTGTTATCATGCAAACCTGATCCCTGTTGGAGCATCAGGTTTCATACAAATGTACTTAAGCGTGAGGTCTTCTATCAATATGCACACAAAAAACCTTCTTTTCCAGAAATTTCAGAGCATCATGTTTCTCAAACCGTCTTTTCCTATACTAATATGCACACAAATTACATGTTCAAAAGGCTACAAACACAAGCACCAAGGTAAATTTGAGTCACAAAGGGCACTTGATAGTACATGAGATTTACCAGCTACTCTACCTTGCCCACACCAGCACCAAAGTAAACCAACTTCCACAAACTTTTCTACTAGCAATCAGTGGAGCATGTTCTCTGTGTTTTACAGCCGAAATTCAGTAAACACTTTCTTTGACACTTCAATAAAACCCAACACAACATGGTATGCTACATGGCCTAGGCGGCAGTTTCGGTAGCAGGCTGCGACTGGGATGCGCGAGCCCGAGCTGCTGCTGCCTACTCCGTCGCCTTGAGCCGATACTTCTCCTTTGTCAGCTCGACTTTGCTTGGCTTGCTGTCACCATTATCACCTCCATCTTCATGCTTTTCTGTCTCTCTTGGAGCCAAGGGTTCTCTAGTGCCCACCTCACCAGGTCCGATTCCAGGTTCCTATAGTATCATCAACAATAACAGAGCATCATGTCTAGGCACGGCTTCTGTGTTTTTTGAGGAAACTTCTATTTCATTTTAATGTATGAGATGAATGGCATCAAACATACATATGTGTGTTTACTTTGAGATAGTATGAACTTACATCAGTTGTGTTTATTTTTGAAGATTTCGTTCAGCAAGTCCTCTTGCATTGGATCCACGTTGTTGCTTTCCATCATTGGATGATCCATATCTTGTTGCACCGACTACATGCTATGATTGTCCGTTGACGGAAGTTCAGTCCCCAGGGTAGGGTCTTCCTGTGTGGCTCCATCCCCAACAAATAATGAGTGCGCAATGCTATGATTATAATGTCTGAAATATAGGTTTGAGATCCAGACAAGTGCATTTCTAAACTAATAAATGCCTAAAGATATGCATCGTGTGCACTGTAAAGAAAACAAAGTGCTCGGACAGGTTACTTCTTCCTTCCGTTTAGAAATGCATCTCGGACAAAGGAAGGACAGACTCAGAACTCAGAATACATAGGCCCAGGGAGAACAAGGTAGATTGACATGATGGAAGACACGCTACACCATAAAACTAGAGAAATTTGTGAAATAGCACAAGAACATCAATTCTGCATATATTCCCCAAAAACATACTCTTGTAGTATCCCTTCCCTGAACAAGAGTGACATGATAAGGAGCATTACAAATGTTCTTTTAGGGTGTGTTGTTACTTAGTGAATAATGAGATCTTCATGTTTGCTTAAATAGTCTCTGTGTGGATGTTGTTGCAGGTCAATACCTTTTCCGTTACGTTTAGTCGTCAATATACACTCCTGAAAGCCATCATGCCGTTGTAAAATGGCATATTTCGATTAAGTAATTCCCTTTCAAGCATCCTATCTAGCGGGAGGACAAGAGTGGCATGATAAGGAGGAGCATGACAATTACTACTGCTTTATTCCAGGTGTATTTTTGTCCTTCATTCATGAGATCTTTATGTCGTGCCTTTAACATTGCGTTTAGCCATGAAACAAGAGTTTCACATTGAGATGTATAAGGCCACCATAGCAGATTAGTGGTGGCGGCCATCTGTTCTACTACCTCCGTACCAAAATATAAGACGTTTTTGCAGTTTATAGCATCCTATTGAGCGGAAGAAATTATGTCTAACTTAATTTAACCTTAAAAGAGTTGATTGTAACAGCATGGGAGTAACCTCTGAAAGGAAGAACAAAGCTTACCTTAACGCGGTTACTGGCCCGAACTTTCTCTACATTGTGGACAAACTGCTCGAAGTTCAAAAGTAATCAGGCGAGAGTGCTAGTCGGCATAAAGCTTGATCAGATTGCCAAGGTCCTCCACCTGACAGAAGGACACAAGCTCAGAATTAGGAGGCCAAAAGTGATCAGAATAAGCATCAATTATATGTGAGCTATTGCAAAATAAGACACGAGCTCAAAATATGGACGCCAAAGGATAACAGAATTAGTACACGTGTACAGATTTTAACCCTGGTCATATGCAACAAACAAGCTGCAATCATCTCTCTGAATTACTGAATACCACATATGCGGTAACTTGCTATAAATTTCCAGAGCGTCTCTTGCAAATTTCATTATCAGAAAAACTACACGATCTATTCCATATCGACTTGTAAGAACAAATTACCGCAAAAAAAAAAAATCGAACACATCAGCCCGCTGCAATGGCGCATAAAAAGAACAGAGTAGTAGGTCATGTCAACTTGTAAGTAACAGAACTGTCTTTTCGCATATACACCTCACTGCACTGGTCATGCTGGATTGATACCTCAGTGCTGGGCCGTGCGTGGGGCGAATGCCTTGTGGAAGTAGCAAAGGACGAAGCCGAGGCCTTCATCGGAGAGCTTGGGCCGCATCGCCTCTCCTTCCTCTTCTTCTTGTCGTCGTCCTACGGCGGAGCCTCTTCCACATCCGCCATCACCGGCTTAGCCGGCTTGTAGGGGGAGGCGAAGCGGGAGGCGCTGACTGCGGTGCAGTCGCATGACCAGTGGCCCGGGCAACCGCACTTGAAGCAGCCGGGCACCGCTATGTCTCACTTAGGGCGCTGATGTGCCTAGCTTCTAGCGAGACTGAGGGAAGCCTCCCCTAAAGCGAGGCGCGAGATGGCGACCCAGGCGCGGGAGGCCATAGCATCATTTTTCTTTTCTTTTTTCACTTTTTTTGCTTTCTTTTTTATTTTTGTTTATACTTTCAAATATTCTAAATAAATATATTACAAAAAACAGTTTACGTAAAATAATATCAACCAAGCATTTGAAAAATGTTAAATGTGGATAGGAAAAATGTTTCTTATTTATACAAAAAATTCAATGTGCATGAAAAAGTTGATCATGTATTTAAAAAATGTTAATCAAGCATTTGAAAAGAAATGTTAATATTGTATTTGAATTTTAATCAAGCATTTGAAAGTGTTAAAATGTGTGTAGAAAAAGTGTTGATCATGTATTCATAAAACAAATCTTGTATTTGAAAAATGTAATCAAGCATTTGAAAAATGTTTAAAATATGTATAGAAAAAATATTGAGCATGGATTAAAAAAATTTAAATTTGCTATTGAAATTTTTTAAATGTGTATTCGGAAAATGTTCTTGACATATACGAAAATGTAGAATGAAAACCAAAACAAACAAAGAAAAACAATGAACACTGAAAAAGAAATCAAAGAAAGAAAAAAGAAAATTGAAGAACCAAGTGCAAAAGGAATGAAAAACAGTGAAAGCCAAAAAAGAAACAAAGAAAAACAAAAAAACATTGAAACCCAAGAAAAAAACAAGGAAAATGGGAAAGAAAAAACTAATAAAAACCATGAAAGAAATAAAATAGAAAAAAAAGTATAACGACCAAAAAACCAAAGAAAAATGGAGAATAAATAAGAAAACCAAAAAAGGAAAAAAAAAGAAAAAATCCAAATGAACATATCAGCGAACGACCGACCAAGGAACAAAACAAGTAACCTGCTATTGGGCCGGCCCATATGCGCACGTTGTGCCGGAAAACTTGAGCGAGACAGATGCTAGTCTCGCTATAAGCGAGACATAGCATTCATGGTGGGGATTGTGGATAATGCATTGTAGTTCTTTTGGCGGGAAATTGGCGAGGTGGTTGGCGCTATCACTCCCTCTCCGCTCAAATGGCCATCCATGGGCCCATTGATGGGCATGGCGCCCTGAATTGTGACTGCGACTATTCACTCACCCTGGCACGATCACGATGAGCCACCGCCGGCGCTCCCAATGGACAATGACGACTTCCTCGAGGCGATCCTGCTTTGCCTGTGATGGAGTCAAATCCAGCAAATCTCGGGTAGGGTGTCCCGAGGTGGTAGTATTTGCATGATGGTAACACTAGTAGAAAAAGGTCCATTTGTCCCGGTTCATAAGGCCCATTTGTCCCGGTTCTGGAACCGGGACTAAAGGGTCGGGACTAAAGCCCAACACCTTTAGTCCCGGTTCGCTTACGAACCGGGACAGATGTGCCTCCACGTGGCCGCTGCGGCGAGCCCAGGCAGGAGGGCCTTTAGTCCCGCTTGGTAACACCAACCGGGACCAAAGAGCATCCACGTGTCAGCAGCTCAGGAGCTGGGGTTTTTGTTTTTTTTAAAGGGGGGGTGGGTTTGGGGGTTTTGGGGGTTTTGCAGGGTTAATTTTAGGTTATTTGAAATGTCTGTTTTAATCAAAAACAGATCTGTGTGTTCAAAACTCATCTGTTACAAAGGGATTTCATTTTTTTGAACTTATTTCAACTCCAGACTTTTTGTGTGTTCAAAATGCACCATTCAAAGCCACATCATCAATTTTCAACCCTTTCTGACTTCATTTGTTATTTTTCATGCATTTACTGATTTTTTTGAGCTATATGACCCTGAACTTGAAAAGCACTTCAAATGAACTCTGAAGAGGTTGAAAATTGGCATGGTATCATCATTTCACCCACATAGCATGTGCTAAAAAGTTGAGAGGGTCACGGCAAAAACTGGATGCACTTCGTGTATAAAACGGACAATCTGTTTCGAAGTATCAGGGTTTCCGGAAACTCGTCTGTTACAAAAGGCATTTCATTTCTTCACATGTAACTGCAGTGATGTTCTAGATCAAAGGCATTATCATAATAGTTATGGAGAGAAAGTCTTCACTTTTTCTTCGCTTGTGTCCTTTGCTTATTGCGCCGTAACCATGGATATTCTTCATCGCTTAACAGGGTGCTTGGGTCAGCCTTGACTTTGAAGGGAGGAATTTCATGAAACTTTTCATAATCTTCAGACATGTCTGTCTTGCCCTCCAATCCCACGATGTCTCTTTTTTCTGAAAGAACTATGTGGCGCTTTGGCTCATCGTATGATGTATTCGCTTCCTTATCTTTTCTTTTTCTCGGTTTGGTAGACATGTCCTTCACATAGAAAACCTGCGCCACATCATTGGCTAGGACGAATGGTTCGTCTGTGTACCCAAGATTGTTCAGATCCACTGTTGTCATTCTGTACTGTGGGTCTACCTGTACCCCGCCTCCTGACATATTGACCCATTTGCACTTAAACAAAGTGACCTTAAAATCATGTCCATAGTCAAGTTCCCATATGTCCACTATGTAACCATAATATGTGTCCTTTCCCCTCTTGGTTGCTGCATCAAAGCAGACACCGCTGTTTTGGTTGGTGCTCTTTTGATCTTGGGCGATCGTGTAAAATGTATTCCCATTTATCTCGTATCCTTTGTAAGTCAATACAGTCGAAGATGGCCCCCTGGACAACGAGTACAGCTCATCAGAAACAGTGTTGTCACCTCTGAGACGTGTTTCCAACCAACTGCCGAAAGTCCTGATGTGTTCACATGTAATCCAGTCATCACACTGCTCCGGGTGTTTGGAGTGCAGAATGTTCTTGTGTTCATCGACATACGGGGTCACCAAGGTAGAGTTCTGTAGAACTGTGTAGTGTGCTTGAGACCAAGAATGCCCGTCCCTGCATATTATTGAGTCCCCTCCTAGCGTGTCTTTTCCAGTCAGTCTCCCCTCATACCGTGATTGAGGGAGACCAATCTTCTTAAGGTCAGGAATGAAGTCAACACAAAACCCAATGACATCCTCTGTTTGATGGCCCATGGAGATGCTTCCTTCTGGCCTAGCGCGGTTACGGACATATTTCTTTAGGACTCCCATGAACCTCTCAAAGGGGAACATATTGTGTAGAAATACGGGGCCCAGAACGACAATCTCGTCGACTAGATGAACTAGGATGTGCGTCATGATATTGAAGAAGGATGGTGGGAACACCAGCTCGAAACTGACAAGACATTGCGCCACATCACTCCTTAGCCTTGGTATGATTTCTGGATCGATCACCTTCTGAGAGATTGCATTGAGGAATGCACATAGCTTCACAATGGCTAATCGAACGTTTTCTGGTAGAAGCCCCCTCAATGCAACCGGAAGCAGTTGCGTCATAATCACGTGGCAGTCATGAGACTTTAGGTTCTGAAACTTTTTCTCTGCCATATTTATTATTCCCTTTATATTCGACGAGAAGCCAGACGGGACCTTCATATTGAGCAGGCATTCAAAGAAGATTTCCTTCTCTTTTTGGTAAGAGCGTAGCTGGCAGGACCTTCATACTGCTTTGGAGGCATGCCGTCTTTTTCGTGCCAACGTTGCAGGTCCTCCCGTGCCTCCGGTCTATCTTTTGTCTTTCCATACACGCCCAAGAAGCCTAGCAGGTTCACGCAAAGGTTCTTTGTCACGTGCATCACGTCGATTGAAGAGCGGACCTCTAGGTCTTTCCAGTAGGGTAGGTCCCAAAATATAGATTTCTTCTTCCACATGGGAGCGCGTCCCTCAGCGTCATTCGGAACAGATAGTCCGTCGGGACCCTTTCCAAAGATTACGTGTAAATCATTGACAATAGCAAGTACGTGATCACCGGTACGCATGGCGGGCTTCTTCCGGTGATCTACCTCGCCTTTGAAATGCTTGCCTTTCTTTCGACATTGATGGTTGGTCGGAAGAAATCGACGATGCCCCAGGTACACATTCTTCCTGCATTTGTCCAGGTATATACTTTCGGTGTCAGCTAAACAGTGCGTGCATGCGTGGTATCCCTTGTTTGTCTGTCCTGAAAGGTTACTGAGAGCAGGCCAATCATTGATGGTTACAAACAGCAACGCATGCAAGTCAAATTCCTCCTGTCTGTGCTCATCCCATACACGTACACCGTTTCCATTCCACAGCTGTAAAAGTTCTTCAACTAATGGCCTTAGGTACACATCAATGTCGTTGCCAGGTTGCTTAGGGCCTTGGATGAGTACTGGCATCATAATGAACTTCCGCTTCATGCACAGCCAAGGAGGAAGGTTATAGATACATAGAGTCACGGGTCAGGTGCTGTGATTGCTGCTCTGCTCCCCGAAAGGATTAATGTCATCCGCGCTTAAACCAAACCATACGTTCCTTGGGTCACCTGCAAACTCAGTCCGGTACTTTCTCTCGATTTTTCTCCACTGCGACCCGTAAGCGGGTGCTCTCAACTTCCCGTCTTTCTTACGGTCCTCTCTGTGCCATCGCATCAACTTGGCATGCTCTTTGTTTCTGAACAGACGTTTCAACCGTGGTATTATAGGAGCATACCACATCACCTTGGCAGGAACCCACTTCCTGGGGGGCTCGCCGTCAACATCACCAGGGTCATCTCGTCTGATCTTATACCGCAATGCACCGCATACCGGGCATGCGTTCAAATCCTCATACGCACCGTGGTACAGGATTCAGTCATTAGGGCATGCATGTATCTTCTGCACCTCCAATCCTAGAGGGCATACGACCTTCTTTGCTGCGTACGTACTGTCGGGCAACTCGTTATCCTTTGGAAGCTTCTTCTTCAATATTTTCAGTAGCTTCTCAAATCCTTTGTCAGGCACAGCATTCTCTGCCTTCCACTGCAGCAATTCCAGTATGGTACCGAGCTTTGTGTTGCCATCTTCGCAATTGGGGTACAACCCTTTTTGGTGATCCTCTAACATGCGATCGAATTTTAGCTTCTCCTTTTCACTTTCGCACTGTCTCCTTGCATCAACAATGACTCGGCGGAGATCATCATCGGGCACATCGTCTGGTTCCTCTTGATCTTCAGCTTCCCCCGTTGCAGCATCATCATATTCAGGGGGCACATAGTTGACATCGCCCTCTTCTTCTTCGTTGTCTTCCATCGTAACCCGTATTTCTTCGTGCCTGGTCCAAACATTATAGTGTGGCATGAAACCCTTATAAAGCAGGTGGGTGTGAAGGATTTTCCGGTCAGAGTAAGACTTCGTATTCCCACATATAGGGCATGGACAACACATAAAACCATTCTGCTTGTTTGCCTCAGCCACTTCGAGAAAATTATGCACGCCCTTAATGTACTCGGAGGTGCGTCTGTCACCGTACATCCATTGCCAGTTCATCTGCGTGCATTATATATAATTAAGTGTGTCAAAAACCATTACAAAACATCATGAATAGATAAGTGACCATATTAATAGAAGTTCATCATCACATTAAAACCAAAGTACATACATAGTTCTCATTGAACAACATATATATAGCTCTCCAGAGCATCTAATTAAACCATACATTGAAACTATGTAAACCATTTCAATGCAACAACAAATGCGATCATAATCGCAACCAAGGTAACAATTGATCCAACGGCATAATGATACCAAGCCTCGGTAAGAATGACATATTTTCTATACTTTCTAATCTTGAAGCGCATTGCATCCATCTTGATCTTGTGATCATCGACGACATCCGCAACATGCAACTCCAATATCATCTTCTCCTCCTCAATTTTTTTCAATTTTTCCTTCAAGTAATTGTTTTCTTCTTCAACTAAATTTAACCTCTCGACAATAGGGTCGGTTGGAATTTCCGGTTCACATACCTCCTACATAAAAAAATCTATGTCACGTTGGTCGGCATAATTGTCATAAACAATAAATGAACCAAATAGTTATAAAATATAATATATACCACATCCGAATCATAGACAGGACGAGGGCCGACGGGGGCGGATACCAAAACCATCGCACTATATAATAACAAACAATAATAAAAGTAAGAAAATTAGACAAGTATCTATCTAAATCATACAAGTAAGAATTTTTTTCTTTTAAAAGAAGATAAGAACAAGAGGCTCACCACGGTGGTGCCGGCGACGAGATCGGCGCGGGTGATCGACGGCGGTGAAGACGGGGACGGGACATGACGGACCGCTAAACCTAGACAAATCTTGAGAAAAATGGAGCTTGGAGGTCGAGCTTGGAGAGGAGAAAGCTTAAGTAGTGTGGCTCGGGCATTTCATCGAACACCTCATGTGCATAGGAGGTGAGCTAGAGCACCACAAAGCCCTCCCCTCGCCGGCCAGAAAAAACAGAGCAGTGGAGTGCTCTGCTCGCGGGCGAGGGGGTATATATAGGCACCTCATCGGTCCCGGTTCGTGGGTGGAACCGGGACTAAAGGCCACCCTTTGGTCCCGGTTCCAGCCACGAACCGGGACCAATGGATGTGGGCCAGGAGCGAGGCCCATTGGTCCCGGTTCGTGTCTGGAACCGGGACAAAAGGGTCCAGACGAACCGGGACCAATGCCCCACAAGGCCCGGCCGGCCCCCTGGGCTCACGAACCGGGACCTATTCCCCCATTGGTACCGGTTCGTGACTGAACCGGGACTAATGGGCTGGCCAGGCCTGGACCAAAGCCCTGTTTTCTACTAGTGTAATAGGGACACCTAATTTTACACAGGTTCGGGCTCTCTACAAGAGATAATACCCTAGCTCCTACTTTGATTGTATTGATTTCGAGTGAGTACAAGTTACATGTTGATCTACTGCGAGATCTATGAGGGTGTCATCTACGGACCCTGACAGAAAGCTTGATCAGATTGTTAAGGTCCTCCGCCTGACAGAAAGACACAAACTCAGACATCCACCGTCATCTGTTTTTTTTCCTTTTTCTAAGATGCTATACCTAGCTTCTACCTTCTAGCGAGACCGAGGGAAGCCTCGCCTGAAGAGGCGCAAGATGGCCGGCCCAGGCGCGTGGGAGGGCATAGCCTCGTTTTTCTTGTTTTCTAACATTTTTTTTTTCGTTTTTTGCTCTCTTTTTGTACATTTGTTTATTTATACTTCCAAATATTCTAAATAAATACAATATATTAAAAAAACACTTTACGTAAAACATTTAAAAAAAATGTTAACCAAGCATTTGAAAAATATTAAATGTGTATAGATAAAATGTTTCTCATGTATACAATAAATATACACAAAAAAGTACAATGTGTATGAAAAACGTTGATCATGTATTTAAAAAAAATGTTAATATTGTACTTGAAAATGTTAATCAAACATTTGAAAAATGTTAAATGTGTATAGAAAAAATGTTGACCATGTATTAAAAAAAGTTAGAATAGTGTTTCATAAAATGTTAATAAAGCATTTGAAAATGTTAAATGTGTATAGAAAAAATGTTGACCGTATATTAAAAAATATTAATATTGTCTTTCAATAATGTTAATCAACCATTTGAAAATGTTAAAATGTGTATGAAAAAATTGTTAACCATGAATTAAAAAAATATCTTGTATTTGAAAAATATTAATCCAGCATTTGAAAAATTATCCTTGAACCAACTTAAATGTCAAACGAGTAACTCGGTTGGTAGTCACATTTGGAACATTGGTACCTCGGTGCTAGTTACAATCTCTCATCGGTACTTTAATCTCATTTGATATTTGGTATAACTCTTAAGCTGGTCTTTAATCCCTTACTTTTTAGATAATAGTTCCCTTTTTTCACTAGTCGAACAACCCTGCTAGAAGTGCTCCATTTATACCAATGAAAATGAAATTCACTTTATTTTGCCCCATGGGCAGGTGGGTACAGGAGGACCGTGTGCAAGGTGTGTCCAGAGAGCGAGTGATGGACCACGTGGGAATGGGGTAGGTTGACCATGGACACTTAGGTGATGGGTTTTGTAGAAATTTTCAGGTGGCAGGTATATTTTTCATGGTGTACAAGTTTAGCAAGATCCCATACTCTTCATTCAAGCATCTCGACCCCTCTTAATAATGTGGCTGTCCTTTGACTCAAAGAAACCAAAACAAACATGAACCACACCTTTTTTTCCTTTTTGAAGTGAGAGGGGGGAGGGGGGGGACCATCTCCTTTAATAACCTCGGAGGAACCAAGGAGCTGATATAAACTTTAGCAGCCATCATTAGTTTCATTAATCATATTGCCATCCCACCAAAACACCGTTCAAGAATAAATGCACCTTCAATAGCGGCGCTCGGGGCCTCCACCACTACTGCCGATAAGAGCCAGGCGGGCTTTCGCTTAGAGAATCTCGACAACCAACCCCACGCATCCGGCAAACGTTGGAACGCACCTCGACTAGCTCATCCAAACCTACGTCATGAACACACCATCACCATAGAGAGACCACCTTTGCACCTGATCGCCAGCAACACCAGCGGGCAGCATTGTCGACCACCCACCTTCAGGTAGCTGATGGAGGCACCGATGCATGTCAGCGGCCAATGAGTAGGATCTAGCCGGAACTCAGCCGGATCTAGCATCTCACTGTGACCACGCTACCGTAGAAACCACCAAAGGCCGACATGACGTCGTTGCGTGATGGCGAGCACTGTCTGAGCAAGAAGGGGGCAGGAACCCTACCTCTAACGTCAGTGAGGACATCGGGGTCGAGGCCCTTGTAGCGCTACTAGGGAAGCCGTCGAGCCACCAGAGGACGCCATGCCGTGCAACCGAAGGGGTTCAAGCCTCCCCAACCACAAAGTCTTAGCCCAATGGCGCCCATTTGGAGGCAAGCCGGCGACGAGGGGAGTGATGGAGGTAGGAGTGGAGGTGGCATTACGATTTAGGGTTCCGCCCACAACGAAATGTTTTATGTAAAACTACAATTTTCCAACCTTTATGGAACCAAGAATTACGGGGCTTTAAACTACACTTTACAGTTCAAATGTGTAAGTATAGTTTTAATGAGAATTTAATTTAGCCGGAGATTTTAGTGTGTAAATAAAGTTGAAATGAGTTTTTTTATGTATAAGGAGGGGAGAATTACAAGGCTTTAAACCACAATTTCATTTCAAACATTATGAAGCTTTAACCTACAATTTTCCAAACTTTATGGCTTGTTTTTTAGGTGAACCAAACTTTATGGCTTGGTAGGAGGTGTCCGGTGAAAATGGCCTTCATACAGCTAGTCCTGGGCGTTCGGTCTTTTCGGTTTGTTCGCTTCGGTCTTTTCGGTCTTGCAAGAATTCGGTCTTCCATAACTGAAGACCGAAATAATTTTGGTCTTTTCGGTCCTCCACTATTCGGTCTTCGGTCTTTACAGGGCAATGTTCGGTCCTGACCAAACAGACCAAATTTAATGCAACAACTCATATTCATATATGCTACTTCCCAATATACTAGTACATGTTTATATAAGAAAAATTGAGAAAAAAATATTTACAGAGGTGCATGTGTATATTAGAGAATTCAGACAAGTGAGAACATAAGTATATAATCAGTGAACAGACTAACAAGTAGCAGGCGTATGCATGGTTGGTTCGTGTCTCACTCGTGAGAGAAGGGGAGGAATGAGAGTATTGCCTGGTTGGTATGTGCGTGGATTGTGACGGTGAGGACGTGCATGTCTCTCGCTCGTGAGGAGAACATCCTGGACTGCTGCCCGGTTGGGCCTTAGATGATCTACAAACATGGCCTATGGCATGTGTGTGTGTGGGCTTTTAAATCGGTCTATTCGGTCTATTCGGTCTTGCAGAGTAGAGGACCGAATTGACCATACTTATTTCGGTCTTATAGTTTTGCAGACCGAACTTTATTCGGTCTTTTCGGTTTCGGTCTTTTCGAGTTCGGTCTCGGTCTTTTCGGGTTCGGTTTTCGGTCTTCGGTTTTTATGCTCGGGGTGACATACAGCCCACACTCCCCACTCGCTCACTCGTCGCTCATCTCAAACCCTCGATCCCCTTTCTCCACCACGGCCGCCATGCCGCCGCCGCCGCCGCTGGCCTCCATCCCCATCCCCGACGACCTCCTGGAGGAGATCTTCCTCCGCTTGCCCACCCCGGACGCGGTCGCCTGCGCCTCCGCCTCCTGCACCTCCTTCCGCAGCGTCATCAAAGGCCGCTCTTTCCGCCGCCGCTTCCGCGCGATGCACCGGCCTCCCCTCCTCGGCTTCATGGACGCGGCCGGATTCCACCCCGCCCAGGCGCCGCACCCCTCCGCCCCGCTCGCCGGCGCCCTCGCCCCCTGCGCTACAGATTTCTCCTTCGTCCCGGCCGTCGTTTCTTCTGCCTCCTGCTTCGTCCCGTCCGTCGATTCTTCTGTCTCCTACTTCCTCCCGCCGGACGTCCAAGACGACGGGGAAAGGCCCCGCTGGCGGCCCCGCGACGTCCGTGACGGCCGCGTCCTCCTCGATTGGATCTCCCTCCACCCGCGCGTCAATTGCGTATGCGGCTTCCTCGAAGACGGCTACAGAGTAATCATCCTCATGGACGTCGGTGAGCCTCTCCCGCGTGACCGCCTCACGTGGACCAAACGGGAGCGGTGCAACGCCGCCGACTTCCACCTCGCCGTCTGTGACCCCCTGTCCAGCAGATACGTGCTGCTTCCAACCATACCTGAGAACCTCGCCGCCCAGCCGCAGGAGCGCCTTCGGGAATTCGACCCTGTACTCGCTCCAAACAGGAGCGACGAAGGCGAGGAGGAACCCTTCAAGGTGATATGCATCGCAAAATACCAGACAAAGCTCGTCCTCTTTGTCTTCCCGTCCACAACTATGCAATGGTCTATGGTCGAGTCTCCCATCTTCCCGTCTTTGCCAAACATGTCCTATTTTGACTGTGTGCGCGGCTGCTTCTACTGGACACAGCCTTATGGATGGAGTGACCATTTGATGGTGCTGGACACACACACTTTGAGGTTTTCCACTGTCAATCTTCTCACTGGCTACCATGTAGAGCTCAGAGATCTGCCTGACCAGAGCTTTGGTCATCAGCGTCGCCCAAATGCTGTTGTTTTGGGCCAAGAAGGAACCCTTGAGATGTTTTCTCTTGTCTGTCAACTCGGATCCTTTGCCCTCTGTCATACCTCTCTGCAGAACAATTCGCAGGAATGGAAGCTTGAGAAGGTCATACAGCTGCCTCGGCAGTATCATAACTATTCCATTTCCACAGTGGGTGCAGCTGAGGGATTCTTGTTCTTCCGAGGCACTCTAGAAGGTATTCCTGTTGAGGATGTCAACGTGGATTGCTACTCAATGGAGGTTAAGACATATGGAATTACCAAAGTCTGTACAAAGACGGAGAAGTACTTCAACCGCACATGTACCCTCCCATACTTCAGCTTCCCACCGTTGTTATCGGAACCAACTATCTGATCAACTGGTAAGCCTAATTATTTCATTTATGTTGCCATTGGGTTTGGGTGCATGCTTTGCTTGTTCTGCTCGCATGGTTATATAGAGAATTAATTATTGTTCTATTGGGCTTGACTACCTCGTCAAACTAGCTAGGAGAGGTAGCCAATTCATGGTTTTATTCTGCACACATATTTAATAATTGTTTGTGATTGACAAGGTTAGTGAAAAAAAGATTACATACTACTTTGGAAAGCTAATATCTTTTGCTCCATATCTTATGAGAGAAAATAGCTTTCACGCTTGCTTCTTTATATTTAGTGATCTTAAACATCTTATATTAGTTTACAGTGGGAGTACATCTTTGGTCATACTTAGCAATTTCACATCATTCATTCAACAGAACGATGGTGTTCAAAACAAGAACGTTGCACAACCTGTAAGCTGATATTTGAGTACTATTTATTTACCATGTTGTGTTTTCAAAAGCATAGAGTTCACATGTTATGATCTGCTATTTTAATTTATTTATATTGCTTCCAAACTGCAATAAGATGGCTCTGGGTTTCTTGGGAAGCACGAATAAACAGCTTGTGCGCCTTTGTTCTTAAGCTGTGTTGTACTCTGTAATTTAGCAGATAGGAAAGATTCTCATTGCATCAACTGAGCAGTTGCTTCAAATTTCTACTCCCGTGGTTATATAGAAAATTTATTATTGTTCTATTGGGCTTGACTACCTTTTCAAACTAGCTAGGACAGGTCATGGTTTGATTCTGCATGCATGTTTAACAACTGTATGTGCTTGAGAAGGTTAACTGAAAAGAGAGATTATTACACACTAGTTTGGAAAGCTAATCTTTGTTGCTCCATATCTTAGGAGAGAATGGCTTCCACGCTTGCATCTTTGTGTAGTACATCATTAGTTATACTTAGCACTTACTACATATTGTTCATTTAATTCAACGACATTGTTCAAAACTACATATTGTTCATTTAATTCAACGGCAATGTTCAAAATAAGTATGTTGCATAACCAGTGAATTGATGTTTGAAGGCCTTGAGTCTTGTGTTTATGAGCACTCGTTATTTACCATGTTATGTTTTCAAGAATAGAGAGCGTTCGTCTGTTATAGTCTGCTAAGTTTTTGTGTATATTTCCAAGCTGCTATCTACGGCAGCTTGCGCCCCTTTGTTCTTGAGCTGTATGTACTCTGCTATTTAGCACATGCCTCCTTCCTATGAAAATGGGATGGGAAAGATTCCCGTCTCATCAACTGCAGTTGCTTAAAATTTCTAACTAAATTCATGTATGCAGATCTGAGCTCGCTGGCTACTTGCTCCTTGATCTTGCTTGGACCTGGACCATACATCTGGAGTGGGATGGCGGATGTTCAAGATGGTGCTGATGTAGTTTGATATGTCCGTGTTAAGTGTCATATGTATGTAAGCAGGATATGGTATCAGCAAGTTGACTTTGCCTGACAATGGCGTCTTAAGACTCGTAATGTTGTTTGTGTTGGAAGATTGGCTATGCTAGTGGTGCTGACTTTGGTTATATTCTCATGAGCATATATGGATGAGTGGATGGGTTTGTTCATCTCTGGCACTGAGCATGGATGGTTTTGTTGCACTATGTGAAAGTAGATGGTCCCATTACATAGAACCAGAGGCTGGTATCATGCAAACCTGATGCCTGTAAGCATCAACTTTCGGAGCATCATACTAACCTACAAAGCCCGAAAACCAATTTGCACAAAGGCTAGAGGGGAATTAGTCCATTATTTTCCGTCGACAGAGGTTCAGTCCCCAGGGTTGTGTGGCTCCATCTGCAACAGATAATGTATGAGCAATGCTATGCCAAAAATGTCCGAAACATAGGTTTGGGATCTCATATAGGAAATTGCACTTGTAAGCTACTCCCTCCGTCCCACGATATAAGACGTTTTTGCGAGCTATAAAAGCCTAAAGGGTTGCATGTCTCATGTCTGCACTGTAAACAAAATAGAGTGCTCAGACCAGGTTCTCCCTCTGGCAACCCTGTCCTTCAGATCACAAATGCATCTCTGAAACAAGGACAGTTTCAGTGAAGAATATGCATAGGTCCAGGAAGTACGATTTCTCTGATTATTATTTATTTATTTTCTTCTCATGGAAGTATTTACTAGCTCTCGCTGTGATTGGTAGGGCGTCCAACAATTTTTCCAGCTTGGTAGACAGTAACTGTATACACCTGTTCTTTTTCTTTACACATGTTTGATCCACACAGATTGGAAGAGAATATATCTTATACACTATGCTCCCTAGTTTTCCAGGTCTCGTAATCAATTGAGGTCTCCGATTTAAAATTGGGTCACCCAATTTTGACCGGATAATTTCATAAGAAGCTCTCTTATTTAAAAAATTTAATACACTATGCTCCCTAATTTTAGAGCTCTCTCATTTAATTTGATTGAGGTATATAATTTTAATGCCTTTATTTTGACTCGATCAATCTTTTGGTTGTTGCAATGTAATCTTTAACTTCATTAAGCTCCCTAATTTTAAAGTCCCCCTCATTCAACTAATGTTGATCAGATAGTTGGCCTGGGCTTCATGCGCAGATCTCTCGATGAATTGGTCCTTGGTAAGAGTTTGGATTGATCGGTCACATTAAGGGTGTGGTCGACGCACTGGCGGCTATGCTGCGGAAAGCCACTGAGGCCGGTCACATTAAGGGTGTGGTCGAGCACCTAATCCCAGGGGGGGTCTCCCACCTACAGTATACCGACGACACGCTATTGCTATTCCAACCGGACCTCCACAACATTGCAACGGTCAAAGCCCTTCTCCTTTGCTTCGAGCTCATGTCTGAGCTGAAGATCAACTTCCACAAATGTGAAGTTTTGTCCATGGGATTGGACTCAGAGGAGGGCAGGCGCATCGCGGACATGCTCAACTGCAAAGCTGGGAAGTTCCCCTTCACGTATTTAGGCCTTCCTTTACTAAACGCCTAACGATCGATGATTGGGCTCCGCTTTGCGCCAAGATTGGGGGAAGGGTGTGCCCTTGGCGAGGGAAATTCCTTTCCTCCGCAGCGAGGCTTGTGCTCACGAACTCGAGCCTGTCCTCCTTGCCTATGTTTGCGATGGGTCTCTTTCTTCTTGCTGAAGGAGTCCACGCCAAAATGGACACGCCTCGGTCGCGCTTCTTTTGGGAAGAACAGGCCCGAAGCGCAAGTACCACATGGTTAAGTGGGCGGCGGTCTGCCGGCCCAAGGCCTTGGGGGGTCTCGGGATCACCAACACCAGGATCCTAAACGTTGCACTCATGTGCAAGTGGATTTGGAAGTTATCGCAAGGGGCGACGGGCTGTGGGTGGATCTCCTTCGCGCAAAGTATTTCCCGAGTGGGAATTTTTTCGAAGGTGAAGCTAGGGGCTCACCTTTCCGGAATGACATCCAAGCCATCAAGCCGGCCTTTGCCATGGGGGTAAAGTACGCCATTGGAGATGGCCGCTCGGCCCGGTTCTGGCTAGATTTTTGGGTTGGCTCCCAACCGCTCTGGTCGGAATACCAGAACCTGTACGCCATAGCTGTAGACCCGAACATGACCGTGGCCTCGGCTTTAGTCTCGTCCCCCCCGGCGGTCCACTTCCGTCGCGAGCTCAATATCCAAGAGCAGGCGAGTTATGCGGCGATGCTTGATCTTATTAGCTCGTCCACGCTGTCCATAGCGCCTGACTCGGTGACATGGGCGCTCACCGCGTCCGGCAAATTTACGGTCAAATCGCTTTACCACAAGCTATGCCAAGGGACGGCCCAGCCGGTGGTTAAGGGCCTTTGGAAGGCTCGTCTCCCACTCAAAATCAAAGTGTTTTTATGGCAACTGTTCCGTAACAGATTACCTACGTCCGAAAATGTGGCAAAACGATAGGGGCCCACCATAGGCACATGCGCGGTCTGCGGGGCTAATGAGGACGCAAACCACGTCTTCTTTCGATGCCCGCTGGCTAGGTTCGCTTGGAGCGCTGTTCGGACCGCGGCGGGAGTTCAGTGGGACCCGCGGTCCACCGGCGATTTAGTTGGCATTCTAGACTCGGTCCATGGGAGCGGAAAACGTGTAGTGTGGAGCTGTCTTGGGGCACTGTTCTGGGCTATCTGGTTGACTAGGAACAAACTAGCTATCGAAGGGATTTTTCCGTCTCACCCAGCTAATGTTATTTACAAATGCAATCGGTTTCTACAACAGTGGAGTCCGTTGGCAAGGCGCAAGGATGTTGAGAGGATGCAGCAAGCTCAAGATCGTCTCCACTAGGTGTACGTGATGGCTAGGGAGCCAGCTGCCACTTCTTAAAGGAGTGACCCCTTTTGGTATTTAGTGAGCCTGCGTGCCCAGTATATGGCCTTCGTGCCTTGTAACTCTTGCTCGCGGTCTTTTGGCCTTGAACCTTTTGGGCTTTTGTGTTTGTAAGGTTCGGATCCTTGGTACGCTGCCTATGTTGTGGGCTTTATTAATTTAAAGCCGAACGCACCTAGCATCTTCGTTCTAAAAAAAGAGTTTGGATTGATTTGGGCCTTCGATCAAAAAAGGAAGTGTCACAACACGTTTAGCACCAGCATAGCACACGTGGCCAACAACATAGATAACTTTCTCATATACTTGTATTAATTAATTAAAAAATGCTCCCGCCAATCACTTCCATGGTTTCACCATTCCCTAATCTCCAACCATAAATTGACCCATCCATTATTCCGTAAAGTATGTCTCCAACCATAAATCGACACATTCATCATTCCATAAAGTATGTCCGTAGGTGTAGCATCACTGATAAAGAGAACACGCTCCATTATTTCCCCCACCCGCCAAACCAACTAACATGTAAAAATAAAACATGTCCAACGCCAAGAACATAAGCGGCGCAGCAAAGCGCGCACTACCCTTCTAGTGAACTAAATTCAAAATTGTGTGAACCAAATTTAAAATTGTATACCTCAATCAAATGGAAGAGCTCCAAAGCTCCAAAATTAGCAAGCATCGGTGAATCAAAAGAATTGAACGAGAGCCAAGTCAAAATTGAAATCATATATTGTAGACCTAATAGTATGTAATATAAATAAGAGACTGCCTACAATCGAACACAAAAAATGATCTCGCAGCCATAGGGAAAACCTATACGGTGTAATTTTCATATATAAGATAGGAAAAGCAAAGTTTAAATGCAGAAAAGTAGCTAAAGAAAGGGTGTGGCACAAAACAACAAAAGAAAGAAAAACTAACGAGAAAAAATCTAGCCACTCAATGAGTTTTTGAACCAGAACCAATTTTACTTTGAGTTGGTGCAGATTGAGATCATTTTTCCCGCAAATCAAAAAAAAATTGTGCAAACTTAATCGTCAATATTTAAGCAAGCACTATTATCATATCGGAACATGTCTCTTTCCCCACAAATAATTAGGCATCTTGGTTCACCCAAGATGTTCAGCAGGACAAATCTGAAATCTGACACTCAGCAACTGCTAACAATAAAAATAGGCAACACTCCGTAGCTGCATAGCGTAAAGCAATAGCAATACATAATATATGCTGATATATCTTAATTTGGACGTTCCTAAGAAACAGACTGGATCCGAAAGGAAAGGAGGTTGAGATATTCCAGATGTTGGACTAGTGAGACAGATCTGTCAAGTCTGCAAGGAAAATAACACAACAGCTATCTATTAGACCAACAAACATGTGCAAGAAATGAAATTCAGAGTACATAAATTATGCATACCGGACAATTTATACTAAGCCAATGTTGCTTGCAATCGCCATCTTCCTCTCCATATACTTGTGCAGCGGCTTCTTTGGCTCATGGAACTGAAAATGAAATCCTGTTGTCACAGTATTGCAGAGTAAACAAGAAAGCTTACAGAATATACAAGAACAATCATGCATGCCTTCCGAACCGCAGCTCTAATCAAGTCCTTAGCTTCATCCTCCGAAGCCTAAGTCAGACAGATGTGTCATCATGTAATTAACAACGTATTCCAATTGCACATACATAACATACTATAAATCATACTTACATCGCCAGGGATGCCTTCCACGCAAGAATTATACTAGACAACAAAGCAGATGAAAGACATTAGCAAAATAATGCAGGTTAGTAATAAGGGGGTTATAGAAACATCTGCCTGGACTGACTTACTTCTTCTTCCAAACCACACTACATATCTTTCTGCCGAGGAAACAAGTTCTCATCGAGTTTCGCCAAAGCAGCTTCAAAAGTAAGCTGAACAATGATCCAAGTAAGTCATACATCAACAGCCATATCCATCATAGCATACAACTACTGGTATACGATTGGATTACAAGAGCACACAAAAAAGGGCAACCGCATAGCTTATGTAACCTAGGTACGATGCCAACCTGTCCATTAGTGACATGCTTCCGAATCTCAAAAAAGAGGTCATCCTTGCCTTCGCAGTATAAGTAATCAAGCCGTAATCTCCAAATGTACTCCTGGACCAAAAGAAAGTTAAAAGCAATCAAACAAAATATGGAACATGGATTCAGGCAATGCAACCTAGTTGGGTCCTCATATCGATCCGATCCAAATGAATCAGTCTTTCTACAGAGGTAACTTTGCCTATTAAGGCAAATGATAGCGAGTTCTAAATTCTGTCTTGGTCGGACATAGATTTCTGTTACTATGAAACTCATAAATAAAAATCAAGTAGTTAATGGGATAAGAAATGGTACCTCATAAGCAATATACACTAACATAGTATTCATGTGAGTATACTTTTTTTTTGCAATCCTCACTGCTTGCAGAGCTCCTCTCCTACGCATATCTTGCCACTGGAGAGAAAAGGAGTCAAAATGGTACTATACAATATAAGACTGCGATTATAGTTTATTTCTTTACACCATGGTTTTCGTTACAGTGTATAAGCCTATACTTACCACAGCTGATTTTTCAGGATATCTAAACCCAGATTTAAGCCACTGTCCAAAAAGATAAAGGTTAATGGTACACAAATAAGAATAAAGAATTGTCAGATCTAGAAACTCGCAAAGCTTCGTGCAATGATACATACCTTGAGTTTGCTTGACACTTCTTCAACAAATTTGACATAATCTATATCCATTTCGTACGTAGTAAATAGTGAGCTGTAAAGCTCCCAATCCCGGTACACCAAACCCTCCTGCAGTCCAATTGGGAAGAAGAGATATATGAATCATAAAATGTAATGTTTGCAGTTAATGAGTCATTGGGTAGTGATAGTTGTGATTTGTAAAACACAGTATGTGAAAAGGCGTAACTTAAACATCACAGGATAAAAAAAGTCTAAATTGTAAGTTCCTCGAGCCAAAATGTCTTGGTGTTTTTTGTACTTATCAGGTCCAGAGGAAGCAACATCAACCATTACTTTCATATATAGCATTCGTTTTAAATACACAATAGTTCAGTATAATTTAATAGAATCTGAGTGCCTCAGGAGGAAATCTAGAGCTTGTCTTACAGATAAAATCCCACAATATAAACATAATGCAAACCAACCCTCTGTGCACTACGGTTATCAGCTGAATAGGCCCCGACTATGTCTTCGGACACACTACGAATAAGTTTTTCTACCGGTGGCGGGAGGTACCGGTGGAGAATCTACCACAAACGTTGCTTTGAGATTGGTGTGGCTGGTAGACCCCACTATGCTTTTGTTTCTCCTTTCTAGCAATACGAATCTTATACAAACACATATACAATGTTGGACGGGGTCCACAGCGGTACCTTTTGTCAGGTGGCAGGGTGAGAGAGAGAGAGAGAGGAGATGAACGAGGTGCATGCACATACTAAATACTTGCACTTTATTTTCCATGCCACATTTTAAAAGGTTGATAACTTTTGAACTAAATATCCAGTTTTGAAATATTTTATATTTTTGAATTCAGCGCGACAAGACCTTTAAAACAAGATCAATCTTGTATGCACTTTGGCTAGTTTGAATTTTACCGTTTCACTCATTTTAGAGAAAGCATTTCAGTCTGTTTCACATTTCACTAGTTTCGGAAAACCTTCCAGTCAGTTTCACATTTCACTAGATTCAGAAAACACATATAATCATTTACAAATGATAGATTTCACTCATTTTAGAAAACACATTACACTCATTTACGAAAGATTGATTTCATTCATTCAGGAAACACATTACACTCACTAAATTGAAAAAACTATGTTTCACTTGTTTAAAAAAACCTTGTCCACCCATTACAAAAGATATATTTCAAAACTAATTTCACTGCGCGCTTGCGAAACTGATATTTCCCTCATATAAAAATTGATTTCAATCATTTCACTAAATATATTTCACCACATTTCTTATAAAATAGGTTTTCACATATTTCTTACGAAATAGGTTTGTTCTTGCTATTTCTTTTGAATATTTGTTTACTCATCCTCACAAATTTAATTTTTCAGTTTCAGTAAAATTATTTCACTAAAAAACACATTAATTTCACTCATTCCAGAAAACACATTACACTCATTCAATTGAAATACTATATTTCACTCGTTTCAAAATACCTTTTTCACTCATTACAAAAGATATATTTCAAAACTAAATTCACTGTGCGCTTGCGAAACTGATATTTCACTCATATAAAAATTGATTTCAATCATTTCAATAAACATATTTCACACCTTTAAAAATATTTCACTCAAAAATTCTATTGAAATACTATATTTCATCCATTACAAAACTAATTTCAAAATTATTTTAGCTCATTTCTAATTTCACTCAATACAAGTTTAGATCATTTCAAAATAAATTCACTAAAATGAAAAACAAATTTCCCACACGGAATTAATAGATTGAATGAAATAAGTGAATTGAAACGTTGAAATTTAAACATGTTTCAAATATATCCAAGAATGATCTTGTTGAAAAGGTCTTGACCCTGGGAGTTCAAATATAAAAAAAAGTTTTAAAAATAAAATTATAGATTAAAAGATATGCGTGATTGAAATTGTCAAAGCGAAAACAAAATGCATGTGTGCTTCATAAGTACTTGTGTGTCAGCAAGAGATGGTCACGCATGCATGTGTCCTTCATCTGACATATGGTGGGTCCTAGTGCAGAAAATACACTGCATGCAAATCTAGAGAAATGAGTGAAATACATCTCCCGTATATGAGTGCTTGATGTGGTGTAATGTGCTGATTGGCTAGCTGGTTGCCGGTACATCCCGGCACCGGTAAAAAGAGCTTTGCGGGACACACTATCCGTAAATTTCAAACCAGCCCTCTATGCACTACAGTTGGTAACCAAGCAATTATACAAGGAAGGGAATTGCACTGAGATATCAACAGATCATGCCAACTGAGTAACTTGGTCCAAAATATCACTACCAACAGAGCAATTTACCCTAGGTTCCGTACATCAAATTAGCATAAAAAACATTTTGCTTACCAAAACCTTATCTGTATTTAACAAAAATACGGCAATCATTACTAACAGTTTTTGTTTTGGGGGGAGGGGGGGATTAAGTGATTAAACAACCCATGATGACAGCTTATCTGCTTGCAGAGCTCGGTAACCATGATCACTGGAAGTAACAAAAGGTGGCATATACACAGTTGGACAGGTATGATATGAAATGGCCAGGGGCCACATACTAGACTTGAGACTTCCTTCGCCAGAATAGAATCAGTAGAAAACTGAGTAAAACTCATGGCGCGCTAAAGGGATCTACCTATGTTGTATTTCTTAAAACTTGCCAAACGTTTGTATTCAATCTTTTAACAAGCATTTCCTGCATTAACGCCACCTCTTCCGAGGCAAGGGACAAATCCAACATTCTTTGGAAGTAGAGTAGCCAGACGGTAGAGACAGAGATCTATCGAAGTAGATTACCCGACGGCCAGGCTTAAACATAAACCGAGCATATACAATTAAGCAAACAGATTCTAAAACAAACTATTTGGTTCTTGGATGCATTAATAACAATTAAACATAAGCAACCACTGCACATCTAGCAATTTTGTATGAGTATCATTAGACGCGCTTACATTGGATTTGGGTAGATAGTTTTTAAGAACAAGCCGGCAGTAGGCATCACCCAACTCTTCAAACCTGGATTTACTGTCAAAGTACCACTCAATAGTGCCACCTTCCGCTTCATCGAGGTGGTAGAAGTAAAGGTTGACAAAGATGTGAAGATCATCTACTGACACGGCGTCTTCAAGAAAATCAGGTCCACAGAGTGTTGCTTTGCACTCCCCTTTTAACAACTGCAAACAACAACAAAATATACGCAAATTAAGGAAACAAATGATTAAATGCAAAAGTGCAAAATGACATGCATATGGAAGCAGGTAGCAGAAGCAATATGGTATAGTAAGTAATAGACACAATTGGCACACACAGGATGCATGCAGAGTGTATGGGAGAAAGACGGAACCACCGATGGACAACCTCATGAGCTCTGTTGCGCCAGTGCACAAGCTCCTTGTAGAGCTCGCGCTGGATTTCCAGGTCCAGTTCGATAAAGCTGACAACGATTCGACGCCTCTTGGACAAAAATAGCACGCATTCCATGAATTCTTCTTCATCGTATTTGAGTGGTTCTTCGTCGTATTCGAGAACTTGTCCATCGTTGATGATGGGATCCTCCAGATCTGGCACTCGTTCCTCTGAAGCATCAGAGGATGATGAGCTGATACGGCCATCGGCATCACTGGGAAGAGATGGGCCGAGGTGCCTGCGCCTCTTCTCTCCCGTCCACTCTCCGGAATCGCCATCTGCGCCGTCGTCCGGACGATTGCAGGGAAGGGGCGGAAAGAGCAGCATCGCGGATAACCGGTCTCCTCCTCTGGATCTGGAACTTGCGGGATTGGGGCGGCGGCGATGCGAGGAACAAGCTTGGTGGAGCAAGTCGCGGGGAGGAGGGAGGAGGGAGGAGGCAGGCGTGGAGGAGAAAATGGTTAGGGTTAGGTTGCAGATAGAGATAGGGGAGGGACGGGTGACGAGGGGAGGGGTTGTGTTCTCTTAATTTCCTTATATATATATATATATATGTTGGCAACCTGTGGTTTCTTTTTTTTAGAAACTGCATCCTTTATTAATATCGGGTCGAGATAAAAGCCACATATGGCGCCCGATTGAAAGAGCAGAACTAGCCTTGGCAAGCGCATGTGCCTCGCCGTTATGTTGACGTTTTTCATGTATGAACTCCAGCTCACGGAAGGAGCTTCGCTGGGCGTTGATCTCCCTCAAAATGGTGACATAGCGGCATGGGGAACCTGCATCAATGTTAGCCACCACTTCCTTGCAATCCAAGGCAACACACACATAATCAACATGCAGATCCAAAGCTAGAGCCAGCGCTTCACGCTTCCAAGGATGTCGGGTCTACTAGTCCGTCGAACACGACGGCCGAGGCGCCCAGGTAGGGTCCGTTCTTGTCCCGACATATCGCTGTTGCCGCTCCTCTGGTTCCGTCTCGGGAAAGGCCTCCGTCAACGTTAATCTTCACTTTATGCCGAGCCGGCCGCAGCCACTCCGCCGAGGCATGCATGCTCTCCTGGTTTGCACGCACGCCTCCGGAAAATTGCATGCAAGTTCTGTTCTCTGACATGCATGCCCCTGGCTCGCTCAGATTTATGGAGAGAGACCATGTCGAGATCTTCTAAGAATTTGGCAATAAAGTAGTGAGTGCTCATGGGGCTCTGGTATTGATTATCATGGATGGCACGTCGTCTTGCCCACCAAATTGCCCACATCGTTACAAGCACCCGGGTAAGGTCCGCCGACGGCAGCCAAAGCACCCATAGCTTGGGATCCTCCGTGCAGTTAGAGATAGCCACTTCGGTTGGCTCCTCGTCGGCTAGAGCCCAGACGCATCTCGCCATCCTGCAGTCCAACAGACGTATCATTGGCAGCATGACATATCGCGCACTCCGGTGTATCCATCATGTTCCTATGTTTACGGACATCGAGAGAAGTCCGTGCGAGCCTCCATGCGAATACCTTGATTTTCGAAGGAACATCAGCACCCCACAGCTTTGCCCATGAACCACAGTCTGCATCAGAATTAGGGTACGTGAGCCAACCTCATCCTTTTCCAGTGTTGCATGTCCGTGAAGATTTGTTTTTCAAAAATTGGTGCACGTAGGTGAGTCAATCTCCTCCTTTGCACAGTCCACCCTTAACACGTGTTCCTCGTACGTGAGGTAATATACTCCTTTTCATGTTTTCGTTGTACATGAGCTTCTCATACGTATCTTTTTTTTTACTGACCCAAAAAAAATATCAGAAGATCCACACCGTAATAACTCGGTCCCACCAGATTAACGGCTCGTAAAATATAATTAACGTGGGAATTTTTAGGGAGTCTAGAATTAGTATAGGTACCTCTACTCCTATAAAAACCTGAGTTGGTGATGATGGTGTGCCTGTCATCTATCATCAATAGCCGTCGGATCAGGATCTGACGCATACAAAGCAAACTGCTGCAGTTTTGCAAAAAGATGCCCGCACTTGTTTCCATATTTACAAACAAGTCCTTGTCTCTCACAATCAGCCTTATCTATTCCCACCGCATCCAGAAGGCCATGGAACAATCTGGTGTGATGGTCGCTGCCGTCGCCGTCCAATCTTGGTGTTCCGTGAAATGCACGGGCATCTTACTAGTAGATAGATAGATAGATAGCTCTCGATAAAACACGAAATAAAATAAGTAATAAAAAAGTGCAGCAAGGTATTTTTGGGTTTTTGGAATAATAGATCTGAAAATAAAAGGGAATAAAAATAGATCTCAAAGCAAATATGATAAAGATTAGACCCGGGGGCCGTAGATTTCACCAGTGGCTTCTCTCAAGAAAATAGCACATGGTGGGTAAACAAATTACTGTTGGGCAATTGATAGAACATCGAATAATTATGACGATATCCACGCAATGATCATTATATAGGCATCACATCCAAGATTAGTGGACCGACTCCTGCCTGCATCTACTACTATTACTCCACACATCGACCGCTATCCAGCATGCATCTAGTGTATTAAGTTCATGGAGAAACGGAGTAATGCAATAAAAACGATGACATGATGTAGACGAGATCTATTCATGTAGGAATAGCCCCCATCTTGTTATCCTTAATAGCAACGATATATGCGTGTCTTGCTGCCCCTTCTGTCACTGGGAAAGAACACCGCACGATCGAACCCATCACAAAGCACCTCTTCCCATGGCAAGAAAAATCGATCTAGTTGGCCTAACTAAACCAAAGATTCGAAAAAGAAATACGAGGCTATAAGTAATCATGCATATAAGAGATCAAAGAAAAACTTAAATAACTTTCATGCATATAGATCTGATCATAAACTGAAAGTTCATCGGATCCCAACAAACACACCGCAAAAAGAGTTACATCAAATAGATCTCCAAGAGACCATTGTATTGAGAATCAAAAAGAGAGAAGAAGCCATCTAGCTACTGCCTACGTACCCGTACGTCTATGATGAACTACTCACGCATCATCGGAGAGGCACCAATGAGGATGATGAACCCCTCCGTGATGGTGTCTAGATTGGATCTCGTGGTTCTGGAACTTGCGGCGGCTGAAATTATTTTTTGTCGACTCCCCTAGGGTTTCTGGAATATTTGGGTATTTACAGGGCGAAGAGGCTGTGCGGGAGGTCACCGAGGTGGGCACAACCCACCAGGGCGCGTCTGGGCTCCTGGGCGCGCCCTGGGGGGTTGTGCTCCCCTCGGGCCTCCCCTCTGGTACTTCTTTGGCCCATCTTGTGTCTTCTAGTTCAAAAAAATTCTCCAAAAAGTTTCGCTGCATTTGGACTCCGTTTGGTACTGATATTCTGCGAAGTAACAAATAAGCAAAAAACAGCAACTGGCACTGGGCACTATGTTAATAGGTTAGTCCCAAAAATGATATAAAGTTGCTATAAAATGATTGTAAAACATCCAAGAATGATAATATAACAGCATGGAACAATAAAAAATTTATAGATACGTTGGAGACGTATCAACAGTTCACCATACGTGCATGCTACGGGAATCACAAACTTTAACACAAGTATTTCTACCAATCTACAATTACTCACTAGCATGGCTCTAATATCACCATCTTTATATCCCAAAACAAATGCAAGGAATCAAACTTCTCATATATTCAATGCTCTTTATATGAAAGTTCTTATTATATCCCTCTTGGATGCCCATCATATTAGGACTAAATTCATAACCTAAGCAAATTACCATGTTGTTTAAAGACTCTCAAAATAATATAAGTGAAGCATGAGAGTTCAATAATTTCTATAAAATAAAACCACTGCTGTGCTCTAAAAAGATATAAGTGAAGCACTAGAGCAAAATGCCTAGCTCAAAAGATATAAGTGAAGCACATAGAGTATTCTAATAAATTCACGATTAATGTGTGTCCCTCTCAAAAGGTGTGTGCAGCAAGGATGATTGTGGCAAACTAAAAGGCAAAGACTCATATCATACAAGACGCTCCAAGCAAAACACATATCATGTGGTGAATAAAAAAATAGCCTCAAGTAAATTTACCGATGGATTGAAGACGAAAGAGGGGATGCCATCCGGGGCATCCCCAAGCTTAGATGCTTGGTTGTCCTTGAATATTACCTTGGGGTGCCTTGGGAATCCCCAAGCTTAGGCTCTTGCCACTCCTTATTCCGTTGTCCATCAAATCTTTACCCAAAACTTGAAAACTTCACAACACAAAACTCAACAGAAAACTCATAAGATCCATTAGTATAATAAAATAAATCACCACTTTAGGTACTGTTGTGAACTCATTCTAAATTTATATTGGTGTTATAACTACTGTATTACAACTCTCCAAGGTTCATACACCCCAATACTACCCATAGATTCATCAAAATAAGCAAACAACACACAAAAAAAAGAATCTGTCAAAAATAGAACAGTCCGTGAATATCTGAATTGTTCTCATACTTCTGTAACTCTAAACATTCTGAAAAATTAGGACAACATAGGCAATTTGTATATTAATCTTGTGTAAAAAATTCAGAACCAGAACATGCTCCTGTGAATTTAAAAAATTCTGTTACTGGACGCAAAAATTTCTGTTTTTCAGCAAAATCAAATCAACTATCACCATAGACCATCCCAAAGGTCTTACTTGGCTCAAACACTAATTAAAACACCAAAACACAATTACTACAGAAGTAATAATGTGTATTTATTCAAAAACAGTAGCAAAAACAAAAAACACAAAAAATAAAATTGGGTTGCCTCCCAACAAGCGCTATTGTTTAATGCCCCTAGCTAGGCATATTGCAATAGATCTAGGCATTGTCATCGTTGGTATTTGATCCATAAGTAGCCCTCATAATAGATTTATATGGCAACTTAATTTTCTTTCTTGGAAAGTGTTCCATGCCCTTCCTTAACGGAAATTGAAATCTAATGTTTCCTTCTTTCATATCAATAATTGCACCAATCGTTCTAAGGAAAGGTCTACCAAGAATAATAGGACATGTAGGATTGCAATCTAAAAAAATTCTCCAGAAAGTTTCACTGCGTTTGAACTCCGTTTGGTACTGATATTCTGCAAAGTAAAAAACAGGCAAAAAACAGCAACTTGCACTGGGCACTATGTCAATAGGTTAGTCCCAAAGAATGATATAAAGTTGCTATAAAATGATTGTAAAACATCCAAGAATGATAATATAACAGCATGGAACAATAAAAAATTATAGATACATTGGAGACGTATCAACATCCCCAAGCTTAATTCTTGCTCGTCCTCGAGTAGGTAAATGATAAAAAAAGAATTTTTGTTGTGGAATGCTGCCTAACATGTTCATCACATATTCTTTTCTTTTGTAGCATGGACATATGGACTTTTATATGGTTCAAAGCAATAGTCTAGTTTTGACATGAAGATTTAAATACTCAAGCATATCAACAAGCAACCATGTCTTTTAAAATATCAACACTAAAGAAAGTTATCCCTAGCCCATCATGCTCAATCATTGATCCATTCATGAAACACACTCGCATATTAGCTACATCCAATGCTCAAGTATGATCATAGTGCCCCTTAGTTGGTGCTTTATAAGAGAAGATGGAGACTCAAATAAAAAATAAAAATAGCATAAAGTAAATAGATAGGCCCTTCACAGAGGGAAGTAGGGATTTATAGAGGTGCCAGAGCTGAAAGCGAAAATTGAGAGATAAAAATTTTGAGAGGCATACTTTTCCCGTCAACGAAAACGATCGAGTAATTACCAACACTTTCCATGCTAGATATATCATAGGCGGTCCCCAAACAGAAAATAAAGTTTATTCCTTTTCCCACCATTCTTTCACAATCCATGGCTAGCCGTATCCACGGGTGCCTTCCATACCAACACTTTCCAAGGAATTTATTATTTGACAACATAAAGTAAATTTCTTTTTCATTTCGGGACTGGGCATCCCTATTACCGCTGTACTCTCGTGCAATGATAAGTGAATAAACACTCATCTTGAGAATAACACATCTAGCATGGAAAATATTGGCCCACCCCTGCCGCTTCATGAGCGGTACGGGCACACAAAAAGGAAATTATTTTGAAAATTAGAGATGGCACATACAAATTTGATTGGAACGGCACGGGAATACCGCATATAGGTAGGTATGGTGGACTCATATGGCAAAACTGGGTTTAAGGATTTTGGATGCACAAGTAGTATTTCTACTTAGTACAAGTGGAGGCTAGCAAAAGATTGAGAAGCAACCAACCAAGAAACGAAAAATCACATAAGCGAGCATTAAGCATAACTAACACCGAATAAAGCACCACAAGTAGGATGTAATTTCATTGCATAATTACTGACTTTCATGCTTGCATAGGTAATCACAAACCTTAACACCAATATTCTTACTAAAGCATAATTACTCACCAACATGACTCACATATCACTATCATCACATCTCAAAACTATTACAAAGAATCAAATTTATTTTGTCCAATGATCTTCATGAAAGTTTTTATTATATCCCTCTTGAATATATATCACTTTGGGACTAGTTTCATATATTGCAATTGCTTTTGACAAGCTCAAACAAATCTAAGTGAAGAACATGAGCATAAAGATTTTCATCTCTCAAAATAATATAAGTGAAGCATGAGAGAATTTCTTCAAAATTACTAACTCTCAAATAAATCTAAGTGAAGCATGAGAGCATTTCTTCAAAAATATATTAAAGCACACCGTGCTCAACAAAGATATAAGTGAAGCGCTAGAGCAATTCCATAGCTCAAAAAATTTAAGTGAAGCATAAAGAGCAATTCTAACAAATCGTAGCATAATTTTGGCTCTCTCAAATAGATGTGTCCAGCAAGGATACTAGTAACAAACTAAAAAGCAAAACAAGCAAAGACTCATATAATACAAGTCGCTCCAAGCAAAACTCATGATATGTGACGAATAAAAATATAGCTCCAAGTAAAATACCGATGGGCGTTAGAAGAAAGAGGGGATGCCACTCGGGTCATCCCCAAGCTTAGTTGCTTGTTTCTCCTTGAATATTATCTTGGGGTGCCATGGGGAATCCCCAAGCTTAGGCTCTTCTTATTCCTTATTCCTTCATCCATCATGATCTCACCCAAAAATTGAAAACTTCAATCACACAAAACTTAACAAAACCTTCGTGAGATCCGTTAGTATAAGAAAACCAATCTTCACTTTAAGTACTGTTACAAAACCATTCATATTTTATTATTGCATTATATATACTGTATTATAACATTACCATGGCTTATACCCCCCGATACAATCCCCATAGATTCATCAAAATAAGCACACAATGCAAAGAAAACAGAATCTGTCAAAAACAGAACAATCTGTAAAGATGCGAATTTTGCTCATACTTCTGTAACTCCAAAAATTTGGAAACATTAGGCTAACGTAGGAAATTTGTATATCAATCTTGTGAAAAAAATTCAGAAGTTTTTGTCGCTTCTATGAATTTAAAAAATTATGTTACTGGTCAAGTTTATGTTTTCTAACAAGATCAAGTCAACTATCACCAAACATGATCCCAAAGGCTTAGCTTGGCACAAAAACTAATTAAAACATAAAAACACAATCATAACAGTAGCATAATTATACGAACACAGAAAAACAGAAAGAAAAAGGCAAAAATAAATTTTATTCGTTGGTTGCCTCCCAACAAGCACTATCGTTTTATGCCCCTAGCTAGGCATAAGATTTTATCGATGCTCACATGAAAGATAATAATTGAAACACAAAGAGAGCATCAATAAACATGTGACTAACACATTTAAGTCTAACATACTTCCTATGCATAGGCATTTTGTAGGAAAACAAATTATCAAGACAAGAAATATCTAGCATATGCAAGGAAGAAGAAAGAAACAATAGCATTCTCAACATAATGAGAGCTAATTTAGCAACATGAAAATTTCTACAACCATATTTTCCTCTCTCATAATAATTACATGCAGGATCATAATCAAATTCAACAATATAACTATCATATAAAATTTTCTCTTCATGATCCACATGCATAAAAGTTTTAAAATCTTCCAAGATAGTGGGATTAACATCAACTAAAGTCATGACCTCTCCAAACCCACTTTTATCAAAAAAAAATCATAAGATTGAACACTCTCTGAATATGTGGGATTATTTTTGCTTAAAGTTGACGCTCTTTCGAGCCCACTCTCAATATTGTTGCAAACATGTTCATCATGAGGGTTAAATAAAGTTTCAAGATCGTAAGAAGAATCACCCCAATCATGATCATTACAATAAGTAGTGGACATAGAAAAATTAGCATCCTCAAGCTTGGGGTTTTGCATATTATTAGCATAATTGACATTAATAGAATTTATAATTACAGCACTGCAATCATGATTTTCATTCAAGGAGCTATCATGAATCACTTCATCAATTTCTTCTTTCAACACTTCATCACAATTTTCAGATTCATGGATTTCAAGCAAAACTTCATAGAGATAATCAAGTGCACTCAACTCACTAGCAATTGGTTCAACATAATTAGATCTTTTGAAAAGATTAGCAAGTGGATGAGGATCCATATCAATAGATTTTTAGCAAGCGAAGATGCAAGCAAATAAAAGACACATGCCACACAAGCAAAGATAGCAAACGAATAAAAAGGCAAACGGAAAAGAAGGCAAATAAAAAGGCAAATATTTTTGTATTTTTGTAAAAACTTTTTAGAAGTGGGGGAGATGAAAACGAGAGGCAAATGGCAAATAATGTAAATTTCTAAGAGATGAGATTTGTGATTAGGAACCTTATAGATCTTGACTTGATCCTCCCCGGCAATGGCGCCAGAAATTCCTTTTGATGTCCCTTGAACTACGTCGGTATTTCCCCAAAGAGGAAGGGATGATGCAGCACAACTACGGTAGGTATTTCCCTTAGTTATGAAACCAAGGTATCAATCCAGTAGGAGAACCAAGCAACACTATGTAAACGGTACATGCACACAAAGAACAAATACTTGCAACCCGAAGCGTAAGAGGTGTTGTCAATCCCTCCACGGTAAAAAAGATAGATAGATTTGTGGTAGATTGGATAAATAGCTCTCGATAAAATGCGAAATAAAATAAGTAATAAAAGTGCAGCAAGGTATTTTTGGATTTTTGGAATAATAGATCTGAAAATAAAAGCGAATAAAAATAGATCTCAAAGCAAATATGATAAAGAATAGACCCGGGGGCCGTAGATTTCACTAGTGGCTTCTCTCAAGAAAATAGCACACGTTGGGTTGATACGTCTCCAATGTATCTATAATTTTTTATTGTTCCATGCTACTATATTATCTGTTTTGGATATTTTATATGCATTAATATGCTATTTTATATTATTTTTTGGACTAACTTATTAACCTAGAGCCCAGTGCCAGTTTCTGTTTTTTCCTTGTTTTTGAGCTTCGCAGAAAAGGAATACCAAACGGAGTCCAAACGGAATAAAACCTTCGCGATGATTTTTCTTGGACCAGAAGACACCTATTGGACTTGGACTCCAAGTCAGAAGAGCTTGGAGTAGACGACAGGCCACAGGGGCGCCCTAGGGGGGTGGGAGCGCCCCCTGCCTTGTGGCCTACTCCAACACCCCCTGACCTAATTCTTCGTCCTATATATTCACATATATTCCAAAACCTTCAGCAGCATCGACGAAAACACTTTTCCACCACCGCAACCTTCTGTTCCCGTGAGATCCCATCTAGGGGCCTTTTCCGGCATCCTGCCGGAGGGGGATTCGATCACGGAGGGCTTCTACATAAACTCTATTGCCCTTCCGATGAAGCGTGAGTAGTTTACCACAGACCTACGGGTCCATAGCTAGTAGCTAGATGGCTTCTTCTCTCTCTTTGATTCTCAATACCATGTTCTTCTTGATGTTCTTGGAGATCTATCCGATGTAATCTTCTTTTGCGGTGTGTTTATCGAGATCCGATGAATTGTGGATTTATGATCAGCTTATCTATGAATATTATTTGAATCTTCTCTGAATTCTTTTATGCATGATTTGGTATCTTTGTAATTCTCTTCGAACTATCGGTTTGGTTTGGCCAACTAGATTGGTTTTTCTTGCAATGGGAGAAGTGCTTAGCTTTGGGTTCAATCTTGCGGTGTCCTTTCCCAGTGACAGTAGGGGTAGCAAGGCACGTATTGTATTGTTGCCATCGAGGATAAAAAGATGGGGTTTTTATCATATTGCTTGAGTTAATTCCTCTACATCATGCCATCTTACTTAATGCGTTACTCTGTTCTTCATGAACTTAATACTCTAGATGCAGGCAGGAGTCGGTCGATGTGTGGAGTAATAGTAGTAGATGCAGAATCATTTCGGTCTACTTGACACGGACGTGATGCCTATATTTCATAATCATTGCCTTAGATATTGTCATAACTTTGCGCTTTTCTATCAATTGCTCGACAGTAATTTGTTCATCCACCGTATTATTTACTATCTTGAGAGAAGCCTCTAGTGAAACCTATGGCCCCCGGGTCTATTTTCCATCATATAAGTTTCCGATCCACTATTTTGCAATCTTTTACTTTCTGATCTATAAACCAAAAACCCAAAAATATTTACTTTATCTTTTGTTTAGTTTCATCTATCTCTATTAGATCTCACTTTTGCAAGTGACCGTGAAGGGATTGACAACCCCTTTATCGCGTTGGGTGCAAGTGTTTGATTGTTTGTGCAGGTATTGGTGATTTGTGCGTTGTTTCCTACTGGATTGATACCTTGGTTCTCAAACTGAGGGAAATACTTATCTCTACTTTGCTGCATCACCCTTTCCTCTTCAAGGGAAAAACCAACGCAAGCTCAAGAAGTAGCATGGGTAAACAAATTATTGTTGGGCAATTGATAGAACATCTAATAATTATGACGATATCCAGGCAATGATCATTATATAGGCATCATGTCCAAGATTAGTAGACCGACTCCTGCCTGCATCTACTAATATTACTCCACACATCGACCTCTATCCAGCATGCATCTAGTGTATTAAGTTCATGGAGAAACGGAGTAAAGCAATAAGAACAATAACATGATGTAGACGAGATCTATTCGTGTAGGAATAGCCCCCATCTTGTTATCCTTAATAGCAACGATACATGCGTGTCTTGCTACCCCTTCTGTCACTGGGAAAGAACACCGCACGATCGAACCCATCACAAAGCACCTCTTGCCATGGCAAGAAAAATCGATCTAGCTGGCCTAACTAAACCAAAGATTTGAAGAAGGAATACGAGGCTATAAGTAATCATGCATATAAGAGATCAAAGAAAACTCAAATAAATTTCATGGATATAGATCTGATCATAAACTCAAAGTTCATCGGATACCAACAAACACACCGCAAAAAGAGTTACATCAAATAGATCTCCAAGAGACCATTGTATTGAGAATCAAAAAGATAGAAGAAGCCATCTAGCTACTGCCTATGGACTCGTAGGTCTATGATGAACTACTCGCGCATCATCGGAGAGGCACCAATGAGGATGATGAACCCCTCCGTGATGGTGTCTAGATTGGATCTCGTGGTTCTGGAACTTGCAGCGGCTGGAATTGTTTTTCGTCGACTCCCCTAGGGTTTCTGGAATATTTGGGTATTTATAGGGCGAAGAGGCGGTGCGGGAGGTCACCGAGGTGGGCACAACCCACCAGGGCTCGCCTGGGCTCCTGGGCGCGCCCTGGCGGTTGTGCTCCCCTCGGGCCTCCCCTCCGGTACTTCTTTGGCTCATCTTGTGTCTTCTGGTCCAAAAAAATTCTCTAAAAAGTTTTGCTGCGTTTGGACTCCGTTTGGTACTGATATTCTGCGAAGTAAAAAACAAGCAAAAAAGAGCAACTGTCACCGAGCACTATGTCAATAGGTTAGTCCCAAAAATGATATAAAGTTTCTATAAAATGATTGTAAAACATCCAAGAATGATAATATAACAGCATGGAACAATCAAAAAATATAGATACGTTGGAGACGTATCAACGGTTCACCATACGTGCATGCTACGGGAATCACAAACTTTAACACAAGTATTTCTACCAATCCACAATTACTCACTAGCATGACTCTAATATCACCATCTTTATATCTCAAAATAAATGCAAGGAATCAAACTTCTCATATATTCAATGCTCTTTATATGAAAGTTTTTATTATATCCCTCTTGGATGCCCATCATATTATGACTAAATTCATAACCTAAGCAAATTACCATGCTGTTTAAAGACTCTCAAAATAATATAAGTGAAGAATGAGAGTTCAACAATTTCTATAAAATAAAACCACTGCCGTGCTCTAAAAAGATATAAGTGAAGCACTAGAGCAAACTGCCTAGCTCAAAAGATATAAGTGAAGCACATAGAGTATTCTAATAAATTCATGATTAATGTGTGTCCCTCTGAAAAGGTGTATACATCAAGGATGATTGTGGCAAACTAAAAATAAAATTCTCATATCATACAAGACGCTCCAAGCAAAACACATATCATGTGGTGAATAAAAATATAGCCTCAAGTAAATTTACCGATGGATTGAAGACGAAAGAGGGGATACTCATTATAAATTTATATTGGTGTTATATCTACTGTATTCCAACTCTCCATGGTTCATACCCCCCGATACTACCCATAGATTCATCAAAATAAGCAAACAACACATAAAAAACAAAATCTGTCAAAAACAGAACAGTCTGCGAATATCTGAATTGTTCTCATACTTCTGTAAGTCTAAAAATTCTGAAAAATTAGTAAAACGTAGGTAATTTGTATATCAATCTTGTGTAAAAAATTCAGAACCAGAACACGCTCCTGTGAATTTAAAAAATTATGTTACTGGACGCAAAAGTTTCTGTTTTCAGCAAAATCAAATCAACTATCACCATAGATCATCCCAAAGGTCTTACTTGGCTCAAACACTAATTAAAATACTAAAACACAATTACTACAGAAATAATAATGTGTATTTATTCAAAAACAGTAGCAAAAACAAAAAACACAAAAAATAAAATTGGGTTGCCTCCCAACAAGCGCTATTGTTTAACGCCCCTAGCTAGGCATATTGCAATAGATCTAGGCATTGTCATCGTTGGTATTTAATCCATAAGTAGCCCTCATAATAGATTCATATGGCAACTTAATTTTCTTTCTTGGAAAGTGTTCCATGCCCTTCCTTAACGGAAATTAAAATCTAATGTTTCCTTCTTTCATATCAATAATTGCACCAATCATTCTAAGGAAAGGTCTACCAAGAATAATAGGACATGTAGGATTGCAATCTATATCAAGCACAATAAAAATCTACGTGCATATAATTCGTATTTGCAACAATAAGAACATCATTAATCCTTCCCATAGGTTTCTTAATAGTGGAATCCGCTAGATGCAAAATCAAAGAACAATCATCAAATTTATGGAAACCTAGCACATCACATAAAGTTTTCGGAATAGTGGAAACACTAGCACCCAAATCACACAAAGCATATCACTCATAATCTTTAATTTTAATCTTAATAGTAGGTTCCCACTCATCATAAAGCTTTCTAGGGACAGAAACTTCCAACTCAAGTTTTTCTTCAAAAGATTTCATCATAGCATCAACAATATGTTTAGTAAAAACTTTATTTTGATTATAAGCATTAGGTGAATTAAGCATGGATTGCAACAAGGAAATACAATCTATCAAAGAACAATTATCATAATTAAAGTCCTTGAAGAAGCCATCTAGCTACTATCTATGGACCCGTATGTCTGTGATAAACTACTCACACATCATCGGAAGGGCAGCAAGGTTGATGTAGAAGCCCTCCGTGATCGAATCCCCCTTCGGCAGATCGCCGGAAAAGGCCCCAAGATGGGATCTCACGAGAACAGAAGCTTGCGGCGGCGGAAAAGTATTTTTATCGATGCTTCTGATGTTTGGGGAATATTTGAGAATATATAGAGGTGGAGTTAGGGTTAGGGAACTCCCGAGGGGCCCACAAGCCAGGGGGCGCCGCCCCCCCCGGGGCGCACCCTAGAGGCTTGTGGCCTCCTCGGGACTCTTCTGGCCCTCTCTCCAAGTCACATAGGTGTCTTCTGGTCCAAGAAAAATCATCATAAAGTTTTATTCTGTTTGGACTCCGTTTGATATTCCTTTCTGAAAAAGTCAAAAATAAGGAAAAAAAACAGCAACTGACACTGGGCACTAGGTTAATAGGTTAGTCCCAGAAAATGATATAAAATAGTACCAAAATGCATATAAAACATCCAAGATAGATAATATAATAGCATGGAACAATAAAAAATTATAGATACGTTGGAGACGTATCACACGCTGCCTCCACCGTCTTTGCTGCACCCCTAACCTGCGTCGTTGATGCCGGGGGGGGAGGGGGGTTGGACGGCCCGGGCACCTCGTCGTCGCTGTCGTCGAGGATGACGACGCCGCCCTCGTCGCGGCCGCGGCGCCGAGTGGCGATCTCCTCGAGGGCGCGGCGCTGGTGCTCCATCTCCTACCGGATGTAGTCGTCCCGCGTCCATTTGAGGCCAGTCTCCTCGTCGGCGGCCATGGCCTCGTGCTCCTTCTTCACCGCGAGGAGCCCCGGCTCGGTCTTCGGCTTGACGAGGCAGGAGGAGGGAGGAGTGTTGGGGAACGTAGTATTTCAAAAATTTCCTACGAACACGCAAGATCTATGTAGGTGATGCATAGCAACGAGCGGGGAGAGTGTGTCCACGTACCCTCGTAGACCGAAAGCGGAAGCGTTTAGTAACGCAGTTGATGTAGTCGAACGTCTTCGCGATCCAACCGATCAAGTACCGAACGCACACCTCCGCGATCTGCACACATTCAGCTCGGTGACGTCCCTCGAACTCTAGATCCAGCTGAGGCCGAGGGAGAGTTTCGTCAGCACGACGGCGTGGTGACGGTGATGATGAAGTTACCGACGCAGGGCTTCGTCTAAGCACTACGACAATACGACCGAGGTGTGTAACTGTGGAGGGGGGCACCGCACACGGCTAAGACAAATCTTCTCTTGTGTCTATGGGGTGCCCCCTGGCCACGTATAAAGGATGGAGGGAGGAGGAGGCCGGCCCTCATAGGGTGCGCCCAAAGTGTGGAGTCCTACTAGGACTCCCTAGTCCTAGTAGGATTCCACCTCCCACATGGAATAGGAAAAGGGGAAGGGAGAAGGAGAAGGAAGGAAGTGGGCGCCCCCTTTCCCTAGTCCAATTCAGACCAGTCCATGGGGAAGGGGCGCAGCCACCCTTGAGGCCTTTCTCTCCTTTCCCGTATGGCCCATTAAGGCCCAATACGAATTCCCGTAACTCTCCGGTACTCCGAAAAATACCCGAATCACTCAGAACCTTTCCGATGTCCGAATATAGCCTTCCAATATATCGATCTTTACCTCTCGACCATTTTGAGACTCCTCGTCATGTCCCCGATCTCATCCGGGACACCGAACAAACTTCGGTCATCAAATCATATAAACTCATAATACAAATCGTCATCGAACGTTAAGCGTGCGGACCCTACGGGTTCGAGAACTATGTAGACATGACCGAGACACATCTCCGGTCAATAACCAATAGCGGAACCTGGATGCTCATATTGGCTCCTACATATTCTACGAAGATCTTTATCGGTCAAACCGCATAACAACATACGTTATTCCCTTTGTCATCGGTATGTTACTTGCCCGAGATTCGATCGTCGGTATCATCATACCTAGTTCAATCTCGTTACCGGCAAGTCTCTTTACTCGTTCCGTAATGCATCATCTCGCAACTAACTCATTAGTCACATTGTTTGCAAGGCTTCATATGATGTGCATTACCGAGAGGGCCCAGAGATACCTCTCCGACAATCGGAGTGACAAATCCTAATCTCGATCTATGCCAACTCAACAAACACCATCAGAGACACATGTAGAGCATCTTTATAATCACCCAGTTACGTTGTGACGTTTGATAGCACACAAGGTGTTCCTCCGGTATTCGGGAGTTGCATAATCTCATAGTCAGAGGAACATGTATAAGTCATGAAGAAAGCAATAGCAATAAACTTAACGATCATTATGCTAAGCTAACGGATGGGTCTTGTCCATCACATCATTCTCCTAATGATGTGATCCCGTTCATCAAATGACAACACATGTCTATGGTTAGAAAACTTAACCATCTTTGATTAAAGAGCTAGTCTAGTAGAGGCATACTAGGGACACTTTGTTTTGTCTATGTATTCACACATGTATCAAGTTTCCGGTTAATACAATTCTAGCATGAATAATAAACATTTATCATGATATAAGGAAATAAAATAATAACTTTATTATTGCCTCTAGGGCATATTTCCTTCAAGGAGAGGGGCCACGGCCGCCCTCATTGATGATGAGGGCGCCGCCGCGGGTGCGCTGCCCGAGCGGCGTCTCCCGCGGCTTCGGCTTGACGGGGAGGAGCGCCGGCGACCCGGAGGAACGGGAGCCCGACGAGGACGAGGACGTCGTCTCCATTCGCCTCGGCGTTCAGGAGCTGCCGCGGCGACGAGAGAAGGAGGGGGCGCCGGGTACTCCAAGCGCGGTGAGTTGCCGGCCTCGATGTGCTCGAGGACGCTTCGAGGGTGCGCCCGGGGACGCCCCACCATTGGCGCCTTCCCTCGGAGTTGAGACGTCCGCGGGGCTCATCGCCGTTCGTGGCAGCGAGCTGGTCGGCGTGGCGGCGGTCGAAGTACGCCGTCCACAGGTTGTGGCTGTCGGGGGCGTACCTCGGCTGCTGCCACATGCTCTCCGGCAGCGTCGACCTGATGCAGGCGATCTCGGCGCACCGATCAGCATCGGAGGGCGGCGGTGGCACCGGGACTCCGCCGACGCTCAGCCTCCATGAGCCCGGCACCCGCATGTCCGGTGACGCCTGGTAGTCCGCTTCATAGAGGAGGCAGGCCTCGTCCTCGTGCAGGTGGCGGCGACCGAAGCCGTTGGCCGCCGCTCCGTCGCCGGGGTAGCACTCGGCCATGGCGTCGACGGGGAAAGAGGGGAGAGGGCGTCGACGGGGAGAGGGCGAGAGGGGCGTCGCGACGAGAGGAGAGGGGCTGTGGCGAGGGAGTGTGCGGCCACCGGCGAGGGAGGGGCGACTTTTATAGCGGTGGGTGGGCGGCGAGCGGGCGGCAACCGTGTGTACGCATGGCCGGAGGGGGCGGGACGTGCGTCGGCGCGCCTTCACTGCGCCGCCCGTGAGGAATCAATGGAAGGCTGACCGGCAACAGCCTTCGCATTGATTCCCCGCGAGAAACCGAGGCGATGAAGACGACGAAGGCGCCCAGTCGCTAACTTGGCGGGTCCACACGATTTCGCGCCAAAATCGTTTCCCCCGGCCCCCCGGGCGCCCCCAACGCGTCGGGTTCGGCCTGGGTCCGCCGACGCCAAATTGGGCCCTAGCCGGCGAAAAATGGACTTCTGGGGACGCGATTGGGCCGATTTTTTCGAGCCGGGCGCTAAAAAAGGGGCTTGGGGGGCGAGTGGAGATGCTCTTACGCCTTACGCCGGCCACTTTTGGGCTTTCGGCCTCCCAATTTTTCTCAAGAATTAAGTACGCTTTTGGAAAAGCGCATCATGAAAGGGCATTTGGTCTAGTGGTATGATTCTCGCTTAGGGTGTGAGAGGTCCCGAGTTCAATTCTCGGAATGCCCCTCTTTTTTACTCTATTTTTTACCATCTTTTACAAATAGTAGATTCTTTTAACCATTTTTACGCACAGTAGATTTTTTTTTTTTACCATTTTTACATGTATAGCGGAATTTCTTGCATGCAGCTAGCGAATCAAATGTCATGAAAATCAAAGCTGTGTAGTAGCGTCTCATTCAGAAATATATACTACTAGACACGCTGAAGCTTGGCCTGATAAAGCGTATTGGCTCGGGTGAGGTTACAAATATCTGGCAGGAGAACTGGATTCCTCATGACTATAAGGATTCTCCCAGAATCTGAACCCCCCCCAGCTAACTAGATAGGATTATAAAATCCAGAATCTAAAAGATTCTGGGAGAAGCTGGGAGGGGGTCAGATTCTTGGGGGGGGGGGGGAAGAACTGGGCCTAAGCTGCGACCTGTGTGCGCTAAAACCATTAACCCCCCGCGGAAAGTTTCTGAGCTCATTGACCAAGCGACGACCTCTTGGGATGCACAAGTACTGGACCATCACTCTACGGACTGGACAAGGCAGCGATTTTGAACATTCATTTAAGCACATGAGTTCAAGATGACTTCTGGTCGTGCCACGAGGTTAGTTATGCTCTGTTTTTCTTTGTAATCACATAGTTTTTGCCCATTAAGATATTTTCTTAAACCACATCAAAAAGTATGATTATTTGATAACTGGTTACCATAGCATGATTCTTATACCGAATTTTAACTAATACTAGCCCGTGCAAGTGCACGGGTTCACGACTAGTTTATCCAATCTACCACAAATCTATCTATCTTTTTACCGTGGAGGGATTGACAACCCCTCTTATGCGTCGGGTTGCAAGTATTTGTTCTTTGTGTGCAGGTACCGTTTACATAGTGTTGCTTGGTTCTCCTATTGGATTGATACCTTGGTTTCATAACTAAGGGAAATACCTACCGTAGATGTGTTGCATCATCCCTTTCTCTTTAGGGAAATACCGACGTAGTTCAGGCGACATCAACCGTTATGTGATGAAGTCGGAGCATGATTTATTTTTTGATTGTCTTCCTTATGAGTGACGGTCGGGGACGAGCGATGGTCTTTTCCTACCAATCTATCCCCCTAGGAGCATGCATATTAGTACTTTGTTTCGATGGCTAATAAACTTTTACAATAAGTATGTGAGTTCTTTAAGACTAATGTTGAGTCCATGGATTATACGCACTCTCACCCTTCCACCATTGCTAGCTTCTCTAGTACCGCGCAACTTTCGCCGGTGAATTAAACCCACCATATACCCTTCCTCAAAACAGCCACCATACCTACCTATTATGGCATTTTCATAGCCATTCCGAGATATATTGCCATGCAACTTCCACCGTTCCGTCTATTATAACACGCACCATCATTGTCATATTATTCTCGTATGCATGAGGCGTTCATATAGAGTTCTAGCATCGAGTTGTAATTCTTGAGTTGTAAGTAAATAAAAGTGTGATGATCATCATTATTAGAGCATTGTCCCATGTGAGGAAAGGATGATGGAAGCTATGATTCCCTCACAAGTTGGGATGAGTCTCCGAACTTTAAGAAAATAAAAGAGGCCAAAGAAGCCCAAATAAAAAAAGGCTAAAGAAGCCCAAAGAAAAAGAAAAAAAGGAAAAAATGAGAGAAAATGAGAGAAGGGACAGTGTTACTATCCTTTTTCCACACTTGTGCTTCAAAGTAGAACCATGTTCTTCATAATAGAGAGTCTCCTATTTTATCACTTTCATATACTAGTGGGAATTTTTCATTATAGAACTTGGCTTGTATATTCCAATGATGGGCTTCCTCAAATTGCCCTAGGTCTTCATGACCAAGCAAGTTGGATGCACACCCACTTAGTTTCTTTTTGAGCTTTCATACACTTATAGCTCTAGTGCATCCGTTGCATGGCAATCCCTACTCACTTGCATCGATATCGATTGATGGGCATCTCCATAGCCCATTAATTTGCCTAGTTGATGTGAGACTTTCTCCTTCTTTTTGTCTTCTCCACAACCACCGTATTCTGTTCCACCTATAGTGCTATATCCATGGCTCACGCTCATGTATTGCGTGGAAGTTGAAAAAGTTTGAGAACACTAAAAGTATGAAACAATTGCTTGGCTTGTCATCAGGGTTGTGCATGATGAAATACTTTGTGTGATGAAGATGGAGCATAGTCAGCTATATGATTTTATAGGGATAACTTTCTTTGGCCATGTTATTTTGAGAAGACATGATTGCTTTATTAGTATGCTTGAAGTATTATTGTTTTTATGTCAATATTAAACTTTTGTTTTGAATCTTATGGATCTGAACATTCTTGCCACAATAAAGAAGATTGCATTGATAAATATGTTAGGTAGCATTCCACATCAAAAAATTTGTTTTTATCATTTGCCTACTCGAGGATGAGCAGGAATTAAGCTTGGGGATGCTTGATACGTCACCAACATATCTATAATTTTTTATTGTTCCATGCTATTATATTATCTATCTTGGATGTTTTATATGCATTTTGGTACTATTTTATATCATTTTTTGGGACTAACCTATTAACCTAGTGCCCAGTGCCAGTTGTTGTTTTTTCCTTGTTTTTGACTTTTTCAGAAAGAAATATCAAACGGAGTCCAAACGGAATAAAACTTTATGATGATTTTTCTTGGACCAGAAGACACCTACGTGACTTGGAGAGAGGGCCAGAAGACTCTCGAGGAGGCCACAAGCCTCTAGGGCGCGCCCCCTGGCTTGTGGGCCCCTCGGGAGTCCCCTAACCCTAACTCCACCTCTATATATTCTCAAATATTCCCCAAACATCAGAAGCGTCCACAAAAATACTTTTTCGCCGCCGTAAGCTTCTGTCCTCGTGAGATCCCATCTTGGGGCCTTTTCCGGTGATCTGTCGGAGGGGGATTCGATCACGGAGGGCTTCTACATGAACCTTGCTGCCCTTTTGATGATGTGTGAGTAGTTTACCATAGATCTACAGGTCCATAGCTAGTAGCTAGATGTCTTCTTCTCTCTCTTTGATCTTCAATACCATGTTCTCCTCAATGTTTTTGGAGTTCTATCCGATGTAATCTTCTTTTGCGTTGTGTTTGTTGAGATCCGATGAATTGTGGGTTTATGATCAGATTATCTATGAATATTATTTGAGTCTCCTCTGAACCCTTTTATGCATGATTTAAATAGCTTTGTATTTCTCTCCGATCTATTGATTTGGTTTGGCCAACTAGATTGATCTATCTTGCAATGGGAGAGGTGCTTTGTGATGGGTTCAATCTTGCAGTGTCCTCACTGATACGTCTCCGTCGTATCTATAATTTTGATTGTTCCATGCCAATATTATACAACTTTGACATACTTTTGGCAACATTTTATATGATTTATTGGACTAACATATTGATCCAGTGCCCAGTGCCAGTTCCTGGTTTTTGCATGTTTTTTGTTTCGTAGAATATCCATATCAAACGAAGTCCAAACGCGATAAAAATTTACGGAGAATTATTTTGGAATATATGTGATTTTTGGAAGGTGGAATCAACGCAAATGGGGGCCCACAGCCACCACAAGACACCTGGGCGCGCCAGGCAGCCCAGGCGCGTGGTGGTGGGTTGTGCCCTCCTCGAACGTCAGTTGGAGCTCTATTTCGGGCGCAAGGAAGCTTATATCCGGAAAATAATCGTGTTAAAATCTCTGCGCAATTGGAGTTACGGATCTCCGGAAATATAAGAAACGGTTTTCGGCCAGAAAACAGGAACGCGAAACAGAAGAGAACGGAGAGGGAGATCCAATCTCGGAGGGGCTCCTGCCCCTCCGCCGCCATGGAGGCCATGGACCAGAGGGGGAACTCTCCTCCCATCTATGGGGGAGGCCAAGGAAGAAGAAGAAGGAGGGGGGCTCTCTCCCCCTCTCTCCCGGTGGCGCCGGGGCGCCGCCGGGCCAAGGATCGTGACGGTGATCTACATCAACAATCTTGCTACCGTCAACACCAACTTTCTCCCCCTCTATGCAGCGGTGTAACACCCCTTCTCCCCACTGTAATCTCTACTTAAACATGGTGCTCAACACTATATATTACTTCCCAATGATATGTGGCTATCCTATGATGTTTGAGTAGATCCGTTTTGTCCTATGGGCTAATTGATGATCGTGATTGGTTTGAGTGTATATTTTATTATGGTGCTGTCCTACGGTGCCCTTTGTGTCGCACAAATGTGAGGGGTCCCCACTGTAGGGTGTTGCAATATGTTCATGATTCACTTATTGTCGGTTGTGGGAGTGATAGAAGCCTAAACACGGATAAGTGGGTTGTTGCGTATGGGAGTAAAGAGGACTTGATACTTAATGCTATGGTTGGGTTTTACCTTAATGATCTTTGGTAGTTGCGGATGCTTGCTAGAGTTCCAATCATAAGTGCATATGATCCAAGTAGAGAAAGTATATTAGCTCATGTCTCTCCCTCATATAAAATTGCAAGAATGATTTGTAGGAGATATGCCCTAGAGGCAATAATAAATGTTATTGATTATCTCCCTGTTCATAATTAGGTTTATGTTCCATGCTATAACTGCTATGGTTCTCGAGTCTGCAAATAAAACGAGGCTCGGAGGAAGACTCATATGCACGTGTGGAATAATAAACGGTAATATGTATTCCTAGTCTGGCCTCTAAGACTAGCTCAAGTATTGCATGATGGTTCTGTTTTCCTGATCATGGGCATGTCTATGCCAGCAATTTTGAGGGCACAGTGTTAGAAGAACATTTGTGTTGAATCGACCCAAATTGATGTTATGCTATGAGTTACATTCGTCACATATTAATGGTTAATAACACAGAGATGGTTAATGTTTGCAAAATTCCTTAGACCATGAGAGTGTCGAGTTTCTTCATACTTGCTTCATGAACTTTGGGGTTTGTTAAACGTCATCCGTAAATGGGTGGCTATTACGGCGGCTTACGAGTTCATGGAAAAGTGTGTCAAGTAACTTGATAGCTCGAGATTGGGATTTGCTCCTCCGACGATGGAGAGATATCTCTGGGCCCTCTCGGTGTTACGGTATCCATCATCGTCTGGCCAGACACTTTGTGATTTGATCACAGGGATGCCGGAACACGGTAACGAGAAAAGAGAACAATACCGGTAACGAGGTAACTGGCATAGTGGACAAGTTGTTGATCCACGGAAATGCCTACATGTCTAACCTCGGGTATTTGTAACATATCGTGAAGCAACAGGAATAGCACACGGCAACTGGAGGTTCACTCGAATATTCATTCGTGTGGGTATAGGGGTCAATATGGGTGTCCACGGCTCCGATGTTGATCATTGATCGAAAGGTGTTCCGTGTCATGTCTATACTTCACCGAACCTATAGGGTCACACGCTTAAGGGTCATCTATCTGCTGAATACTAGACAGGGAGTCTGAGAGAAAATCACCGAAAAGTTTCGGAGACAACGGAAGAGTTCCGGAGAGAGAACACTGAAAAAGTTTCGGTAAAACCGAAAAGTTGTTTCGGATAAAACCATTGATCCAAAAAGGTTTCGGCAAGCACCGGGAATGTTTTGGAGGTTGCCAGATTGGTCTGGTAATTTCTGGAATTTTTCTGGAGAAAAAAAACCGAAAAAAAAGTTTCGGAGCTGCCGGAGTTGTTTACCGGGTAAACAAAGATGGTTTTAAATTAAACCACCATACTGGAAATGTTCCAGAGCGCGTCCAGATAATTTTAGAGGGTGCCGGAAATGTTCTGGGACCTTCTGGAATTTTTCAGAAATAATAGTCGCGGAAAACATCTTGTCCCAGCGTGAGGGGACAAGATCCCACGGATCGTGGGGGCTGTTTTTGGGCTGTTTTTGGGGGGGGCCCCTTTGGGAGCAGCCCCCTTGTGGCTGGACAAAATGTTGGGGGGTGCCCCCATGGTGGGGGGCAGCCCCCACAAATGGTGGAGAGTGTTGGGAGGAAGGTGGGGCCCCATGGGGGAACACCATGGACAAGGGAACATGTTTTTCCCTTGTTTGGTGGGAACATGTTCTCCTTGTTTTGTGGGAACATGTTTTCCCCATGTTTAGTGGGCTGAATTTTCAGCCCCCTCCACCCCTTCCACCACTATATAAGGAGGAGGAGAGGTGCTCTCCAACTCCACTCCAACTCTCTCACACAAGCCATGCATGATCTGGCATTCTCTCTCCCTCCCACGAAATAGTTTCGTAGTGCCGAAAGGCTGTCTGGGTTCCGGTGGGAACTAGTTCTGGACGGCGAAGCCCTGCCAAATAGATGGCACCGTATGTGTGCAACCCCGTAGAGAGGTCGTAGTTTCGTCCTTTTGCCTGAGGGGCTGTTCGAGTGTCCTCCCGAAGGGCTGTCCGAGTGACGGTCCGAGTTCTGTGAGTCCTCCCGAAGGGCTGTCCACGACACCGTCCGGGGGACTGTCCGACCGCCTCCCGGAGGGCTGTCCGAGTGGCGGATGAGGGAGTACATCCTCGCGGTTGGGAGGTTGTAAATCCTAGCTGCGGGGATCTGCACCGACGATCGTCATCGACTCTACTTCCGCTGCGCTACGAGTCGGTAACGAAAATGATCAAACCTTGTATGCAGTCTCCATAGTGGTCCTGGGCTGGTGCGTAGGTCGGAAAATTTTTGTTTTCTACTGCGTTACCCAACAGTGGCATCATGAGCCGTGCTATGCGTAGATGCAGGTTGCGATCTAGAATACATGAGATGTATGGGTGTTGCACAATATAATTAGGTAGTAGATGAGTTCTATTACTGAAAATTATTTGTGCGGGTAGCAGATGAAATCTGTTACCCGATGTTCTTGTTGCTTCCCTGGAATTTGCATATTTCTGATCTTGATAACAGTATGGTGGAGTTTCAAAGTTCTGGCAATCCGCGATCCTGATTGATCAACGAAGTGCTAACAGTTCATTGAATTCCACCGTAGTTAAAAGGAAAGATGAAATTTCGCAGACAAAAGGGCAATGCAGATATGATCTGTACGGGGGTCATGCGTATGACGAAGTTTAGTATGGGGCTCGAGATTTTATTATCTCGGTTTTCATACACCCTGGAAAGTTAATCTAGCGACTTGAATTATCATACTTGATGATGGACGTTGGTAGCTTCGGTTTGTTTCGAAACCTTAGAAGCCACGTAAAACAAGTTTTTTCATGAACCGATTAGAGGCGTCTAACTTGGTTTTGCAGGAGGGTTTGCATGTGCATATGATGTGGTACAGTAGTGCTCATAATAATTTGATTATGTATGAGATGTCTATATGATGTAAACTGATTAACATGACCTGCGTGTCATGATTCGGCATGATGGCTGGAGCCATATGATTGCACTTTAATGACCTGCGTGTCAACCTTATGTAATGCACTTATTTTATTAGCTATAGAGATAGCAATATTATCTGGTGCATCGACAAGGTGGTGGCAATCTTCGCAAAGGTGAACACCGACGCGAATGCCAAAGACGAAGAAATACAAGACTTCTCCGTCAGAAAGGGCTATACCATATCATGCTATTATGAATTGCCTGAGATGTTTATCCCTTATGATGCACCCTTCTTGATTGCGCGGTAGTTGCTTTTATTAGGGTGATCTCTCACAAAAATATCAAGTAGTTAGTGTTCTCCCAAGTGTAGCACCGTCACGGCACCTAACTTTTCGGGGCATCACAGGATCTCCCTGGGTGCGAACGATTAGGGATGTGTGAGGCGGGTGAGTTGAGACCTCGCAGCGAGATCACTTGGTTGTCTTGACGTTCTGGAAGGATCTCCCTGAGCTCGGAACACGCCCATCGAAAGATGAACAAGAGTCACATAGAGATGTGATTGGCAAGTTTGCCTACCGATTGAAGTTCGCGCCATCAGTGTTCATCTCGTTCAATGGCGTTGAATGGAAATGCGGGTCTTGTATCACTCACAATCAATTATGAGAGATATTGATTTGAGTGGGAGCGCACTTTGAATTAACTTGTTTAATTCTCAGTGCAATTAATTTTGAACACTGTCTAAGTGTGATTTGCAAAATAGTTGTAGAATAATGGCTCGCGTTTCCACCTTCCCTATTAAAATTGAATAGCTGTTAAATATCTGGTTAAAACTTTATGGTTGGCAACGTAATGTGAGGATTGTCCTCAAGAGTGCCGAGAAGGACTTTGTCCTATCGCATACTTTCGGTATTCTCTCGCTTATGCTATGGATCATGTGACTCTCGTCCTTCGATCCAAAAGCTGGAATTCCATTTCAGTCAAGTGCAATATGTTTGCTTCCATGAGACCCGAACTTCGAAAGTTTGGATAGTTATGTGATATTCATGGAATCTGAAAATCATTTTCAGAGATAGACAAAGGCTAAAAGATATAAGATATCCAAAGAAATGTTTGTTTGCAAACTATTAGTAAAGGAGTTTACTATGCATTAGACTGATAAGAGAGGGATCCAGAAGAACGCCTGTCATATGATGAAAGGTGAATAAAACAACAACTTAAAGAGAAAGGAAGTGTCCGAAGGGTGTCAGTGAAACTTTCACGCCTAGGAAGTCCAGGGCTGATGCCACTCTTAAGTTGTGTGCTTCTTCTGAGAGTAGGAGAAATACTAAAAGTTAAACTGTTAGAAGTATAAAGGCAATGAGAAAGAAGACTGGAATATCCAGCTCATGTATGAATGTCATACAAGTTTTTGATGTATAGAAGGCTGGTCAAAGATATAGTTCTTGGGAATTATGATTAAATTGTTAATCACTGATTCTTGGGTATTGTGAGTTAATCACAAAGATACCCGCTCGATTGCATTCTGTTGCAACTCGATGTAAGAACTACTATGGCCTGAAAGACCAGCCAGGAATGAGGTTTAGGTATACACAGGGAACATAGTAAATGTTACTGTACCTTCCATCGGTGTATTACCGTCTGTGTTTATTTTCCTAATTCAATTAGAGTTTTACACACTCTAGCCCATTGCATAAGTTATCTTGCAAGAAGGTTGTTCATAAGAGAACTTTTGATGTTCGGTGTTATGAATAACATAAGGGCCATACTTTCATTATGAATGAGATGTATGTTATGAATATTGATAATAATACATTACCTCAGTATTAACTTTGATAATTCATTTTAGAGTTTTACACACTCTAGCCCATTGCACAATGTTTGTTGCAAAAGGGTTGTTCATAGAAGAACAATTGCTGTTCAGTATTATGAATAACATGAGGGCCATACTTCCATCAACGATGGGACGTATGTTATGAATATTGATGGTAATATGATACATCCATAACACTGACGCTAAATGTCATAAGACTAAAAGAATACCACACAAGTGTGGCACTGCATTTGGTCACATTGGAGAAACCCGCATGGAAAATTCCATTATGATGGATTTTGAAGTCGTTTGATTTTGAATCACCTGACACTTGCGACTTTCCTCCGAAAAGTGAAGTGACTGAAATACCGTTCACAGGCCATAAGGAACAAGCAAAGAACTTATTGGTGATCATACATTTTGATGTATGTAGTCCGATAAATGTTGTTGCAAGTAGTGGATTTATCTATCTTTAGAAATGACTCAAGTAGATATATGGATATTTACTTGATGAGACGTAAGTCTGGATCTTTTGAAATCATTTGAAAGGTTTTCAAAATGAAGTAGAAGTTATTGTAACAAGAAAATTATGTTTCTACAATTCGATTGCAGAAAGAAATATTTGAGTTACAAGTTTAGCGAATGTCTGATGCGTTGTGAAAGGGGTTTCATAACTTGCACCTCCCGGAACACCACTGCAAGTGGAAAGTCCGTGAAGATGTAATCGAACCATTTATGACATGGTAAGATCAAAGATGACATAAATAAATTTGCCATTATCCCTTTTAAAAGGTGATGCTTTAGAGACTACGGCTTTTACACTGAAAAGAGCTCCATCAGGTCTGTTGAAATGACACCATGGTATGGTACGCCCAACCATGTTATATCTTTTCTTAACATTTGGAATATGGGGCTTGTGTAAAAGGTTACAAACCTATTCGAAACCAGACAAGTGCTACTTTGTAGGTTATCCCAAGTCATTGGGTATTCCCCCACCACTATACCGAGGCAAAAGTTTTTGCCACAAAACGGTATGCTTTTTGAAGAAAATGGTTCTTTGAAAAAGGTGAGTGGGAGAATAGTGCAACTCGACGAGATAAACAGTATCTTCGCCATCAGATCAAAGGAAAGAGACCTTGGAAGTAATTCCGGAGTTTCCTACTGCGACTGATACGGAAGTCTCTACAATAAAATGTATGGACTTCGGTCGAACTTGCAGCTGAACCACGTAGGCAAGGCTCGTGCAAACCTCTCAGGTGCGCAAACGAGATATTGTTGTTAGACAACAGTATACCTACGATACACAAGGAAGCGTTGATGGGCCCTAACTCCGGAATTGGCTAAATGCCAATACAATCCGAGATAGTTTCCATATAAGTGATTCAAGATTAAAACCTTGATACACCTTTCGGAAGACTTAGAGTCTGACGAATATTTATGGAACTATAACTGATATGAATAAAAATGTTTTATCCATAAAGCTCGACTTGTTGCAATATACAAGTTCAAGGAGTTGACTACGATGAGGTTGCTTCATCGTAGCGATGCTTAAATTCGGTTAGGGTTGAACTAGCAATTAATACATATTTCATATCATGAGATATAAAACAATGGACGACAAAAGGATTTCCATCTGATGGAAATGAAACCAAGGACCTGCATGTGTCACAGTCCAAGGTATTTTGTCAATCCAGAGGATGCTAGAAAGGGTGCAAACTTCAGAGTTCCAGCGATGGACAGAAGAGAGCAAAGTGGAGTTGGAATCTTTGTGTTTTGATGAAATGGTCAAAGGAGTTTTGACTTCATCAATGGATAACGAAGATGCTTGTAATTCAAGAAAGTAAGTGGGATCTTAATAACATTTCTAAAAACCTTGTGTGCTTGACACATTGTTAATTGGAAATAAAATTCTTGACACGAATTAGGACTTCATTTGAAAATAGTTTTTCGATGAAGTGCTTGGGCTAAATAGCCTTAATATTAGGCATGATGATCTATGAAGATAGATTTACCTAATGGGGCTAAGCAATAAATACATATTGACAAGATGCTAAAACTTTTTAGCATTTAAAACGCCAAGGAGTGATTCTTGCCGAAGTCACATGGAAAGAGTTTTTGCAAGACTCGGTGTCCCAAAAACACTGATGAGCAAAATACATGATGGGGATTCCACACACTCTTGTGTTTGGATTAATCATGTATTCCATGGTATGTATAACAACCAGATATGTCCAATACTCCCAAAGTTGTTGCGAGTATAGATACCAAAGTGATCAAAAGTATTGATCAAGGGACAACAGTGAAAAAGGGTCATTGAGTACTATAGTAGCACTGATGACAAGTTTTCCCGCAAGTAGAGATCATGAAGAGTTCGTTGTAAAAGGTTACGTCGATACAGTCTTCATCATTTCTCCATGCGATTTTCGATTTAAATTGACGGTTTTGTGTAACACACAATATGGTGGCACAGTTAGTTGGAATTTGTTCAAACAAGTTACTGTGGCGAATTCTATAACAGAGGCAAAGTATGTTGCCGCTTTTAAAGCGACAAAGAAGATGTTGAATCATATAGTTCATTCATGAACTTAGTATGGTTCCAAGATGGCTTTTGTCAATGGGACACTACTGCAAGTAGTTGCTCCATAACTCAGTCTGAGGAATCCAGGTTCGACCTGTGATTCGCATACATATCAAGCCAAGTCCACACAAAATATGACTTTTGTGAAAGCGTGAAAACGCGAGGATATGCAAAGATACACACGGAGCTGAAGTCGTCAGATCCGTTGAACATTCAGGCTATACCACAAGCGAAGCATATTTACACCGGTGTGCCACAGGTGTAAAGTGCATTAGCATTAACTAGATTATTGACTCTAGTGCAAGTGGGAGTCTGTAGGAGATATGCCCTAGAGGCAATAATAAATGATATTGATTATCTCCCTGTTCATAATTAGGTTTATGTTCCATGCTATAACTGCTATGGTTCTCGAGTCTGCAAATAAAACGAGGCTCGGAGGAAGACTCATATGCACGTGTGGAATAATAAACGGTAATATGTATTCCTAGTCTGGCCTCTAAGACTAGCTCAAGTATTGCATGATGGTTCTGTTTTCCTGATCATGGGCATGTCTATGCCAGCAATTTTGAGGGCACAGTGTTAGAAGAACATTTGTGTTGAATCGACCCAAATTGATGTTATGCTATGAGTTACATTCGTCACATATTAATGGTTAATAACACAGAGATGGTTAATGTTTGCAAAATTCCTTAGACCATGAGAGTGTCGAGTTTCTTCATACTTGCTTCATGAACTTTGGGGTTTGTTAAACGTCATCCGTAAATGGTTGGCTATTACGGCGGCTTACGGGTTCATGGAAAAGTGTGTCAAGTAACTTGATAGCTCGAGATTGGGATTTGCTCCTCCGACGATGGAGAGATATCTCTGGGCCCTCTCGGTGTTACGGTATCCATCATCGTCTGGCCAGACACTTTGTGATTTGATCACAGGGATGCCGGAACACGGTAACGAGAAAAGAGAACAATACCGGTAACGAGGTAACTGGCATAGTGGACAAGTTGTTGATCCACGGAAATGCCTACATGTCTAACCTCGGGTATTTGTAACATATCGTGAAGCAACAGGAATAGCACACGGCAACTGGAGGTTCACTCGAATATTCATTCGTGTGGGTATAGGGGTCAATATGGGTGTCCACGGCTCCGATGTTGATCATTGATCGAAAGGTGTTCCGTGTCATGTCTATACTTCACCGAACCTATAGGGTCACACGCTTAAGGGTCATCTATCTGCTGAATACTAGACAGGGAGTCTGAGAGAAAATCACCGAAAAGTTTCGGAGACAACGGAAGAGTTCCGGAGAGAGAACACTGAAAAAGTTTCGGTAAAACCGAAAAGTTGTTTCGGATAAAACCATTGATCCAAAAAGGTTTCGGCAAGCACCGGGAATGTTTTGGAGGTTGCCAGATTGGTCTGGTAATTTCTGGAATTTTTCTGGAGAAAAAAAACCGAAAAAAAAGTTTCGGAGCTGCCGGAGTTGTTTACCGGGTAAACAAAGATGGTTTTAAATTAAACCACCATACTGGAAATGTTCCAGAGCGCGTCCAGATAATTTTAGAGGGTGCCGGAAATGTTCTGGGACCTTCTGGAATTTTTCAGAAATAATAGTCGCGGAAAACATCTTGTCCCAGCGTGAGGGGACAAGATCCCACGGATCGTGGGGGCTGTTTTTGGGGGGGCCCCTTTGGGAGCAGCCCCCTTGTGGCTGGACAAAATGTTGGGGGGGGCCCCCATGGTGGGGGGCAGCCCCCACAAATGGTGGAGAGTGTTGGGAGGAAGGTGGGGCCCCATGGGGGAACACCATGGACAAGGGAACATGCTTTTCCCTTGTTTGGTGGGAACATGTTCTCCTTGTTTTGTGGGAACATGTTTTCCCCATGTTTAGTGGGCTGAATTTTCAGCCCCCTCCACCCCTTCCACCACTATATAAGGAGGAGGAGAGGTGCTCTCCAACTCCACTCCAACTCTCTCACACAAGCCATGCATGATCTGGCATTCTCTCTCCCTCCCACGAAATAGTTTCGTAGTGCCGAAAGGCTGTCTGGGTTCCGGTGGGAACTAGTTCTGGACGGCGAAGCCCTGCCGGATAGATGGCACCGTATGTGTGCAACCCCGTAGAGAGGTCGTAGTTTCGTCCTTTTGCCCGAGGGGCTGTTCGAGTGTCCTCCCGAAGGGCTGTCCGAGTGACAGTCCGAGTTCTGTGAGTCCTCCCGAAGGGCTGTCCACGACACCGTCCGGGGGACTGTCCGACCGCCTCCCGGAGGGCTGTCCGAGTGGCGGATGAGGGAGTACATCCTCGCGGTTGGGAGGTTGTAAATCCTAGCTGCGGGGATCTGCACCGACGATCGTCATCGACTCTACTTCCGCTGCGCTACGAGTCGGTAACGAAAATGATCAAACCTTGTATGCAGTCTCCATAGTGGTCCTGGGCTGGTGCGTAGGTCGGAAAATTTTTGTTTTCTACTGCGTTACCCTACATGATTACCGGTCTAGTTATCGATTGCCTAGGGACAAATAACTTTCTCGTTGACAAAAGCTATCTACTTTTACTGTCTTGCATTTTACTCGTAGTTTTATTTTTGCAAAGTACTTCTAGTTTTATTCTTGTAAACTTATCCTTTCACCTACCAAATAGTTTTATACTTGTTCTAGGTAAAGCAAACGTAAAGTATGCGTAGAGTTGTACTGGTGGTGGATAGAACTTGAGGGAATATTTGTTCTACCTTTAGCTCCTCGTTGGGTTCGACACTCTTATTTATCGAAAAAGGCTACAAACGATCCCCTACACTTGTGGGTTATCACTCACCCAGTGACATAGTAGGGGTAGCGAGACACGTATTCTATTGTTGCCATTAAGGATAAAAAGATGGGGTTTATATCATATTGCTTGAATTTATCCCTCTACATCATGTCATCTTGCTTAATGCGTTACTCTGTTCTCTTGAACTTAATACTCTAGATGCAGGCAGGAGTCGGTCGATGTGTGGAGTAATAGTAGTAGATGCAGGCAGGAGTCGGGCTACTTGTCACGGACATGATGCCTATATTCATGATCATTGCCTTAGATATCGTCATAACTATGCGCTTTTCTATCAATTGCTCAACAGTAATTTGTTTACCCACCGTATGCTTTATTCAAGAGAGAAGCCTCTAGTGAAACCTATGGCCCCCGGGTCTATTTTCCATCATATATTTTCAGATCTATAAAACAAAAAAACCAAAAATACCTTACTGCGATTTATTTACTTTTACTTTAGTTTGCTCTTTTATTTATCTTTTATACCTATCTCTATTAGATTTCACTCTTGTTCGTGACCGTGAAGGGATTGACAACCCCTTTTTCACGTTGAGTGTAAGTGTTTGTTAGTTTGTGCAGGTGCATATATTTGAGACTTGCTTGTGCCTCCTACTGGATTGATACCTTGGTTCTTAACTGAGGGAAATACTTATCTCTACTTTGCTGCATCACCCTTTCCTCTTCAAAGGAAAAATCAACGGAAGCTCAAGAAGTAGCAGCGTGCAGGGCGACGATGACGACGACGGCGGCAACTATACCGACTACTACAAGCTCCTGGGTATGTAGAAGGCTCGTGCGGCGGCGGGCGGCGTAGTTTTTTATGTTTTATTATGTCTTCTTTATTATGTACAAATATGAATGAAAACCGCCGAATATTAGCCGAATTCTTGTCTTTTTCGTCTAAATTTAAGCCGAAATTCCATTCAAAAAAGGCGTCTGGGGGCCGACCTGGGGCCGTGGTTGGGAACCCGACCGCCTCCATGGCCAAAAAAGCGCCGGCTAGCCCCCAGGAGGCGCTATTTCTATCCCGGGGCGCCGGACGGCTGGAGATGCTCTAAGCACATGTGTACAGTGAGCAATAGCAGGTTCTAATCTTTGCTCATATTTTTGAATTTTGATGCCACATATGCAGCAAATTTATTAGAACTGAGTAAATCCACGGACACATATTTTTTTCCTTCCATTTTATTAAAATGTTTGATTTTATTCGTTTGTGCAGACAAAAGAGGCCATATATCATGTCCACTTGCAAGAACAAAACAGAGTACTCTTTTTTTTTTGAGGAAAACAAAACAGAGTACTAGTACAAGATTGAACAGCATCTCCACGGGCGCTGGGCTGGCCCATTAGGGAAGGCGGTTGAGGAATGGGTTTGCAGCTTCTTTCTTTGCCCGTTTAATGGGCCTATGGATGGGCCGCAAACTCCCATCAAGGTAGCCCCTAAAAAAACGAATTCACGATGAGCAGCCGCCGGACCTCGCCGTCGCCGGCGCCCGCGATGGACGACGACGAACTCCTCGGGGAGATCCTGCTCCGCCTGCCCCCGCTGCCGTCCGCGCTCCCGCGCACCTCGCTCGTCTGCAAGCGCTGGCGCCGCCTGGTCGTCTACTATACCTGGCCAAATGTCGGACCGGGCCAAACAAAGCCCGCAGCAAAAAACCTGGGCTCGGGCCCGGCCCGGCCCGGGCGTCGGGCCTAAATAGCAGGCCCAGGCCCGGCCCATCAGAGCAAAAGCCCGCCGGGCCTCGGGCTATCGGGCCGGGCCCTTCCCTAAATCGCAAATATGCCGGGCCCGAGCCCGGCCCGGCCCGAGCGTCGGGCTGAAATCTCAGACCCAGGCCCGGCCCGTGGGCAAGGTCGGGCCGGGTCGGGCTTTTTCGGGCCGGGCCGACCGGGCCGGGTATCCGATGGCCAGGTCTATCGTCGACCCCGCGTTCCTCCGCCGCTTCCGCGCCCACCACCGGAGGCCTCCCGTCCTCGGCTTCTTCTCCGCCTTCGTGTACCCCGCCTTCACCCCCGCGCTCGACCCGCCGGACCGGATCCCCTCCGCGCGCTTCTCTTTCCGGCCCGAGCAGGGCGGCCACTACCAGTTAATTCCTCGGCTGCCGCCATGGCCGCGCCCTCGTCGTCAAGAGACCGCCGTGGCCCTTCCTCCTGGTGTGGGATCCCGTCACCGGCGACCAGACCCGCGTGGAGGTTCCATCAAAGCTCGATGGCGACGTGGCCGTCATCCAAACCGAGGCGCTGCTTTGTGCCGCCGGCAACCAGGGACACGCGAATGGCGATTGTCGTCGCCCTGTCCATTTCCATGTGGCTCTGATAGCCACTGTCAGAAGAAGCCATTCTCATCTTTTCGGGACCGTTTACTCGTCGGCGACCAGCGAATGGGGCGAAATTATCTCAAATTCTCAATACCGTTCATACATTCCATTATCAAAGCATCTGCAGCTATGAAATCTTTTCAACCTGTCATCACTCCCACTATCTTGATTGGGAATTCAATCTATTGGTCGTATGTTCTTGGTGGAGCTTGCATAATTGAGTTTGATTTGGACAGGGCAGAGGCTGGCAGTGATCAAGCCGCCGCCGGATGCATACGCCCGCGAAGATACCGTTTTCGCGGTTATGCCGGCTGAAGATGGTGGCCTTGACTTAATCATCGTGTCAGGCTTCCGCGCCCAACTATGGAAATGGAAAGCTGGTGTTGGTCGGGATGATGCGACATGGGTTCTTGGAAGGACCGTTGAACTGGACAAGCTCTAGTGGGGTTCGATGAGGAAAACAATGTGACGCTTGTAAGGACATCTTGTGGCATCTTCATGGTCCATCTCCAGTCAATGGCGTTCAAGAGACTCTGCAACAGTGGCAATGCCAGGGATATCCTTATCTATAATGCATTCCCAAGTTTCTATGCTGCAGGTAATAGCATGCCTTTATGTAATCTTCACCTTCCAGCATAACAAATGGCCTTTTGATATATTCAATAATTGCTTGACGAAATGCTTGCCATAATGCCTGAGTTGTGATTAATATTTAATAAATGTTGTTTAAGTTGTTTCTTTTGCTGCCGCATGAATTCTATAAGAACAGCATAACTCAAGGGTGGGCCATGTGCATAAGTTTGTGTCACGGAAGTTTTCTTATGTGGATAGCTGCACTATAATCCCTTTCAACATCAGATTTGGTAAGAATTGCACCAACTCGCAAATACTGGGCTTCCAGAACATTTTTGAACCGGCGATCATTTTTTGAAATTTGGGCAGAATTTTTGAAATTTCAGAACATTTTTTGGTTTTTGAGTTCATGAATACTTTTCAAACTGTTAACATCTTTTGAAACTGTTAACATCCCTGATCATTCTTTGAATATTGTGAACAATTTCTAAAAAGTGACGAACATTTTTTGAAACTGTTAACATCTTTTTAAATCGGCAAATATTTTTATTAATTTCTCTAACATTTTTAAAAGATGATGGCCATTTTTTGAATACACGAATTTTTTTCCTGGCCATTTTTTATGAAATCATGAAAATTGTTTGAGTACGCGGACATTTTTCCTAGTTCATAAACATTTTTTTCAAATTCATAAACATTTTTTAAAGTCTCAACCAATTTTGAAATATGTTAACTTTTTTTAGAAATCATGAATTTTTTTAATCCATTAACATTTAAGATTTCTTGAACATTTTCTTCAGAATTCACAATTTTATAAAAGTTTAGAACCTTTTTGTAATCCTAAATTATTTTAACAAAGAATAAAACAAAAATAGAAAAGAGAAGAACAAAACCAAAAACAAAGAACACGGTTACACGGGGGGTCCAGGCTTGCAAGTGGGCTGCCACAAACTAGCGCGCCGGGGAAGGGAGGGTGCGTGTTCGCACAATCCCTGTTCCGCACCACGCGAAAAAGTGGGTACTGCCATTGCCATGGGCCTCTCCTGATGCATCCCCCTCCCCAATCTCTGGGGTGGCTGGCCGCAACGAGAGCTCGCGTGCCCAAGAAAGCAAGTGCACGGCGACAAGCCCCTGAGCACCCCCAAAGTCCGCTCAGCGCATCCCGAGCTTGGCGGCACCAAGTCTGCTTCTCCGTGTACCCATTCCCGCCGACAGAAAGATTCCAACAAGTAAAACATCCACATGTACATGATGATGTGCATTAACATGTTTGTGTTAATTTGTGATGTATATAGGGAGCTTGTCCAGATGAATTTCCCCCCTTTTATCCATGATGGCTTGGCGGAGCGCGCATGGGTGCAAGACTTACATGATGCCCTTGGCACTGTCGCCCTTGTCCAATACGTCGCCATGTGTCGTCGGTTGCGTCACGTCGTCCTCTTCGATCAACCAGACCATCTTCGTTGGTGATGGACGGCTAGTGGCGCCTACTCCGCCAGCTCATGTTACGTCGCCATGTTCCATGGATCAACCATCGCGCCCTCCTGGAAGATGAGATGGAAGCCGTGGGCATCGTTGAGCATTAAGTTGTTCTTCTAGCTAGCCCTACAAGAGCGATGTTGGACCGCCGATAGTCTCGCTCGCCACGGCCTACCACCCGCACCACTATGTGTGGTCTATGATCAGGAACCTGAGACCATGCGCCACCTCCTCATTGAATACTCCTTCTCTCGACAAGTATGGTCTATATCCTCGTCTGGTGCCGCTCCACAAACGCCGCGCTGACACCGGACTACTCCTTCTCGAACCGGGCAGCATCAGCCATTACTGATGCACCTTCCCCACAGTAACATGGGTTGGGATCCCTCCTCATTCTCACAGCATGGCGGATATGGAAGCAACGTAATAGCTGCATCTTCGATGGGGAGCGGCCCTTGGTTTACCGGCTAATTGACGCGATCAAAGAAAAGGCTCGCGGCTGGGTTTACGCGGGCGCTCGTAGACTAGGAACCATTATCCCTTAGACGCAGACTTTCTCTTTGGGGGACCTGCAATCCCTTGTTCGTGCCATCATGCTAACGCTACCGCGGCCTACGCGCGCACGGTCTTGCATGATGCCACAATCAGTACCATCTCTTTCTCTCTATCAATAGAATGTATGCAAGGCTTTTGCATATTCGTGAAAAAAATCTCCAAGCATTCGTCACACCTATTACTATTGGAATTTGGTAAGCCAAGAAAATAACTGAGAGAAGAAGAATAACATAAATAAATGTAATCATGGACTAGCGTTACATATATAAACAAGCCATTGGAATGGATGTAGGTAGTAATGTTGGTTTTTTGATATGGATGACTATACATACATACTTACATACAAACAGTTGAAACTGCCCTTAGTCTAGATGGTATGTTAATAATTGGGCACTAGCTTTACTCTGCTATGACCTGCCACATAGGCTACCAATGTGGAACAATGGAACTACACATAGACTTAATTCACCTAAGAATAGTCCTACATCACCTCTCTCAAGAATGACGACAAGAGAAGGTGGAGGGAGAACAAGAAGGATCGTGTCTATGCATCCAGTTGTCATCGCCCACACTCAAGTCTATGAATGCATCAACTTTGTATCAGTCATTGCTCATCGCCTCTCGTTAGATGGTTAATGTGTGTCACAAAAGAAAAACATGTACCAAACAGTATGTATGTGGAGTGTACAAGGAACATTTCGTCAACTTTAGCCATCGTTGTTTTCGGTTGTCCATACAAACTGAACCACGGTGTTGTGTTTAGTTTTCACGAGTGTAACTTACTCAATCTAGATTACGTATATGTTGTATTCCTTCTTCATACACACGCAAAAGCAATCTAATAAAAAAACACCACTTTACTCGAGGAGAGGGCAAAAACCGTAAAGGAACAAGAAAAAATTATTATTCGAAACCACAACTTCACGGTACATTGTAGCATTTTCACATGTCAGCCCAAAATTGATCAATCATATCATTTCAACAGCAAAACTCGTAGAGACGTCAGCCCACATGCAGTTCTTCACTTGTGAAAGCAAGACCACGCATGCACCTCTAACATAGGGCAGGCAATAACCAGAAAACTGTTACGTGGCCATGGAAATCCGAGTGGCTCACGGGTCTCAGTACACGTGTGCCAATCTTAATTTTCTTTTTGGAAACAACGTCTTAAATATTCCAAAAATTAAAACATCCATATGTGCATGTGCATTATTATTATTATTTTTGCGGGTGATTGATGTGCATTAACATGTTTGTGTTTAATTTGTGTTGTATGCAGGGAGCCTGTCCAGATGTTTTTTCCCCTTTTATCTATCCACCAGTGAAATTTTACGGACAGATTTATGGAGTTTTTTAAACCACAACTTGTTTTTCCTATGTTTTTGAAGCCGTACGAGGTCTAGATCTAGATGGCTTCGTGGAGCTCACTCTCCAGCACTCACTGGTCGCTCCCACTATCCCCAACCCTCGATCCCCTTCCTCCACCCCAGCCGCCATGGCCTCGCCGCCGACCATTCCCGACGAGCTCCTCGAGGAGATCTTCCTCCGCCTGCCCACCTCGGACGCGCTCGCCTGCACCTCCGCCGCCTGCACCTCCTTCCGCCGCGTCATCAAAGGTCGCGCCTTCCGCCGCCGCTTCCGCACTCTGCATCGCCCTCCCCTCCTCGGCTTCATGGACGCGGGCGGATTCCACCCCGCCCAGGCGCCGCACCCCTCCGCCCCGCTCGCCGGCGCCCTCGCCCTCGCCCCCTGCGCCGCCGATTTCTCCTTCGTCCCGGCCGTCGTCTCTTCTTCCTCCTACTTCGTCCCGCCGGACGACGAGGAGGGCCCCCGCTGGCGCCCCCGCGACGTCCGCGACGGCCGCGTCCTCCTCGATTGGAGATCCTTCTACCCCCGTTCCGTTCACATGTGGAGATACCGCGAAGACTGTGCCCGCCGTGAGGTAAGCATCCTCATGGACTCCAGGGAGCTCGGTGACGACCAACTCTGTGCCCGCCCCAAGTGGACCAAACGGGAGCGGTGCAACGCTGCCGACTTCCACCTCGCCGTCTGTGACCCCCTGTCCAGCAGATACGTGCTGCTTCCAACCATACCCGAGGACCTCGCCGCCCAGCCGCAGGATCGCCTTCATGGATTCGAGCCCGTGCTTGCTCCCAACTCCAGGGACGACGGCGAGGAAGAGCCCTTCAAGGTGATATGCATAGCAAGATACATGACGAAGCTTGTCCTCTTTGTGCTCCCGTCCACAACTATGCAATGGTCTATGGTCGAGCCTCCCATTTCACCTTCGTTGGAACGCATGTCCTGTTTTGACTGCGTGCGCTACTGCTTCTACTGGACAAAGCCTTATGGCTGGAGTGACCATTTGATGGTGCTGGACACCCGCACTTTGAGGTTTTCCACTGTCGACCTCTTCACTGGCTACCATGTGGAGCTCAGCAATCTGCCTGACCAGTGCTTTGCCCGTCGTCGCCCAATTGCTGTTGTGATGGGCCGGGAAGGAGCCCTTGAGATGTTTTCTCTTCTCTGTCAACACGGATCCTTTGCCCTCTACCACACCTCTCTAAAGAATAATTCACAGCAATGGAAGCTAGAGAAGATCATACAGCTTCCTGGGCAGTATCATTCCATTCGCACAATGGGTGCAGCCGAGGGATTCTTGTTCTTCCGAGGCGCTCCAGAAGGTATTCATGTTGGGAATGTGGATTGTTACTCAATGGAGATCAAGACTTATGAAATTACCAAAGTCTGCACAAAGATGGAGAATACCTACAATCCCAGACGTGCCCTCCCATACTTTAGCTTCCCACCGCTGTTATCGGAACCCACTCTCTGATCAACTGGTAAGCCTAATTATTTCACTTTATATTGCCATTGGGTGCATGCTTTGCTTGTTCTATTCGCATGGTTATATAGAGAGTTAATTATTGTTCTATTGGGCTTGACTACCTCGTCAAACTAGCTAGGAGAGGTGGCCAATTGATGGTTTTAAGCTGATGTCTTAGTACTCTTTATTTGCCTTGTTCTGTTTTCAAGAGCATAGAGTTCACATGTTATGGTCTGCTATTTTTTATTTATCTTGCTTCACTGCAATAAGATGGCTATAGGATTATTGGGAAGCACGAATAAGCTTTTGCGCCTTTGTTCTTAAGCTATATTTTACTCTGTAATTTTGCAGATAGGAAAGATTCCCATTGCATCAACTTCAGTTGCTTCAAAATTCTACTCCCATGGTTATATAGAAAGTTAATTATTGTTCTATTGGGCTTGACTACCTTGTCAAACTAGCTAGGACAGTTAGTCAATTCATTGTTTGATTCTGCATGCATGTTTAACTCCCATGTATTTGATTGAGAATGTTAATTGAAAAGAAAGATTACACACTAGTTTGGAAAGCTAGTTTTTACTGCTCCATATCTTAGGAGAGAAAATGGTTTCCATGCTTGAATCTTTATGTAGTACATCCTTAATCATACTTACCACTTGCTACATATCTTTCATTTATTTCAACGGCAATGTTCAAAATAAGAATGTTACCTAACCAGTAAGTTAATGTTTGAAGGCCTTGAGTCTTGTAGTATTTATGAGCACTCCTTACTTACCATGTTATGTTTTCAAGAACAGAGAGGTTTTGCTAAGTTTTTTGTGTTTATGGCTTCCAAGCTGCAATATGATATAGCAGCTTCTGTTCTGTTATTCTTAAGCTAAATCATGCTCTGCTAATTAGCTAAGAAAATGGGATGGGAAAGATTCCCGTTGCATCAACTGCAGTTGCCTAACGTTTCTAACTAAATACATGTACGCAGATCTGACCGCGCTAGCTTGATCTTGCTTAGGCATATATCTGGAGTTGGATGGCGGATGTTCAAGATGGTGCTGGTGTAGTTTGATATGTCCGTATTAAGTACCGCATGTATGTAAGTAGGGTACGCTGTCAGCAAGTTGAATTGGACCAACACTGACGTCTAAGACTTGGGTTTATGTTGTGTACTGATGTTCGCGTTGGCAGACCTCGGGGTTCATGTTCCCCCTTTCAATCCATGTCACTGGTCTATCAGTAACTGAGAGAAGTACGTAGCTTTTATCTGCATGAGTGGAGTGGATGAGTTAGTTAATTTCTTTTATTAAGATGCTTGTGATGAGTTCACATCTCTAACGCCTGCCAAATTCTGGATGAGTTGCTATGTGCAAATGATGACTGGCACTCAAAAAAGTGAGTCCCTTGCCAGCTTCTAGAGCTTGAGGTTTCACAGAAATGGATATCATACAAACATCAACGTCAGAGCTTGAGGTTTCTGTAACAGGAGAGCATCAGATCCTCTATCAATGTGCACATAAATTCCAGAAAACTTCTTTTCCATGTTTAAAAGGCAGAAGAAAGGAGGCAGCTACTCTACCTTGACCACCACCAGCACCCAAGTAAAGCCAACTCCACGGCGACGGCATACTTTTCTGTGTTCACAGCTCAAGTTCGGTTGATGCAGCTCTCTCCAACGCCTTGAGCCGGCTAGCTTCCATGTGTGCCTCCACTTTGTTTTGGCTTGCTTCCACCAGTCACACCTCCACTTTAGCATGTCTGCACTGTAAACAAAACAGAGTGCTCAGACCTCTGGCAACCCTGCCCTTCAGATCAGAAATGCATCTCTGGAACAAGGACTGTTTCAGTGAAGAATGCATAGGTCCAGGACACGATTTCTCTGATTGTCGTTTATTTATTTTCTTCTCATGGAAGTATTGCTAGCTCTTACTGTGACTGGTAAGGCGTCCAGCAATATTTTTCCAGTTTGATAGACACCTGTTCTTGTTTTTTTTACACCTGTTCGAACAGCTAGATTCAGAAACTACACTTGGTCATTATGGGTTTCTGGCCGGAAGGATTAATTAGTGCCACACGATCGAGTCAAAACATGCTTATGCAGATCGTGTGGCTGTTTATTTATCGTAATGACGTTTAACTCTGTTGGAAGTGAAAGTGTGACTCGCTTTGATGAGACGATGATGAAGTATGTATAACTCAGTGGGGGACAAGGCTGTTGAAAAGGGAAATTTTGTGTGGGAGCTACTATATGTATCTGAATACGTCTGAAAACTACTATATGTAAAAATAGTAAAAAAAGAAATCAAATAAAGATAAAGAAAAAAGAGGGGCATTCCGAGAATTGAACTCGGGACCTCTCGCACCCTAAGCGAGAATCATACCACTAGACCAAATGCCCTTTCATGCTGCCTTTTCCGAAAGAAATTATTTAGACACATGCGGCGGTCAACAATCTGGATCTGAGATCGAGTCAACTCTTCTTCTTTTTTTGAACTTAGGCAACCTTGATTAAACAACGATTACCATTCTTATACCATGATTACCATTTTTATACTCCTACCAATTACTATGAACTTACATCAGCTGTATCATTGATTAGGCAACCTTGATGTTCCCTTGGAAATTGATGTTGCTACGCTACACCGCCCTAGTTCTGTTCGTGTTAGAATGGGTTGTCGAAATGTTGATGAGATACCCATCATTGCTGAAGCAGTCCTAGGGGACATTTCTATGATTTCTTTTATAAGGTTGAACAGATACTGGTGAGGGATCCTGATAGGGAAAAAAATACTGTTAAGGCATCGCAGAATCCTGATAAGAAAACAACAAAAAGTGGGACAATGCAGGCGGCTTCCGGAGCTAAGTTGGGCAGCTCCTCTACTGGGCATGGGGGAAATTTATCCCCCATTCCCCAGGGAGAGAAGCGGGACCCCATTCGGGAGTCGCAAAAGAGCGTGGAGTCAGATGACTCGCTGCATACCACTCTTCTAATTGATTCCATGGCTCAACATCAGAGATCTGAGGATGAAAAAGTAAGCATCCTTGATAATGAAAAAAAAATCTAAACATTGTTCGTTAAACATCAATAAAAGGAAGACTTACTCTAATGTTGTGAGATTATCTCCACAGGTGATGGAGGTGACCAAGTATGTTGAAACTGCTTTGATTGGCAATAATGATTACAGAGTTGAATCACCTGAGGAAACTGTGGGAGTTGAGGTGATTCCTACCCCCCCCCCCCCCCCCCCCCCCCCCAATATGTTGATGATACGGTTATATGCTTTGAGCATGATAGAGAGGCCGCTGTTAATCTGAAACTTCTGCTTTATGTGTTTGAGCTTATGTCAGGGCTTAAAATTAATTTCCTGAAAAGTGAAATTCTCTGCATTGGGGGGGGGGGGGGGGGGGGTGATGATGATACTCTGGCCTTTTATGCGGAGCTTTTCAATTGCCAAATAGGACATTTCCTGATGGAATACTTGGGACTACCGGTCAGTTACTCGACTCTTCGTAACCTGAACTGGAACTTTGTGGATGAAAGATTCTTGAAATGTTGTGAATCTTGGATTGGGAATGCAGCCTCATCCGGTGGGAGACTTATTCTCCTTGGTTTCTCTCTTACCAGCATTGTATACTTCTATATGTCAATGTTTTTGATCCCTAAAATGATTATTGACAAATTGGATAAACACCGTAAGCGGTTCTTCTGGCAAGAGCATGAGGGGCGCAAAAGATACCATTTGGTGAAGTGGGCTAGAATCTGCAGATCTAAGAGTAAAGGGGGGCTGGGGGTAAAAGACCTTCGGAGACAAAACATTAGTTTGCTCACCAAATGGTGGTGGAAACTTGAAACACAACAAGGCTTGTGGCAAGATGTGATTCGAGCCAAGTACCTTAAAAAAGACACTATAACCTCGGTGAAATGCAAGTTTGGTGACTCCCCTATCTGGAAAGCAATAATGAAAGTTAAAGAGCACTATTTGGCTGGTAGGGGAGTAGTTCTGAATTCTGGGAACATTGCTAGAGTGTGGAATGACTCCTTGAATAGTAACCCTCCTCTATGCTCTAAGTACCCTGTTTTATATGGTATTTGCAATGAACAAGAAATTACGGTGGCAAAATTCAAAATGGGGGTGGGGGTGATTTCTTTCGAAGACAACTCCATGCTCCTTTGATAGAGCAGTGGGAGGAGCTTCGAGCTACTGTTGCTTTGTGGCCTAGTTCGGAGGATCCAGACCAAGTAATCTGGAACTTGGGTAAGAAGAAGAAATTCACTACCAAATCGGTTTATGAGTATCTGGAGCGGAATTTAGCTGGATGCAATTACAAATGGATATGGAAAGCAAAAATTCCCCTGAAAATTCAAATCTTCTTGTGGCAACTCTTTCAGGACGCTGTCCTGACTAAAGACGTCATGAACAGGTGAAACTGGGTTGGCAACCCCAAATGCTCGTTCTGTAGGGAGAGGGAGATAACTCAACATCTATTTTTCACATGTCCTATAGCTAGAGTGATATGGAGGACGGTGGGATGTGTTTTGGGCACTGAGTTATGCCCAAACAACATTTGGCAATACTTTTCTTGGTGCTACGTTTTCCTTCCTGATGGCAAAATTCTACACTTTTGGGCTGGCGGCCATATGTTGGGTGATTTGGAACAGCCGTAACCAAACTACCTTTGAAGGGAAAAATTGAGAACTCCTTTTGATATTGTGTTTTCTGCTTGTGGCCATATAACTTATTGGGCAGGTTTGATGAGCGGAGCTGATCGAGAGGCGATGGAACATGGAGCTAAGATGCTGAGGACCAACGCCTCGACCATGATAGCGGAAGACTGATGGATGCGTCTGCTTATCTGGTCCCGAACTAAGCTCACAGATGACAGTGTGGACTTAACTATCGCTATGCTGCTCCTGCGTGAGCCTGTTATCTGTGCTCATTTGTGAGCCTTTTTTGTTCTCATCTTGTGCGTGGTCGGAAAACTGTTCCCTGTTAGGTTGGTAGTTCTTTGGTGTCTTTGGGTTTTCGCCCCACGGTGAGCTGCTCGATGACGAGTGCTTATAGTGGGTTTCCCAAAAGATGCGTTGAACTCGCTTTCCCCTTTTCAGTTTCCTTTGGTACCTTGTTGGAACTTTTGTATTTCCGTTATGATGAGTAATGGAAAGGGGTTATGCCCGGTTAAAAAAATCAATAAAACTTGTAAACCAAAAAACTAAAGGTTTGCATATCGGCACCGTAAACAAATCAGACCAGGTTTCCCCTCTGCCTCTGCCACGACTTCCTCTACTAGTGGTTCATGCAGCTGTGTAGGGTCTCCCTCTCTGGCTACCCTATCCTTCAGTTCAAAAATGCATCTCCGAAACAAGGAAGCACAATGTCAATGAAGAACACATAGGCAATTCATCATCGCGCTGGACAAACATCGTGGGGAGCTCCTTCATATTGCCTGGAGATGACTCTTCCCCCGTCTGACGCAGTCAGTCAGTAGGAGGGGCTTTATTTCCGCTGTTTGTTTCGCTTCAGTTGGGTAATGTAATAAAAAGTGGAGTGCTGGAGATGACTGTCCTTTTATCCTAGTTGGTAGTGATGCTTTCTAGTTTGCTCAGACATGTTAGCTGTGAGATGCCTGAGGTGCCCCTATTGTTTTGCTTTTTGCTAGTCTGGATCTTGTTCTATCTGCTTCATTTATAAAAAGTGGAGCGGGGGAACCCCTTTTTTCAAAAAAAAAAAAAAACTGTTCCAAGCATAGTATCTAGTGTGACAAAAACACGTAAAACTTTAATTTAACCCTGAGTGAACGGCCTAGATAGAGGGTGTACCTGCCATGGAGCACACTCCCAAATTTCTCAACCTTGCGCACAAACTGCTCGGAGGAGTAAATAAGGGATCAAGCTGGAGTCGTAGCCCGCGTAAAACTTTATCATATTGCCGAGGTCCTCCACCTGATAGCAGGACACAAGCTCAAAATTAGGAGGCCGAAAGCCCGAAAGCGGCCGGCGTAAGGCGTAAGCACATGTGTACTGTGAGCAATAACAGGTTCTAATTTTTGCTCATGTTTTGAATTTTGATGCCACATATGCAGCAAATTTATTAGAATTGAATAAATCCTGGGACGCATATTTTTCCTTCCATTTTATCAAACATTTGATTTTACTCATTTGTGCAGACATAAGAGCTCATATATCATGTAATTGGTATCTCCGTGATATCAATATATTCCCCTTGTCGGAAAAAAAAACATGTCCACTTGCAAGAATAAAACAGAGTACTTTTTTTTGAGAAAAACACAACAGAGTGCTTAACACGAAAGGATGGCATTAGCATCTCCACCCGCGCTGGGCCGGCCCATCAGGGAAGGCGCTTGAGGAATGGGTTTGCAGTTTCTTTCTTTGTCCGTTTAATGGGCCTATGGATGGGCCGCAAACTCCCTCGCACGATCACGATTTCACGTACGCTCAAAAAAAAAAAAAAGATCACGAATTCACGATGAGCCGCCGCCGCACCTCGCCGTCGTCGGCGCTCCCGATGGACGACGACGATCTTCTTGGCGAGATCCTGCTCCGCCTTCCCCCGCTGCCATCCGCCCTCCCGCGCGCCTCACTCGTCTGCAAGCGCTGGCGCCGCCTAGTCGCCGACCCCGCGTTCCTCCGCCGCTTCCGCGCCCGCCACCGGAGGCCAGCCGTCCTCGGCTTCTTCTCCACCTTCGGCGACCCCGCCTTCACCCCGGCGCTCGACCCGCCGGACCGGATCCCCGCCTCGCGCTTCTCCTTGCGACCCGAGGAAGGCGACCTCTACTGGTTCCTCGGCTGCCATCATGGCCGCGTCCTCGTCGTCAACAGGCCGCCGCAGGCTTTCCTCCTGGTGCTGGACCCCGTCACCGGCGACCAACTCCATGTGGGGGTTCCACCAGAGCTCGAAGACTCGAGGACTGGCATCTTGACCGCGATGCTGCTTTGCGCCGCCGGTGACCAGGGCCACGAGCATGGTGATTGTGAATTTGTGATTGTCGCCGCGGCCATTTCCAGGTGGCTCTGCTGGCCAGCAATAGAGCAAGAACAAAAGTTTTTGCAAGCGTTTACGCGTCGGCGACCGGTGAATGGGGCAACATCATCTCAATACCGTTCGTATATCCCATGACAGTATCTGCAGCTATGAAATCTTTTCAAACCCCTGTCACTTCTAGTGTCATGATTGGAAACTCACTCTACTCGCTGTATGTCATTAACGAGGCTTGCATAATCGAGTATGATTTGGGTAGGTAGAGGCTGGCACTGATAGATTACCCGCCGGATGTGAATGCCCGCGACGATACCATTTTCGCGGTTATGCCGGCTGACGGTGGTGGCCTCGGCTTGATCATCGTGTCGGACTTCCGTGCCCAACTATGGAAGAGGAAAGCCGGTGATCATGATGGTGCTATATGGGTTCCGGGAAGGACTATTGAACTGGACAAGCTTCTTCCTCTTGGAGCTGCAGGCAAGAGGAAATCCCCAACTTTAGTGGGATTCGACGAGGAAAACAATGTGACACTCGTAAGGACATCTCGTGGAGTCTTCATGGTCCATCTTGAGTCAATGACGTTCAATAGACTCTGCAACAGTGGCAAGGCCAGGAATATGCATATCTATCATGCATTCTCAAGTTTCTATGATGCAGGTAATAGCATGCCTTCAGTTGATCACTTTCCAGCATAGCTAATTACTTTTCTATATGTTCAATAATTGCCTGTTGGGATGCCTTTCATAACTCATAATCCATGAGTTTTGTAATGATCATTTTGGCGCCTATCGTTTCTTTTGCAACGAACTCTTTAAGGACAACATCACTCATGGGCACTGTTCATGTCTACAAGCCATATGCATAAGTTGGTATTCTTGCATGGATAGTTATAGTAAAGATTGGAAACTGATGATTGGTACTTGAAAATTATCCTTGAGCCAACCAACTGAAATGTCAAATGATTAACTAGGTTGGCAATCGCATTTGGAATCGAGCCCATAAAGTGTTGCATTTTTTGAACAGTCGCTTTGGGGGGGGGGGGGGGGGTGGGGGTAAACCCGTTACATTACACTTTTTGGATCTGAGCACGTTATAATTTTGTTATCAGTCGCTTCTCATCAGAATACGCATTGGTTATTGACTGGTTATATATGTTTGTGCCTAGGCAACGGCATCGATGACGGGCAAGTTCAAGGTGAAGCATTGGACGCTATATAAGATGTTTTTTTCCCTAATGAGATAGACATCGCTGGTTGCTAGGCCCTGGTGGCTCAAAGACCAGTGGACCTGAAGTTTTTTGATGATTTTTTCTTCTTCTCATGTAATATAATGGAAGCATTAATTAGCTCTTGCTGTGATTCATAAGGCGTTCACACTATTTTTCCTGGTTGCTTCATCGTAGTAACTGTATTGTATACACCTATTCCAACAGCTAGATTCAGAAACTATATATGCTTATGGCACTATACATTAATAATAATTGTTGGTCATTCTGGGTTGCTGGACGGATTAATTACTACTCCTGATCGATGGGCAACGTGCTTATGAAAATCGTGTGGTTGTTTTGATCACTTATCGGACTGATGTTTAACTCTGCTGGAAGTCAAACTGTGACTTGATGAGACGACGGTGAACTATTTATAATTGAGAGTGAATTTCGTCAGAGATATATACTCTTCTCTCTTTGGACTCCTTGACAGGAGAGAAGGGTATATATCTCTGAATGCGATGCTACTTGAGAAAGATTGATTTTCGTGACATCTAATTCGATAGCTACATGATCTAAAAAAAACTGCTATCTACAAGAAAAAAAAGAGAAAAAAAAGGGGGCATTCCGAGAATTGAACTCGGGACCTCTCGCACCCTAAGCGAGAATCATACCACTAGACCAAATGCCCTTTCGTGGTTTATTTTTCCAAAAGTATGCTTATATCATGATTGGTATACTTACACCAGCTATTATGACTTATATCTTCTTGCCCCAACTCCGTGTCCTGATTGTCCGTCCACGGAGGCTCTGTCCCAAGGATTGGTTCTTCCTGTGTGTCTCCATCGGCAATGCAACAGCTAATGAATGATTAAAATGGCTGATATATATGTTAGTGATCCAGAAAACTTGTAAACTACTCCATATACTCCCTCCATCCCAAAATTCTTGTATTAAATTTGTCTACATATGGATGTATTTATTCACATTTTAGTGTTAATAATATGGCCGCATGCATCTTTCGGATGCAGAGGCCGGGGGATGACCTCCTTTTCTAAGAAAAAGTATCTCTGAATGCATTGGAGTAAATAACGGAAAACTATCACAATTGGAGTTAGGATTCTAAAAAACTAGGTCGCAAAAATCTACAGCTTAGAGTCCAATTTTTTGCCAAAAAAAAACTATCACTTCGCACAAGTTGCCGGTTCAGCCGGAATTAACCCTGATTATGACAGGCCTGGCCCTTTCCGTCATGTCCATATGGCATCACAAGGTCAACTCCGCTTGGTTGACTATTTAGTTGGAAGCGGGGCCCACATGTCATCATCAACCCTCCCCTCTCTCAAGACTTTTCTCTCAAGCATTCTAGATTGCCGACCGGATTTTCATCACTGCCACCGATTGATTTTCATGACATCTAAGCTAGCTATATGAAAGAAATTATGCTACATGTAGTGTCGCGGGCCTACTTGGATAGAAGGAACGGAAGTGATCTCAGGTAGTAGATGCGGGAGATCATAGGGCACGGTCGGTAGCTACGCCGACCTATCGCTGGAAAGAGAGGCTGGGATGGGGCACCAGGGCGTGGGAGCAAGGAAAATAGATCGAATAAATTTGTACTTGCTTTCTTCCACGTCCAGGGGAGCTATATATATGGCACAATACAACTTTGAAGCTAAGCCAACAACGTAAAAGACCTACGGGACAAAAACCTTCCTATCTTAATCTTACTACCTTATTTAGACTAACTAAACTTGAATGCATCCCTAGCCATCTAGTTAAGCCAACAACGTAAAAGACCTACGGGACAAAATATCCTCCAATATGGAAGTTGCTCCATTTGGCTTGATTTGCGATAATTTTACTTGGTTTCCTTCCGTGTGTGATATTTCCTGCCAAATAATGGAAACAATGGTTTTTCTTCTCTTTCAAAGAATTAGCATTAGAAATAAGCGAAAATCGATATAATCTGGTGAAAACCAAATGAAAACTAAATAATCATAAATTCTCGAGCCATCACTGGCACCTGTCTAAGTCCTATCGAACCCTTGCTGTTGCAACTTGTTAACAAGTGAGAGGCAATCAGAAGAAACTTGGAAAAACTGAACTCCTATGCTTTCGGCAAGCATAAGCGCCTGGCGGATGGCCTCTGCTTCAGCAATTTCAGGACATTGCACATGATCAACAACGCCTCGACAAGCAGCATGCATTACCCCTAGATGATTACGCATGACAGCACCATATCCAGCGTTTCCAGTACCGGAGAAGATCGCAGCGTCCACGTTGATCAGCATTAGGCCCTCCGGTGGCGGACCAATTTCTCAATTGACGTCAAGGTCCGCTGCTTTGGTGACTTAAGAGACTGAGGCGCTTGTTTACTGCACTTCTTTTTTAATATGGTGTTTGAGGCTTCATAAGTGAGTAAAAAATTTGTTTTTGTGCTCGTTTTCACTATGGATGTTTCAAGGTGCAGCCATATGTGCTTGGCGGTAGGGATTTTGTGCTGGGAGGAGATAAGGATAGTCCGAACAACCATAATTTTCCCGCACATATGGGCTGGATTTGGGGTAGCTCGGACTGTCTAGACAGTTGAATTTTTGGGAGCCTGCTCACGCTTGTTTGATGTCAGAACACGTTAGTACGTATGGGGGAGAAATGAGCTTCGACCTTGGAGACGACATTAATCATTTGCCTGATTCATTTATATGCATTATAGCCCGTAGCAACGCACAGACGTTCTACTAGTGTTAGCAGTATGAGAGTTAGTGCAATAGGATTTGAGTCTGTTCTTTTTTTTTTTCCTCCGAGCTTTCTTTGTTCCTTCTAGCGATGTGGTTTTTGTGCGCTTATTTTTACTTGTTTCGTACAAAATTAGTGTTTTCATGGGCCTAACCGATAGGAGCAAGGCTTGTGTTCGGCCAATTCATTTGCACGGCTTGATGGGCTTAGAAGGATGTCATTGTGTCGTGCGTGAAGCGTTCCAGCACGAACGGACACATCGCGGGGAAACCATTAGCACGTGTATGATATGTCTCGCTCCCGTCATATTGGGGGGGAGCGCCTATACGACGCTCTTTGCGTCAAACAGGCGTTGCTTCGCACAGAGCGTTCCACTGGCCGGCTCGATGGGCTGGTTTTCTTCGCTCTTGTTTCTATTTTCGGTTTTCTTCGTTCTTCTTTCTTTCTAGACTAGTTGCTGCTTCTGTTTTTTCCTGGTTGGACTTGCAGCTACTTGTGTTTCTGGTTCGACGCACACCTAGTAGCCTATTTCTTTCACTGCTTTAACGCTTGCTAGTGATTTTTCTTCTTCTAAAAAATACATCTACACGACAGGAACCAACACAGAAGGTAGGAACAGAGACATAAAGCTGGTTCTTGGCGCTGTTTCATTGCTATACAAGAAACACAAAGCAGGTTATTGATTAAAAAAATGTCAAGTCAGTCCAAATTGTTCATCAATTCAAAAGTTGTTATTCAAAGTGACAAATTATTCTTGGATTCCAAAAATTTCATGACATTCAAAGAACGTCCTTGAATTCAAAAAATGTTCTCGGAATTTATTTATTTTCACAGATTCGAAAACATTTGAGCCATTGAAGAAATTTTTCTTGGGATGAAAAAAATCTGCAAGGCAATCAATAATTGTTCTTTGAAATTGGAAAATCCTCTTGGATTCAATTTTTTTCAAGACATTAAAAAATTGTTCTTGGATTCTGTAAATGTTCAAAGCATTAAAAATGTTCTTCGAATTAAAAAAATTATGGATTCAAAAAATGTTCTAGACATTCAAAAAAGTGTTCTTCGACCGAAAAATGTTCAAGTGAGTCAAAAAATTGTTCTTGGGTTCAAAAAAAATGTTCAAGAAATTAAAATTTTGTTCTGGGATAAAAAATGTTCGAGGCATTCAAAAATTGTTCCTAGAATTTCAAAATCGTTCTTGGATTCAAAAGGGTGTTCAAAGCATCTAAAAAGTGTTCTTTGAAATTTAAAAATGTTCTTCAATTCAGAAAAAATGTTCAAGAAATTCAAAATTTGTTCCTGGATCAAAAAATGTTCAAGGCATTCAAAATTGTTCCTGGAATTTCAAAATTCTTCTTGGATTCAAAAAAGTTCAAAGCATCTAAAAACTGTTCTTGTATTCAAAAAAGTTCATGACATTCAAAATTATTCTTGTATTCAAAAAAATGTCCAACGCATTCAAAATTGTTCATGGATTCAAAAAATGTTCAATGCATTCAAGAAGTTGTTCTTGGATTAAAAATGTTCTAGGACATTCAAAAATTGTTCTTTGAAATTAAGTTGTTCTAGGATTTAAAGAATGTTCTTCAAATTAAAATTTTGTTCTTGGAATTCAACTTTTGTTCATAGATTCTAAAAAATGTTCTCAGCATTGAAAAGTTGTTCTTGGAATTTAAATTGTATGCTAAGATCCATAAAATGTTCTTGGAATTAAAGGTGGATGTGCAAGGTCCCAACATAGACGACAAGGCATGATACAGATTGCTATGCATGTGTAAATTCATTTGGAAAAAATAATTTGAATAAAATTACATTAGTTAATTTAAACTCTATTCATGCTTAATTCATTTAGGACGAAATTATTATTAGACGCTATATAAACAGTCAATTCATGTTCAGATAGATAGTTATCAAACATTGTACCCAAATAGAGCGAAAAAAAGAAAGTTTAGAACAGAATCTCTATTTCTGACGCGATATTGTAGTGTGAGGTACATAGGAAAATAGCAAGAAAAACAAAAGCACATTCATTTAGAACACTTGCACACTGGGAACACTTTTGTTTGTCATAGGAAGTAAACAACAACATGCTTTTTGAGGTATATGTTGATCAGATAAAATGGAAATACACATCAATGTAGCATATATTTGTGACTACTCCTTTCCTTTCTAGAAACATCTAAAGGCGCTCTTTCTCTTCTTGGTTGAAGCATCATCCAATGCCACAAAGTCTATGTTGTTCAGGTCGAATTTTGCCATTTTGTAAGCAACAATCTGCCAAAATTGAGGAATGATTCCCAAAAATAGTAGAAAATAAAAAAAATACACAAACTAGTTACTGAAGACCAACAAACAACAAGCTAGTGTTTTTTCAGGGAAGCAAGTGGCTACTATTTAATTGACCTCGCAAAACTTGCAGACTAGAGAAGTGGATGTCAATTAAGCTGCCAAACATACATGAGGTGCTTCAAGTTAAATTAACTGAACAAACAGGTTATAGTGGCAGCTATTACATCAATAGCAGAGAAACAGAGCTCTCGAGAGCGATATATAGAGTGGCCGTCTCCGAGAAAGAGAATGTGTGGGGGTCAAGAGCATTGCTAACATTAGTACAATATAAAAAGAAAAAAGTTGAAAAGAAGTAGCATTGTTGACAGTAAATCAGGAAAATTTACAGCATCATAGTCCTTCATGATTTTTCCATCCCATAAATCCATGTAAAGGAATCAATACAGAGCACACCTGTGGTTGTACATGTCAAATAAAAAAGTAAAATGGGTCATTTGAAAATGCCACCTAAAGATATTAGAAAAACATTTACAAGAAGAATATGCATGATTGGTTAACTCAGGTGCTTCCCTGCAATGGGTAGTTCACAAGGGAAGTACGGACTAACTAGACAGTACATTATCTGGACAATCTTTTAATAGGTGATAGCCTCCTACCGCACAAAATCCATAGAAGAAAAACATGGACAATGGAAAATAGGAAAAAGGAAACAAACCAGGTTTCGTGTTATCTTGTTGATTTGCTGTTGAGTGATACAATTTGATGCGAAGAAATTGATTGTTTCAAACAGATTGTTCACACAAAAAGAAGGTCTAGTAGAATGAATCAACTCTAGGGAAGTAAAGCTGTTTAAAAAGGTGAAAATCAATACCACTATATGTAGAAGCACCATACGTACAAAAACAAGAACTATATGCTTGGCACCACAATTCCACTATATGTACAAGCACCAGACCTAAACCAAAACTCCACCCCTAGCTTATGAACAAAAAGCCAAGCACCAGAACTAAAACAGTACAACTACTACTTGTACTTGATGAAACGGTTTACCTTTGCCCTGTAGAACAACAACGGTCTACTGGATCTGAGCCGAATCTGCCAACAAAAATAGAAACACATGGCAAATACAGTTAGCTAGGAAACTTGAACAAAAAAGGGGGAAACCACAAATCTGACCAAAAGGGGAGCGAAGATCTGACAAACATGGACCAAAATTGAAGTGCTATCCTGGGGAATAACACGCCACACCGTCTGCCAACAGCAAAAGAAGAAGAAATCAAGAAACCCTAGCTTCTATCAAAGAGATATGTCAGATAGGAAACCCACAAAATCAGCGCGAGAAAAGGAGGTGAGACAGATGAAGAAGAACCATCCACCTGCCTCCCAAGACAGGAAGCGGATGAGAAGCGAACGGCGGTGAAGAATCAAGAGAAAGAGAAGGAATCCGCTGCTGCAGACGAGTCGGGGGAGAGGGGCGCTTCAGCTGCTTTCGAGGGCGACGGTGCTCTTGCCGGAGTAGGATCCCGGCAGAAAGAAGCAGATGAACGGGAGATCCGCCGCACGAACGAGGAAAGGGAGTAGAAACAGTCGCCGGGTTCCCTTCCCCTGTGGAGTCTGAGGAAAACGCGAGGAAGGAGAGAAACAGCGAAGAGATAAAAAGGCCGGCCCAAATCGGGTCGAAGGGTGTGCGGCGCCTCGACACTTTGACGCAGAATGCGTCGAATAGGATATTCCATATTGGGGGGGGGGGGGGGGGGGGGTCATGCGCTATCGAGTCCAAGTTAGTAGGTTTAAATTGACGCCAAAGATATGGTAGATATTCGATCGCCTTCGCAAGTACTAAATAAGGCAATCTTCTTCGTACCTGTCACAATAATCTCTTACCAAATCACGGTGATCCCTCCACTATAAATCCACCCCTCCTCCCTCGCGGAAACCATCAACTTTCTTTTCCTTCGCTGGTTTTATCCTCTTGCCAGCAATGGCTCGCAGTGTGACCCTCCAGTACATCCCCCATGACTCGACCCGGCGCAATAGATTCAAGAAGCGCCTCAAGGGCCTGATGAAGAAGGCCGATGAACTAGCCGTCCTGTGCGATGCCAAGACCTGCGTACTAGTGTACGACGAGGGCAAGGCGGCGCCGGAGGTGTTCCCTTCCCAGGCCGAGGCGGTGGGTATCCTGAATCGATTCAAAAGCATACCGGAGCTGGGGTGGTGCAAGGAGGTGATGAACCAGAAGGGCTTCATCACCAAGCGCATTAACAAGCTCCGGGAGTAGGTCGACAAGACCCGCCGCGAGTGTGAGGACGGCGAGATCAGGTCCCTCCTTCACAAAACCATGCATGGCGACCTCTCGGGCCTCGCTGGCCTCAACATCGAGGAGCTCACCAAAGTTGGCTACAAGGTGGACGTGCTTCTCAAGAGCATTACCGAACGCATGGCAAAAATCCATTCCCAGGCGCCGCCGCCAGCTCCATGTGTCGCCACCGGTAGCATAGACATGGGGTCTCCCGTGTTGTATCCGGCACCATCTCAGCAGGAGAGTCGGCTTGACATGGTGAGCTCCGGAGGGGACCTCAACACCCTGGTCTACGGTGGCTACGCCGGCGCCAACTTCTCTAGCAGTGATATGATGATGCAGATGCAGTCCTTTGATATGGGTTTTGGTTCGAGTCATTTCCCTCCCATGTAAGCCAGGAGGCCAGCTACATGCGCCGATCTCATCTCATTTTTATTTGGTTTTGGTGGTTAGGATGAGACATTCAGTTAATTTCTTGAAATTGTTATATCCATCTATGTGCGTTGTTGTATTCATGCATCGTGTTCTTTGAGCCAAATCACAATTAATTCCAATGTAATCGTTGAAATTGTTATTCAGTTGATCTCTTCCCTAGGTTGTTTGTTTGATCTCTGCTATTTAGTTGGTCGTAAATCTTGAGTTGCGCCTTTTTTTGTGTCAGCACCGTGTTTTCTCAGGCATAGGTGCACCAGCTATGCGCTAGACAATTGCTTGATTGCTGAACCTTGGTCGTGTGTTGGGAGAACAAATGTGGGGCCTTTAATTTCATGCTATTTTTGGTGTACATTTTTTTGGGATAGAAACGAGTTGAAATTCGTTCTGGTCCAGCTAAATGTGATGGATGATTAATATTTGCTTGGATAAATATTTGTAAATTAATTACCTTGTGTGACTTAATTACATGGTGACAGCTTGCCACGCGCAAATATCAGAAATAGCGATGCTCTACATTGTGCTCTCCTTAGTTGTAGTCATGTTCTTTATTTTTCAGACCGTCCTCCTTTGTGCTCTCCTTAATTGGAGTCATGTTCTATGTTGACCATCCTTCGTTCTTCAGAGCCACAAGAGGATACCATTTGCTCGTCAACAGGACATCGTGGCCGATCCAAGGTGACAAGGATACATGGTGGCCTCGCTCGCCTTCATGCTGGTGGTAGCCGAAATCTTGACTTGTTGTCGGCGCCATCCTGTGGCTTCCCCGAGGCTCTCAGAGCGCCTATGGCTAGGAGTTTCTCTGCACCTCTCCTTCCCATCAGTCCTCATCGTCCCACTTACTTGTCCTCCTTCAACATCTAAGTTTGAGACTGTGAGCAATTTCCCTGATGTGTTGTGGTGTGAATAAGGTTATTTTCTCTCTCAAGATTTCCGTAACAGACCGGTTACCGGATTTCCACTGCTTCCCGAGAAAAAGTTGGCCTAAATTTGAACATAAAAAAAGGGTCAATTAACATCCATATGTTACTTCTAACTTGTAGCATCCCATGGTGTGGTGTTATCGATCCTTCATGTGCGTGTCATGGTCCTTTAATCGAATCCTGCCCACCTCGTGTTTTTTGCTCTCTCTCACTCTCTCTAACATGGGCCCTTCGTAGTTTAAAAAAGCGAAAAGTAGGTACATAACATAATTTGAACCAGTGACCAGTGTGAAGAGACGATCTATATTGACAGCGTGGCCAGGCGCATTTTGTGTTGCTAATAGGGCCACAATTTCCGAGACTTTTCGGAAACCGGCCCTTCCGGTTCCTCAAAATCAAAAAAACTTTGGGTGGTCAATAGCAGCTACATATTGAGGTGGAGAGCTGTGACGCCCCCGGCTTAATCGTGCACTAACCATACACGCAAATGTACACGATCAAGCCTAAGAACTCACTTGAAGATATCACAACACAACTCTAAAACATAAATAAAGTCATACAAACTTTATATTAAAAGCCAGGGGCTTCGAGGGCTCGAATACATAAGCTCGCTTATAAGTGTTAGCGGAAGCATCAGATATCTGAGTACAGATATAAAAGATAAAACAGATAGACCTTTAAAAGGCGGGGCAAAAGAAAATACTACGATCGAAAAGGCGCAGGCCTCCTGCCTGGGACCTTCCGAACCTACTCCTGGTCGTCGGACGGCTCCTCGTAGTAGTACTCGCCAGGAGTGTAGTAGTAGTAGCCGTCGGCGGGGGCAACTGGCTCCGGGGCTCCGTCGTCTGGATGCATCATTCAGGTATGGGGAAAAAGAGGAGCAAAGCAACCGTGAGTACTCATCCGAAGTACACAGCAAATAAGGATCTACACTACATATGCAACAATATCAAAGAAAGGCTGTATATGTGGACTGGGCTGCAGAAATGCCAGAATAGAGAGAAGGCCTAGTCCTATCGAAGACTAGCATCTTCAGCGGTCTTGCAGCACTAGAAGAGTGTAGATCAGTACAATATAAGTAATAGTAGTGTTATCAACCTCGCCGAGAAATCCTTTCTCGACTCCCTGCGAGAAAGCAATCCCAGAGTCATACTATCCATTTCTCATCACAAGTATCCAGTTCTAGTTGTATCGATCGGGATACAACTCCGAGCGTCCGTTACCGAGGATCCGGCTATGCATAGATTAGTTCTTCCCTGCAGGGGTGCACCAACTTACCCACCACGCTCGATTAACTCCGGCCGAACACACTTTTCTGGGTCATGCCCGGCCTCGGCCAAACGATACGCCGCAACCCGACCTAGGCTTAATAGAGAGGTCAACACGCTGGACTAACCTATGCCCCCAGGGGTCTTGGGCCATCGCCCCGGGAACTCCTGCACGTTACGTGCATCGCCGGTGAGCAGACCTAGCAACCCCTTAATACAAGCACAGTTGCATTCCCAGTCCAACCCAGCGTGTGCCGCTCAGTCGCTGACGTCTATTAAGCTTCGGCTGATGTATACGACACAGAGTGCCCATAACTGTTCCCACGTGATGGTTAGTGCTATCGGGCCAGAGGCCCACTTGGATCAAATATCCAAATCGTTAGTATATTGGGGGTGTGCGGTAACGAGTAGAGACTCACGATCGATGTGACTCCGTCGCCCCGTCTCGAGGACTTGCGGCAAGGGCTAAGAATGCCCGGCCACGCCTCGTAATTATCTCACGGGCACCCTCCAGGTCAACCCGTCTCCACATCACTCGCATCTTATGCTCGCTCGGGTACCCCTCAGGGTCGACCCGACTTTCCAAGTAACAGTTGTAAGAGTCCAAGTGTCTGTGTGTCCGTAACATCTGGGGAATCTGAGGTATCACCCTCGTTGGATTCCTACTCAATGTATCCGTCAAGGTGAACTCGGAGAAATCACCCTCGATGGGTTCACACTTGAGGTGTTGCACGACAACGTCGTTACCGGAAGTGGTGAAGGAGGAATCACCCTCGATGACCACGACCAAATAGCTACTCTACAGAGTTAACATTAGCAATGCTAAACGAGGTATCACCCTTGGCACTCGATAGTAACGTTGGAGTGTCGTACAACTAAGGGGGGTGATGTGCGGTGCCGGGGCCTGGTTATCGATCACGTTGATCGAGTCATCTGATAATCCAGCGGGGGCAACTGGGACAAAGTGGGGTCTCTGGTGGGTCTCTATCCAGCCTATACTAAGCAGTTTAGGATAAGCAGGTAGGTAAGAATAGCAGGTTACAAAATCAGGCTATGCATTAGAATTAGGATAAGCAGTAGCAGCAACAATTTCTAATGCAAGCATAAGAGAGAAAGAATAGGCGATATCGGCATGTTCAAGGGGGGGGGGGGGGGGGTGCTTGCCTGGAAGCTCTGCGGCAAGAGAAGGGTCGTTAACGACGTAGTCGAACTCCGAAGCTGCGTCGGTCTCGGGGACTACGTCGGTGTCGGGGTCTATCGAGAGAGAAGAGGGGGAGGAAACAGATAAATACATAGCAAACATATGCAACACAGAGCATGTCATGCTATGGTGTAGTGCAGGGTTGCCTAAAAGCATGTCTAAGTCATATTAGTTATTTTAGGATTTTAAGTTGGAATTATTAACCGGTGTATATGCACTATTCATCTATCAGAAACAGGCTAAAAGTTGCGGGTTCACCTCCGTATAGGGTCCCGACACGGAAACAGATGGCACGGTCGGATTTGTCTCATTTTTCTGATCAACTTTCATGTAGAAAGTTTTTCGATCTGAGCTACGGTTTATTTTCTACGATTTTCTAAAGTTTTAAACATATTCTGGAATTATTCAAAATAACAGAAAAGGTTTACTGCGTCAGCATGACATCACAGTGACATCAGCAGTCAACAGGGCGGCTGACCAGGTCAAACCTGACCAGTGGGTCCCACATGTCATAGACAGAGGGGCTAACAGAGTTTTATTTTAACTAAACAGAGTTAATTAGCTACTGGACCCCACCTGTCAGTTTCTCATTTAACTAACTAATTGATTTTAATTATAAAAACATTTTAGTTAAACTAATTATGCGGTGGGGCCCGCATGTCAGCGTCACTGGGCTGCCCAGTCAGCACGTTGACTTGGTCAATGATACGTCTCCAACGTATCTATAATTTTTTATTGTTCCATGCTATTATATTATCTATCTTGGATGTTTTATATGCATTTATATGCTATTTTATATTATTTTTGGGACTAACCTATTAACCTATAGCCCAGTGCCAGTTTCTGTTTTTTCCTTGTTTTTGAGTTTCGCAGAAAAGGAATATCAAACGGAGTCCAAATGAGCTGAAAATTTACGGAGATTTTTTATGGACCGGAAGAAGCCCCCGGAGCAAAAGAATTGGGCCAGAAGAGCCCCGAGCCAACCACAAGGTTGGAGGGCGCGCCCTACGCCCCCCCCCCTTCCCCGCGGGCGCGTCCTCCGTCCTTGTGGTTAACTCGTGGACCCCCCTGACGTGAAACCGACGCCAAAAATTCCTATAAATACAGAAACCCCCAGAAATAAACCTAGATCGGGAGTTCCGCCGCCGCAAGCCTCTGTAGCCATGAAAAACCAATCGGGAGCCCATTCCGGCACCCTGCCGGAGGGGGATACCATCACCGGTGGCCATCTTCATCATCCCGACGGTCTCCATGACGAGGAGGGAGTAGTTCACCCTCGGGGCTGAGGGTATGTACCAGTAGTTATGTGTTTGATCTCTCTCTCTCATGTTCTTGATTTGGCACAATCTTGATGTACCGCGAGCTTTGCTATTATAGTTGGATCTTATGATGTTTCTCCCCCTCTACCTTCTTGTAATGGATTGAGTTTTCCCTTTGAAGTTATCTTATCGGATCGAGTCTTTAAGGATTTGACAACACTTGATGTATGTATTGCATGTGCTTATCTGTGGTGACAATGGGATATTCACGTGATCCACTTGATGTATGTTTTGGTGATCAACTTGCAGGTTCTGTGACCTTGTGAACTTATGCATAAGGGTTGGCACACGCTTTCGTCTTGATTCTCCGGTAGAAACTTTGGGGCACTCTTTGAAGTTCTTTGTGTTGGTTTGAATAGATGAATCTGAGATTGTGTGATGCATATCGTATAATCAAACCTGCGGATACTTGTGGTGACATTGGAGTATCTAGGTGACATTAGGGTTTTGGTTGATGTGTATCTTAAGGTGTTATTTTAGTACGAACTCTAGGGCTTTTTGTGACACTTATAGGAATAGCCCAATAGATCGATCAGAAAGAATAACTTTGAGGTGGTTTCGTACCCTACAATAATCTCTTCATTTGTTCTCCGCTATTAGTGACTTTGGAGTGACTCTTTGTTGCACGTTGAGGGATTGTTATATGATCTAATTATGTTATCATTGTTGAGAGAACTTGCACTAGTGAAAGTATGAACCCTAGGCCTTGTTTCTAAGCATTGCAATACTGTTTTCGCTCACTTTTACCACTTGCTACCTTGCTGTTTTAATATTTTCAGATTACAAAAACCTATATCTACTATCCATATTGCACTTGTATCACCATCTCTTCGCCGAACTAGTGCACCTATACAATTTACCATTGTATTGGGTGTGTTGGGGACACAAGAGACTCTTTGTTATTTGGTTGCAGGGTTGTTTGAGAGAGACCATCTTCATCCTATGCCTCCCACGGATTGATAAACCTTAGGTAATCCACTTCAGGGAAATTTGCTACTGTCCTACAAAACTCTGCGCTTGGAGGCCCAACACGAGTCTACAAGAAGAAGGTTGCGTAGTAGACATCAAGCTCTTTTCTGGCGCCGTTGCCGGGGAGGTTAGTGCTTGAAGGTATATCTTTAGATCTTGCAATCGAATCTTTTAGTTTCTTGTTTTATCACTAGTTTAATTTATAAAAGAAAACTAAAAAAAATGGAATTGAGGTTGCCTCATATGCTTCATCTTTTTAATATCTTTCGTGAAAATGATGGAAAGGAAAATTGTGCTCAAGTGTTAGAAGAAGAAGTCTATAAAATGTTTGGAATAAAATCTTTGTATGATGAGCATGATTGCAATGTTGTTAGTATGAATTCATTGAATATCCATGATGCTAATGATATGCAAAGCCACAAGCTTGGGGATGCTATGTTTGATGAAGATGATATTTTTACTCCCCCAAGTTTTGATGAGCAAATTTATTATGATGATAGCATGCCTCCTATTTATGATGATTATATTGATGAAAGTGGGTTTGGAAGAGTGTCAACTTTAGTTAGTATTGATCCCACTATTTTGGAGGGTGTTGATTCTTATTTTAATAATGATGAAAGTGGATTTGGAGAGGTCATGACTTTATTTAGTGATGAATCCACTTTTTTGGAAGAGGTTCCAATTGATTATGAGAATAAAGTTGCTATATATGATGATTATTGTGATGACATGTATGCTATAAAGAATAATGATAACCATAAAACTTGTCATCATGATTTTAATTTTCAATTGGATTATGCCTCACATGATAGTACTTTGTTGAGTTTGCTCCCACTACTATGAATGAGAAGAATTTTGCTTATGTGGAGAGTAATAAAATTTCTATGCTTGTGGCTCATGAAAAGAATGCTTTATGTGATGGTTATATTGTTGAATTCATTTATGATGCTACTGAAAATTATTATGAGGGAGGAACATATGCTTCTACATATTGCAATAATATCAAGTTTCCTCTCTATGTGCTTAAAGTTTTGAAGTTATGCTTGTTTTGCCTTCCTATGCTAGTTGATTCTTGCTCCCATAAATTATTCGTTCACAAAATCACTATGCATAGGAAGTGGGTTAGACTTAAATGTGCTTGCCATATGCTTCATGATGCTCCCTTTGCGTTTCAATTCTTATCTTTTATGTGAGTATCATTGAAATTATCATGCCTAGCTAGAAAGGCATTAAAGAAAAGTGCTTGTTGGAAGACAAACCAATATTTACCTCTACTGTTTTTGTGTGTTCACATGATTAAGCTACTGTAGTAATCATGTTTTATAGCTTTTGTTTCAATAAAGTGCCAAGTAAAGCCTTTGGGGTAGTGTGGATGATAGTTGACTTGATTCTGTGCAAAAACAGAAACTTTTGCGTCCAGTTAAAAAATTCCTATCTTTTATTGGAACATGGAAAAATTCTGAAATTTTTACAGTTGATTTTTATACAAATTTTCTACGTTGTCCTAATTTTTCAGAATTTTTGGAGTAACATAAGTATTATTTAAATTCATATCTTCACAGACTGTTCTGTTTTTGACAGATTCTGTTTTCAATGCAATGTTTGCTTGTTTTCTAGTTTCTGTGACTTATATTGCTTAATATAAATTGTAGAAATGATAGGGTACAGTAGGAATCATGTGAGAAAAATTATGAATCTTGTCTTGACAGTACCAAAGTGAATGATTTGTTTTATTATACTAACGGATCTCACGAAGGTTTTGTTAAGTTTTGTGTTGTGAAGTTTTCAAGTTTTGGGTAAAGTTTTGATGGACTACGGAATAAAGAGTGGCAAGAGACTAAGCTTGGGGATGCCCAAGTCACCCCAAGGTAATATTCAAGGACAACCAAGAGCCTAAGCTTGGGGATGCCCCGGAAGGCATCCCCTCTTTCGTCTTCGTTCATCGGTAACCTTACTTGGAGCTATATTTTTATTCATCACATGATATGAGTTTTGCTTGGAGCATCATTTTATTTTATTAGGACCTGCTTTCTGTTATTTATAATAATGTTTTTTATCTTTTAGTTCATTAAAAAGGTCAATGTAGCCTTTACCATGCTTACTTTGCAAGTCTACATGTTGCTGTATTGAAAACAGAAAGTTTTCTATTGTTGTCTGAATTCTTATGGAAAGTAAGAACATGATAAAATCTTGAAATTTTTACACGTGGAGAAGTAACAAATTTGATATAGTGTGGTAATTTTTCAGAATTTTTGGAGTTAGGGAAGTATGAGTAAAATTGCACTCTTTACAGACTGTCCTGTTTAGGCAGATTGCTAATATTTTTGCATATGTTTGCTTGTTTAATGATTCTATTTGAGGATAGGAGTATTAAATATGCAGAGGCATTTAGTATGCAATGTTAAATTATAATTTTAGTGATTTTCTACAGTAGAGAATGATAAGGTTTTGCATTTGATTTATACTAACTTTTCTCACGAGTTCTTGTTGAGTCTTGTGTGGATGAAGTTTTTAAGATTTAGGGAAACCATCATATAAAAGGAATTAAGGAGACACAAAAGCTCAAGCTTGGGGATGCCCAAGGCATCTCAATATAATATTTTAAAAAGTCTCAAGCATGTAAGCTTGGGGATGCCCCGATAGGCATCCCACCTTTCTTCATCAAGAATTATCGGTTAGTATCGGTTGAGCCTAAGTTTTTGCTTCTACACATAATATGTGCTATCCTTGGAATGTCATTTTATTTTGTTTTGCTTGCTGTTTTAATAATATCTTAAGATCTAAATTTTCTTTATGAGAGAGAGTCTTCACATAGCTACTTAATTGTTCGACTACTCGTTGATCTTCACTCATATCTTTTTGGAGTAGTTTGTCATTTACTCACGTGCTTCACTTATATCCTATGAGTAAATGGTTGAATGAATTGAATATCATAAATCTGAAATTATATATGCTTCATATGCTTATACCATGGGGAGTAATGACTTCACATATAAGAAGTAGAGGTAGTAAATTTATTGAAAGTTAGCAAACATAGTATTGGTCACTTGAACAATTCATGAAAGAATATTGAAGGAAGAGAGATTTCACATATAAATATACTATCTTGGACATCTTCTATGATTGTGAGCCCCATTAATTATTTTCAAACTTGAGCAAATTAGTTGAAGTTGAACAAGGAAGACAACGTAATGAGTTATGCTTGGGTATATTTGTATAGAAGTTATATTGTTATGGATCCTCCAACATGTGGTGCTTGCTATTTAGAATCTTTTGCTAGCCAAAATCTCTGTACTAAGCGGGAATACTGCTTGTGCATCCAAAATCCTTGAACCAAGTTTCCTCCATGAGGGTCCACCATATCTACCTATATGCGGTATTTACCTGCCGTTCCAAGTAAATTTGCATGTGCCAAACTCTAAACCTTCAAATAATAATCTGTTTTGTATGCCCGAATCGCTCATGTAGCAACTAGGGGCTGTCAGTATCTTCCATGCTAGGTGGGTTATTCTCACGATGAGTGGACTCCGCTCATCATTCACGAGAGAGTGGTTGGTAATTGGGATGCCCAGTCCTATGATCAAAAGATCAAAAACAAAATTTCAAATAATTAAACAAAACTCCCCCAGGAAAGTTGTTGGTATGGACAGCACCCGTGAATTCGGCTAGCCGTGGAGTGTGATTGTTGGTGGAAGGGGAGTAAAAACTTTACCATTCTGTTTGGGAACCGCCTATAATGTGTCTAGCATGGAAGATAGTGAGAACTCTTGGTTGTTATGTTGACAATGAAAGCATACCTCTCAAAATTATGTTCATCTCTGTTTTAAAAGCTTCAAGCTCTGGCACCTCTCACTAGTAGAAAATAGGGCTTTGGTTCAGGCCAGCCCAGCCCATTAGTCCCGGTTCAGTCATGAACCGGGACCCATGGGGGGCATACGTCCCGGTTCATGCGCCCAGGGGGCCGGCCGGGGCCTCGTGGGCATTGGTCCCGGTTCGTCTGGACCCATTTGTCCCAGTTCCTGGCACGAACCGGGACCAATGGGCCTCACTCCTGGCCCACATCCATTGGTCCCGGTTTGTGGCTTGAACCGGGACAGAAGGGGGGCCTTTAGTCCCGGTTCCATGCATGAACCGGGACCAATGAGGTGGCTATATATACCCCATTGCCGGCGAGCAGAGCACTCCACACTGCTCTGTTTTTTCTGGCTGGCGAGGGGAGAGCTTTGTGGTGCTCTAGCTCACCTCCTATGCACATGAGGTGTTTGATGAAATGCCCGAGCCACACTAGTTAAGCTTTCTCCTCTCGAAGCTCGACCTTCAAGCTCCATTTTCCTCAAGATTTGTCTAGGTTTAGCGGTCCGTCACATCCCGTCCCTGTCTTCACCGCCGTCGATCGCCCACGCCGATCTCGTCGCCGGCATAACCGTGGTGAGCCTCTTGTTCTTATCTTATTTCTAAAAGAAAAAAATTCTCGTCGCCGGTTTTTTACACACTTAATTATATAATGCACGCAGATGAACCGGCAATGGATGTACGGTGACAGACGCACCTCCGAGTACATTAAGGGCGTGCATAATTTTCTCGAAGTGGCTGAGGCAAACAAGCAGAATGGTTTTATGTGTTGTCCATGCCCTATATGTGGGAATACGAAGTCTTACTCTGACCGGAAAATCCTTCACACCCACCTGCTTGAGAAGGGTTTCATGCCACACTATAATGTTTGGACCAGGCACGGAGAAATAGGGGTTATGATGGAAGACAGCGAAGAAGAAGAGGACGATGACAACTATATGTGCCCCCTGAATACGGTGATGCTGCAATAGGGGAAGCTGAAGATCAAGAGGAACCAGACGATGTGCCCGATGATGATCTCCGCTGGGTCATTGTTGATGCAAGGAGACAGTGCGAAAGTGAAAAGGAGAAGCTGAAATTCGATCGCATGTTAGAGGATCACCAAAAAGGGTTGTACCCCAATTGCGAAGATGGCAACACAAAGCTCGGTACCATACTGGAATTGCTGCAGTGGAAGGTAGAGAATGCTGTGCCTGACAAAGGATTTGAGAAGCTACTGAAAATATTGAAGAAGAAGCTTCCAAAGGATAACGAATTGCCCGACAGTACGTACGCAACAAAGAAGGTCGTATGCCCTCTAGGATTGGAGGTGCAGAAGATACATGCATGCCCTAATGACTGCATCCTGTACCATGGTGCGTACGAGGATTTGAACGCATGCCTGGTATGCGGTGCATTGCGGTATAAGATCAGACGAGATGACCCTGGTGATGTTGATGGCGAGCCCCCCAGGAAGAGGGTTCCTGCGAAGGTGATGTGGTATGCTCCTATAATACCACGGTTGAAACGTCTGTTTAGAAACAAAGAGCATGCCAAGTTGATGCGATGGCACAGAGAGGACCGTAAGAAAGACGGGAAGTTGAGAGCACCCGCTGATGGGTCGCAGTGGAGAAAAATCGAGAGAAAGTACCGGGAGGAGTTTGCAGGTGACGCAAGGAACGTATGGTTTGGTTTAAGCGCGGATGGCATTAATCCTTTCGGGGAGCAGAGCAGCAATCACAGCACCTGGCCCGTGACTCTATGTATCTATAACCTTCCTCCTTGGTTGTGCATGAAGCGGAAGTTCATTATGATGCCAGTACTCATCCAAGGCCCTAAGCAACCCGGCAACGACATTGATGTGTACCTAAGGCCATTAGTTGAAGAACTTTTACAACTGTGGAATGGAAACGGTGTATGTGTGTGGGATGAACACAGACAGGAGGAATTTGACCTGCATGCGTTGCTGTTTGTAACCATCAATGATTGGCCTGCTCTCAGTAACCTTTCAGGACAGACAAACAAGGGATACCACGCATGCACACACTGTTTAGCTGACACCGAAAGTATATACCTGGACAAATGCAGGAAGAATGTGTACCTGGGGCATCGTCGATTTCTTCCGACCAACCATCAATGTCAAAAGAAAGGCAAGCATTTCAAAGGCGAGGCAGATCACCGGAAGAAGCCCGCCATGCGTACCGGTGATCACATACTTTCTATGGTCAATGATTTACACGTAATCTTTGGAAAGGGTCCCGGCGGACTATCTATTCCGAATGACGCAGAGGGACGCGGTCCCATGTGGAAGAAGAAATCTATATTTTGGGACCTACCCTACTGGAAAGACCTAGAGGTCCGCTCTTCAATCGACGTGATGCACGTGACAAAGAACCTTTGCGTGAACCTGCTAGGCTTCTTGGGCGTGTATGGAAAGACAAAAGATACACCGGAGGCACGAGAGGACCTGCAACGTTAGCACGAAAAAGACGGCATGCCTCCAAAGCAGTATGAAGGTCCTGCCAGCTACGCTCTTACCAAAGAAGAGAAGGAAATCTTCTTTGAATGCCTACTCAGTATGAAGGTCCCGTCTGGCTTCTCGTCGAATATAAAGGGAATAATAAATATCCCAGAGAGAAAGTTCCAGAACCTAAAGTCTCATGACTGCCACGTGATTATGACGCAACTGCTTCCAGTTGCATTGAGGGGGCTTCTACCGGAAAACGTTCGATTAGCCATTGTGAAGCTATGTGCATTCCTCAATGCAATCTCTCAGAAGGTGATCGATCCAGAAATCATACCAAGGCTAAGGAGTGATGTGGCGCAATGTCTTGTCAGTTTCGAGCTGGTGTTCCCACCATCCTTCTTCAATATCATGACGCACGTCCTAGCTCATCTAGTCGACGAGATTGTCGTTCTGGGCCCCGTATTTCTACACAATATGTTCCCCTTTGAGAGGTTCATGGGAGTCCTAAAGAAATATGTCCGTAACCGCGCTAGGCCTAAAGGAAGCATCTCCATGGGCCATCAAACAGAGGATGTCATTGGGTTTTGTGTTGACTTCATTCCTGACCTTAAGAAGATTGGTCTCCCTCAATCGCGGTATGAGGGGAGACTGACTGGAAAAGGCACGCTAGGAGGGGACTCAATAATATGCAGGGACGGGCATTCTTGATCTCAAGCACACTACACAGTTCTACAGAACTCTACCTTGGTGACCCCGTATGTCGATGAACACAAGAACATTCTCCGCTCCAAACACCCGGAGCAGTGTGACGACTGGATTACATGTGAACACATCAGGACTTTCGGCAGTTGGTTGGAAACACGTCTCAGATGTGACAACACTGTTTCTGATGAGCTGTACTCGTTGTCCAGGGGACCATCTTCGACTGTATTGACTTACAAAGGATACGAGATAAATGGGAATACATTTTACACGATCGCCCAAGATCAAAAGAGCACCAACCAAAACAGCGGTGTCCGCTTTGATGCAGCAACCAAGAGGGGAAAGGACACATATTATGGTTACATAGTGGACATATGGGAACTTGACTATGGACATGATTTTAAGGTCCCTTTGTTTAAGTGCAAATGGGTCAATCTGTCAGGAGGCGGGGTACAGGTAGAGCCACATTACGGAATGACAACAGTGGATCTGAACAATCTTGGGTACACAGACGAACCATTCGTCCTAGCCAATGATGTGGCGCAGGTTTTCTATGTGAAGGACATGTCTACCAAACCGAGAAAAAGAAAGGATAAGGAAGCGAATACATCATACGATGAGCCAAAGCGCCACATAGTTCTTTCAGGGAAAAGAGACATCGTGGGAGTGGAGGGTAAGACAGACATGTCTGAAGATTATGAAAAGTTTCATGAAATTCCTCCCTTCAAAGTCAAGGCTGACCCAAGCACCCTGTTAAGCGATGAAGAATATCCATGGTTACGGCGCAATAAGCAAAGGACACAAGCGAAGAAAAAGTGAAGACAGATGAAGTCAGAAAGGGTTGAAAATTGATGATATGGCTTTGAATGGTTCATTTTGAGCACACAAAAAGTCTGGAGTTTAAATAAGTTCAAAAAAATGAAATCCCTTTCTAACAGATAAGTTTTTGTCCGAAACCCTGATACTTCGAAAGAGATTGTCCATTTTGTACACGAAGTGCATCCAGTTTTTGCCGTAACCCTCTCAACTTTTTAGCACATGCTATGTGGGTGAAATGATGATATCATGCCAATTTTCAACCTCTTCAGAGTTCATGTGAAGTGCTTTTCAATTTCAGGGTCATTTAGCTCAAAAAAATTAGTAAATGCATGAAAAATAACAGATGAAGTCAGAAAGGGTTGAAAAATTGATGATGTGGCTTTGAATGGTTCATTTTGAACACACAAAAAGTCTGGAGTTCAAATAAGTTTAAAAAATGAAATCCCTTTGTAACAGATGAGTTTTTGCCCGAAACCCTGATACTTCGAAAGAGATTGTCCATTTTGTACACGAAGTGCGTCCAATTTTTGCCGTAACCCTCTCAACTTTTTAGCACATGCTATGTGGGTGAAATGATGATATCATGCCAATTTTCAACCTCTCAGAGTTCATGTGAAGTGCTTTTCAATTTCAGGGTCATTTAGCTCAAAAAAATCAGTACATGCTGAAAATAACAGATGAAGTCAGAAGGGTTGAAAATTGATGATGTGGCTTTGAATGGTTCATTTTGAACACACAAAAAGTCTGGAGATCAAATGAGTTCAAAAAAATGAAATCCCTTTGTAACAGATGAGTTTTCGTCCGAAACCCTGATACTTCAAAAGAGATTGTCCATTTTGTACACGAAGTGCATCCAGTTTTTGTCGGAACCCTCTCAACTTTTTAGCACATTCTATGTGGGTGAAATGATGATACCATGCCAATTTTCAACCTCTTCAGAGTTCATCTGAAGTGCTTTTCAATTTCAGGGTCATTTAGCTCAAAAAATCAATAAATGCATGAAAAATAACAGATGAAGTTAGGAAGGGTTGAAAATTGATGATGTGGCTTTGAATGGTTCATTTTGAACACACAAAAAGTCTGGAGTTCAAATAAGTTCAAAAAAATGAAATCCCTTTGTAACAGATGAGTTTTCATCCGAAACCCTGATACTTGGAAAGAGATTGTCCATTTTGTACACGAAGTGCATCCAGTTTTTGCCGTAACCCTCTCAACTTTTATGAAACTCTAATAGCAAAAATAATAAACTAAAATAATGAACTAGAAAACTTTAATGAAACTCTAATAGAAAAAAGAATGAACTAGAAAATTTTAATGAAACTCTAATAGCAAAAGGAATCAACTAAAAATTATGCAACTAAAATTATCAAAGTATTTTCTATTCAAAACATTAAAAGCAAAAAGAATTTTCATAAAGAACTTTTTTTGTTAGAAACTTTAATAGCAAAAGGAATTATCATAAAGATTTTTTTGTTAGAAACTAAAATAACAAAAACTATTTTTGAATATAATGATAAAACACAGTAATATTAAATAGCAGGAAAAAGAATCACTCCAAAATCTATTTTTATAGTAAAGTTAATCACAAACTAGTGATTCACACAAATTTCAAAGAATTCAAATTTAAACTATTCAAATTGGACAACTAATGGCACTAACAACAAGTTTATAATTTTTATTACCTAAAAGCAAAAAAGAATCACTGAAAAACAGTTTGTATTTTGTTGTAAGTAGAAACAAAATAAAATAAATAAAGCAAAAAAGAAAACAAAAAAACTAGAAATTTTTTTTAAAAAAATGCCACCTACTGGGCCACCACGGCCTGAATACGACTAGAAACCCATCCATGGGCCAGGATTCAGGCCCGCGGAGGCCCAGCAGGCCCATGGCAAAGAGTAGCAGAGAAGGCCCGAAAGCCTGCAGTTGAGAGGAGCTCGAGAGGGTCGGCGCAGCAGCGCTTATAAACCACTCTCGAGCTCTCGCAACTAGCGAGGTGGGACTAAACATCCCACCGCACCGCGCCAGCGCAAGGCCTTTGGTCCCGGTTGGTAGCACCAACCGGGACGAAAGGGGGGGCATTGGTCCCGGTTGGTGGAACAAACCGGGACCAATGCCCCCCCCTTTGGTCCCAGTTCGTGCCACCAACCGGGACCAAAGGTCTCTGTTTCCCGCCCATTGGGCTGCTGAAAAGAGGCCTTTGGTCCCGGTTGGTGGCACGAACCGGGACCAAAGGGTGGCATTCGTCCCGGTTTGTGCCACGAACCGGGACCAATGCTCTGTGTATATAAGCAGGACTTAGGAATTTTTCAGTTTTCATCGACCATTTGCCCCCCGACGACGCCGAGCTCATCGACGCCGCCAGGCTGCCCATGCTCGTCGTCGCCGCCCCGAGGTCACTGTCGCCATCGCCGCCCGCTCCTCGTCGCCATCGCCCCGCGCCCCTGCCCAGCCCCGACGCCGACGCCGTGCGCCCCTGCCTCGACCTCGACGCCAACGCCGCCGCGCCCCTGCCCTGCCCCGACGCCCCGCCATGCCCCTACCCTGTCGTCAACGCCGCCGCACCAGTGCCCGCCGGCCAGGCCGGTACTCCCTCCTCCCTCCCACCCCTCTCCTCTGTCCTTCCTCCATGTATGTGATGATGGTGAAGTTGGTTCAGTGCAAAGTTTCAGCCATGTCCACAAGGTGTTTGATGAAATGCTAGGGCTTGCTAGGGAACTTTGTTTTATGTGAAACTTGGCAGGATGTTGTCTCCTTGGATGTTAGTGAAGATGGTTAAGTTGGTTTGATAAAAGGAAAAACTTCTTAGTGCAAGTTTTATTAAAATTTAGTGCTGGAAAGAAACTACATGATTTTTTTGGTGGACTTGCTAGATGGAATTGGGGCTGCCCTTCTGGACTTAAGGGTTTAGTTGGAAGGACTACAAGATGTAAAAAATTCAGAATTTTTTTAGCAAGGAAAAATTGGGTTGTAGTTCAATGCCAAGATTGGACCAAAATTGATGTTTTTGTTCATAGCATTTTTTTGTCGATGTATGTATGTATGTATGGATGGATGGATATGGATGTATATACAAAATGTTCATATATGATGTTTTTTTTGTTCATAGCAATTTTTTTTCCATGTATGTATAATTTATGTATGTATGTTCATATATGCAAAAGTTACATTTAAGAAAAAAATAAGAAAATGTATGTATGTTCATATGCAAAGAATATGCAAAAGTTAGAATTTTTATGTTCATAGAATTTTTATGATTTTTTTTTGTTCATAGAATTTTCTTTGTCAATTTATGTATATGTTCATATTGTGTATGTATAGGAAAATTGTGCATGATCAAACTCATTTATGTCAAAGTTTGCGATATACCCCCTCCCCGATAACATTTTTTTTATATGATGAATTTTTCTTCATAGCCATATATATGTATGTGGCTATATGTATGTATGGATGTTCATAGAATTTTTTTATATGTATGTCGTTGTCGATATAGCCCCTCCCCGATAACTTCGACATGAGGGGGGGGGGGTCGATATACCCCCTCCCCGATAACATTTTTTTTCTAAGTTACTAAGGTAAAATGTTCACCCCCCTCTCGATATACCGGGCGACCAACTCTCGAGGCCACCCAAACCCTAGAAAAAAAGCGTTGTCGATCTCCTACCCCCTCCCGCCCCTACCCGACAAACTCTCGAGGCCACCCAAACCACTAGAAGATAACTCCGGTAACTTCGACATGAGGGGGGACGTCGATCAACCCCCTCTCGCATGAACAAGTTTATGTATTATTTTATATCGCGGTGGACATATATCAAAGTTTGATCATATGTCAAAGTTTGAATTTTGACATATGCAACATTTGATCATATATCAAAGTTTGATCATATGTCAAAGTTTGAATTTTCACATATGCAACATTTGATCATAAGTCAAAGTTTGATCATATGTCAAAGTTTGAATTTTGACATATATAGATTTATCAAGAATGCCCCCATTATGGATGTGCACAAGTTGATCCAATTTTTTTCTGATCTCATCTATATATATATTCTTCTATATGTCACGTTGTCTGTCAAAGTATTGAAGAAATCCATGGCTTCATCATTAGTCAGAAGTAACAGGCGTATGATGCTACGAAGCTCTTCAAAGTTGTTTTGGAACGGAGTTCCGGATAGAATAATTTTCCTTTTGGTATGAATTTCAGCAAAGGCCTTCCAAATAGCGATATTCGGAAGGCTCTTGCTGAACTTTGTACCAAAAAGCGAATTATTCTATCGGGAACTCCGTTCCAAAACAACTTTGAAGAGCTTCGTACCATTATACGCCTGTCATTTCTGGCTAATGATGAATTCATGGTTTTCTTGAATTCTTTGACACTAGACAACGTGACATATAGAAGGGTAGATGAGATCAGGAAAAATATGGACCATTTTCTGCACATCCAGAATGGCGTCATTTTGTTAAATCCCTTGTCGGTCCAGACGTCGGACATTCATGAGAGAGGCGGTCCGACCCAAACCCTAGAAGCGTTGTCGAGGCCACCCCAAACCCTAGAAGCGTTGCCTATGCCACCCCAAACCCTAGAAGCATTGTCGAGGCCACCCCAAACCGTAGAAGCGTCGAGCTAGCTAGGTCTACGTTTGCACTAATATATCCATCTGTCATGTTTGTATATTAATTGCCATGTTGTAATATTTGCAGAAACTATGGAGCACCGAGACATCGAAGCAGAACAGTTGTTGGGGGACATAATGCTCGGCGGAGGTGATGTCTTGTCGTTTCTCAACGACACCGATGGTCTGGAAGGAGAGGGTGAAGCAGGCTCCGGTGATCAAACAATGGAGGTGGAAGGACATGATTATGATGGCTCCGGTGACGGAATGCCGGTGGAAGAAGGAGACCGTAATGACTGCTCCGGTGAGCGAACGGAGGAAGGAGATGTTGCAAAGTCCGGCGAGGTATATATATTAATTAAGCCTGTGTTGACTAGCTAATTGATGCATTAATTGTTTTGGTATGTACACATATTAACTCTCTTCTTTCTTCTTTTCTAGCCCTCCGGATCGAGCCAAACTTCGGTAACGAGACGAGGCCCGAAGAAAAGGTTGCGCCAGGATGAAAGGTTCACGATCACAGCAATCAAGGGCGATGGCCAACCGATTGAACCCAGCCGGACCAAGGAAGCATTTTCTGCTCAGTGCGGGGTTCTTGTTAGGGACATGATCCCGATCAGCATCCACCAATGGAATAAGCCTAAGAGCGAAGACCCTCAAGTGTCTTTTGTCAACGATAGACAGAAACATGATCTTTGGACCGCGCTGAAGGCAAATTTCACCCTACCGCCAGAGGAGGATCCGGATAAGCCAGTTATAGAGCCATTGGTCAAGGCTCATGCTCTTAAGAAGATGGCAGATCTATTCAAGAGGTGGAAGAATGAGTTGAAATCAACGTTTGTCGACAAAGGGAAGACTCCAGAATTCACCGGCCGATTTGAGAAGATAAGAGATCACTGGCCCGCATTTGTGGCCCACAAGACATCGGAGAAGAGTAAGAAGATGTCAGCGACAAACAAGAAAAATGCTGCAAAGAAGGAGTATCACCATCCCACGGGGTCAGGTGGCTACCTCAAAGCCCGGCCGTTGTGGGACAAGGCTGAGAAGGACCTGCTTGATAAAGGGGTCGAACCAGAGACATTGAACTGGCCAGACCGTTCAAGGACTTGGTTCTTCGGGGTTGGGGGAACCTTGGACCCTGAAACAGGGAAGTGCCATTGGACGAAGGAGCAACTTGAAATACCCGTCAAGAAGCTTCAGAAGTATATCGCCGCAGCGCAGCAAGGGACGTTCGTTCTCGACAGAGAGAACGACGAGCTCACACAGGCCCTCGGGAATCCTGAGCACCCAGGACGAACACGAGGCACGGCAGGCTCCGTTGCGTGGAAGCAAGGGTTTCCCAGCACAGGCGATTACAAAACCCCGGGAGAGGAGGAGGAAAGTGGAGCAGACCGAACTGCAGAAGCTGAATGCAAGGGTACGAGCGCTAGAGGAACAAGCACTAGTTCAGAGGCAGCGACCTGCCGAAGCTACCCCAGAAGCTACCCTGCCATCTCAGCGGAGAAGCAGCGTGGCTTCCACCGAGCTCCTTCAGCAGCCTCACTTCACGGCTCCCAGCTACCCCGTGGATGCTATCACGGAGGCTCAAGATTGCCACCTTATGGCGCAATGGCAGCACCTCAAAGTCAAGGCGGCTGTCGGCTCTGTTGCACCTCCTCAACCCGGCGCAACTTTTCACTGCCTTCTGATTCCAGAAGGCTATGCTGTTGTGATGGTCGATGAAATAACAGAGGGATTTGAGGAGCTCGAGCTTGACCACCCTACCGGTGAAGGGGAGACTCGGCTGGGTCTTGCTCTGAAGACTCCATGTCTATGGCGGAAGGAGCTCATCAACCTTTCGAACTGGACGCCTCCGCCTCCTCCTCCGGCGAGTTAGGGCACTCCGCCTCCTCCTCCGCCTCCTCCTCTGGCGAGTGATCAGGGCACTCCGCCTCCTTCTCCGGCTGCTCCGGCGCGTGGCGGCACTCCGCCTCCTTCTCCAGCTGCTCCGGCGCGTGGCGGCACTCCACCTCCTTCTCCGCCTGCGCCGGCATGTTCGAGCAGCCCGCCTCCTTCTCCGCCTCGTCAACAACAACAGAAGACAGCCGCCACCGCTCCGGCTGCTCCAGCGCGTCGTAGCACTCCGCCTCCTTCTCCGCCTCATAAGCAACGAAGGAAGACAGCCACAGCCGCTCCGGCTGCTCGGCTGGCGTCTAGCAGTACAGCCAGAGGCGGGAGGCAATACAAATTCGGTCCATCTATCAAGCCTCTAGATAGATTACCATACGAGATGACCGAGGAGGAAAACGAGGAGATCTGTCAAGCCCAAGTGAAGGACTTTTTTGCAAAGAAAAATCCACCTCCAGAGGAGAAGATGGATCCGGTGAAATTGAAGCGCACTTTGAAGAACCTGAAGCGACCACCACCGCCTCCACCGGATGACAACCATGTCCGCGCTCTGAAAAAGGCAGTGGAAGGAGCGCGCCGGTCGGGAACTACTTCAAGTGACAAAAGGTTACAACAACAAAGAAGAGGGAAAAAAATTCCCCAGCTCGGTGAACAGGCAAACCAATCGTGCCCCCCGCTCAAGGTGTCTAGCGATATCATCGCAAATCTGCCGGGGATGCTGCCCGGTACCAATCCTGGTGATTACCTGCCCGACGATGTAAATTTTGATACAATGGAGGTGGACGAACACAAATACCAGTACGGGAAGCCTCTCGTCAGACCTGGTGATCCTCCTCTAACAACGATGATGCGAAGATTCCATAAGTGGTACATGGACACCTGCAAGTCCGGGAAGGATATTTTGACACTGAGAGTTAAAGAGGAGCACGACCTCGTTGGAATTGATCTGTTGTCTGTTCCATTTGAGGAGTTCTTCCAGTTTTTCAATCAAAAGGACCTCGATAAAATAATCATCACTTGCTACTGTCTGTAAGTACTATACTTCTGTAATTAAGTCTCTATATATAGCTCAGCTCTTTCATTGTGTGTATATATAATTATCCTCACTATATTATGCAGATTGAAGATCGTCAAATGCAGAAATGCACAAATCTATGATATTGGGTTCATTAACACAAATCTCATAGATGAATGGACGGTTAAATATCATGCCAAAGAAACCGAGGCCAACTTACTACAATTGTTGCTTAAAAATCAAAACAAAGATAAAATACTCTTTCCTTACAACTTCAAGTGAGTGTTACTGTCTTCTGCATATTCGGTTTCCCTTATTACTCGAGGTTATAGTAATGTAATTGGTGAGTTATGCATGCGTGCGCAGCTTCCACTTTATTCTCCTAGAGATTAAGCTTGAGCAGGGACTAGTAACCGTCTTAGACTCAAGACGAAAAGATCCCAAGGAGTATGCGGCCATGACTGAAATGCTCCAGAAGTAAGTTCAATCGATCATTATCGCACCATATCGGCAACTTTGGTCATTTCCTAATATCAAGTAATTATTTTCTTTGTCTCGCAGGGTTTGGAAAGTGTTCACCACAGAAGCTCCGGGACTGCCGGGGGAGCTGCGATTTACACACCCGAAAGTAAGTACTACTAGCTAGTTCCGCGCATCTCCCATTGATTCTTGCTAGTTTCATCAATACCATTTATAATGCTTGATTATCAGTTTGATTGACCTTTATTTCTCGTAAAGTGGTTGTGGCAGGAAGGCGGGAATAATTTTTGTGGATACTACATTTGCGAGTACATCTACAACGCGACGACCTCTAAGCGGGGCTACTCTGAAAAACAATATGAAGTGCGTAAGCAATAATATTCACAATTTTATTTTATTACCATCATTTGTGTTGAGTTTCATTCATATATATGTATTGACCCCCTTCTTCAAATTAGATTTGGCAGATGCGGGATGAACTCCTACCACAAGATCGCATAAAAGCAATTCAAGAGGAATTGGCGGGATTCTTTCTTGACCATGTCATCAATCCAGCCGGAGAATACCATATGGAACTTGACATCAAATGTTAGGGATTGTAAGAGATCTTATATTGTATATATGTAGCTAGTAGCGTCGGATAGATATACAAAAACTTGTTGTTCGACCAATCTCTCGGAGAAGGAGGAGGTCGATCACTTCTCTCTGTATATGTTCATGACGATCTTGTGTACTTAATGGTTTCCTTCATTTGCTTACTAGCTAGCGTGTCGAGTCCTCTCTATACGTATAGTACGTGAGCATCAACCAAGCAAGGAGATAAGAGAGGACATCTCTCTCTAGCTATTAGCTAGCTAACACAAATATGAAACCCCTAAATTAACCCTACAAAACACCCAACCCCCCCCCCCCCCTTTCAAAAAAAACAAAAAACCCCAGCTCCTGAGCTGCTGACACATGGATGATCTTTGGTCCCGGTTGGTGTTACCAACCGGGACTAAAGGCCCTCCTCTTTGGGCTCGCCGCAGCGGCCACGTGGAGCCCCATCTGTCCTGGTTCGTGTAAGAACCGGGACTAAAGGTGTTGTGCTTTAGTCCCGACCCTTTAGTCCCGGTTCCCGAACCGGGACAAATGGGCCTTATGAACCGGGACAAATGGGCCTTTTTCTACTAGTGTCTGCAAATCCCTGCTTCCCTCTGCGAAGGGCCTATCTTTTACTTTTATTTTTTATTCCAACCTATTCTTTAGTTGGCAAGCATCATGTGGTGGGGAAAGATCTAAGCATATATGGCCATTCAAATATATTTGATCATGAATTATTATTGTTGACAATTATCTATATGATAAATAAGTTGGGAGGCGAAACATTAAGCCCCTATTTTTCTCTGTGTTCAATGGATGCTATTTGTTCTAAAAATATGCTTTGAGTGGTAGCAATCGTGGAAGACTATAAGATAGTTGAGTACATGGGATTTGCTAAATCAAAGCTCTTACATAGACCCTTCCTGAAAATAAGATGAATTGCAATTGTTTGATGACTGAGAACCCAGTTTGTTAATTTTCAAGAAAGTTTATGATCTATGCTTTAACATGTGAATAGCTTGCTACTTGATCATGAGAAGTTTTATGAGATGAGCTACTGTTTATAATTTATAATGATGCTAGAAAAAGTGATTGAAATTATCATTGATCAAACTTATGCACTTGCTAGCATTCCAAATCAAAAATTCTGTTTTTATCATTTACCTACTCGAGGACGAGCAGGAATTAAGCTTGGGGATGCTTGATATGTCTCCAATGTATCTATAATTTTTGATTGTTCCATGCTATTATATTATCTATCTTGGATGTTTTATATGCATTTATATGCTATTTTATATGATTTTTGGGACTAACTTATTAACCTAGAGCCCAGTGCCAGTTTCTGTTTTTTCCTTGTTTTTGAGTTTCGAAGAAAAGGAATATCAAACGGAGTCCAAATGAGCTAAAAATTTACGGAGATTTTTTATGGACCAGAAGAAGCCCCCGAAGCAAAAGAGTTGGGCCAGAAGAGTCACGAGCCAACCACAAGGTTGGAGGGCGCGCCCTACACCCCCCCGGGGGGCGTCCTCCGTCCTTGTGGTTGACTCGTGGACCCCCCCTGACATGAAACCGACGCTAAAAATTCCTATAAATACAGAAACCCCCAGAAATAAACCTAGATCGGGAGTTCCGCCGCCGCGAGTCTCTGTAGCCACGAAAAACCAATCGGGATCCGTTCCGGCACCCTGCCGGAGGGGGAAACCATCACCGGTGGCCATCTTCATCATCCCGGTGGTCTCCATGACGAGGAGGGAGTAGTTCACCCTCGGGGCTGAGGGTATGTACCAGTAGTTATATGTTTGATCTATCTCTCTCGTGTTCTTGATTTGGCACGATCTTAATGTACCGCAAGCTTTGCTATTATAGTTGGATCTTATGATGTTTCTCCCCCTCTACCTTCTTGTAATGGATTGAGTTTTCCCTTTGAAGTTATCTTATCAGATCGAGTCTTTAAGGATTTGAGAACACTTGATGTATATCTTGCATGTGCTTATCTGTGGTGACAATGGGATATTCACGTGATCCACTTGATGTATGTTTTGGTGATCAACTTGCGGGTTCTGTGACCTTGTGAACTTATGCATAAGGTTTGGCACACGTTTTCGTCTTGATTCTCCGGTAGAAACTTTGGGGCACTCTTTGAAGTTCTTTGTGTTGGTTTGAATAGATGAATCTGAGATTGTGTGATGCATATCGTATAATCAAACCCGTGGATACTTGTGGTGACATTGGAGTATCTAGGTGACATTAGGGTTTTGGTTGATGTGTATCTTAAGGTGTTATTTTAGTACGAACTCTAGGGCTGTTTGTGACACTTATAGGAATAGCCCAATAGATCGATCAGAAAGAATAACTTTGAGGTGGTTTCGTACCCTACAATAATCTCTTCGTTTGTTCTCCACTATTAGTGACTTTGGAGTGACTCTTTGTTGCACGTTGAGGGATTATTATATGATCTAATTATGTTATCATTGTTGAGAGAACTTGCACTAGTGAAAGTATGAACCCTAGGCCTTGTTTCTAAGCATTGCAATACCGTTTTCGCTCACTTTTACCACTTGCTACCTTGCTGTTTTAATATTTTCAGATTACAAAAACCTATATCTACTATCCATATTGCACTTGTATCACCATCTCTTCGCCGAACTAGTGCACCTATACAATTTACCATTGTATTGGGTGTGTTGGGGACACAAGAGACTCTTTGTCATTTGGTTGCAGGGTTGTTTGAGAGAGACCATCTTCATCGTACGCCTCTCACGGATTGATAAATCTTAGGTCATCCACTTGAGGGAAATTTGCTACTGTGGTGATAAACCGGCGGTGAGGCGAGGCGATGGCTGTGGCCGCGCGTTTTACGGCGGCGAGTCCATGGCGGCGCTCGGTGGCGGTGGATCTGGAGGGAGAGAGGGAAAGAGAGTGAGCTAGAGAGGGAGAATTGTCCAGGGGGAGTGGACGAGGGGGTCCTTATCCCCTCGGCTGTCGGTGGGCGTCGCCGTGTCGACGAACGGCCGGAGCGGCGAGCTGCGGCCACGGACGCGGCGACACGCGCAGAGAGAGAGCGGGAGGAGGGAGAAAGAGGCCTGCTGGGCTGGGCCTCAGGCACTGTGCACTTAGGCCCAGTGCATAGTGGCCTTTCTCTTTTTTCTTTTCCAGTTTTTCTGTTTTTCTTTTTCAGTGATGGTTTTAGAATTAAAATGAGCTGCCAAATGATTTTGTACAAATGTGAAACTTGGTCACATAAATACAATGGAATATTTTGCACTGCCACATAAAGTTTGGGCAATTTTGGAATTCATTTGAATTTTTCAAAAATGGAAATAGCATTTAAAGTGTTGTTTTGGCACTGTTTCAATTGCTTCTGCTCAAATAGCATTTAGGTGATGTTGTTTTCCTTAACAACAATTTGTTTTGGATTATTTGCTAGAAAGTGAACATTTTTCGAGCAAATTTTGGGCAACTTCAAATTTTACTTTGAATTTGAATAGAATTCAGAGAAGGGATTTGAGTTGAGGTATTATCCCAACATGATTAAGCTTTGTAAATCAAGATGACTTGGCACAGATCATAAGGGATTACTGTAGTGTGATGCTGGGGATGTTACAAATCTCCTCCACTACAAGAAATCTCGTCCCGAGATTTAAGTGGGGAAGTAAAGGGTAACTTCGGGAGAACTGACCGTTATAGGGTTAATTATCTGGTGAACAATTCAGGGAATGTGGTAGAATTATCTCTCGAGTTGAAACTTAAGGAAACATCGAGAGCAAGGTAAGAGGTTACAATAAGAAGTTTCAAGCGAATGGACAAACGATCGATACCTGAACAAAGTGTGAGAAGGGGGTGCAGAGCATCAGGAATAGATCATCTCTCGGAGGGTGGCTCATGATAACACACAAAACCAAGGGCATAGAATACTTCGGAATCAAGGATGTACAGGAGAGTCAGGTTCCGATCATGTGGAACTGTGAGGGGGGTGTCGATCAAAAGTAGGGAGAACGGTGACATCTTACCGGTCACGACAACAATTAAGCAGTGTAATAGATACTTATCAGTAGCCAATTAAGACATACAGATCCATACACAGAGTCGGGTACATGCGAACAGCATAACGGCGCAAATTTAAAAGCTAGATATGCTAGGCGGCGCGCAGGCACGCGGTAAGGAAGTACACAATGAGACATAGCAAAGGCTACATCAATGTCGGAGAAAACTGCTGGAGCGAGGAATCTGCAAGTGACAACACAGGGTGCCCTCGATAAAAGGATCCTGCAAGCAGAACCTGGCCCACAATCTTGAAGAAAGGGGGGTAATTTCAGAACTCCGGGTGGATGTGATCACGAGAACCTAATGTTGGAGTTAGTAAAAAATTTAACCCGAGTAGAAGAGAGATCGGAATCCCAGAGTAAGGAAGAGGAATAAAAGATCCTAATACCACCCAATTGGCGACGTGGGCCCGTAAGCCACACAGCCAAGTTAGTAAAACAGTTTTTCAAAGTCTAGACTCAACTTCGGCCAAGGAGTTGGAAAGGGGTATCCTACAGGCAGTCGGCTCTGATACCAACCTCTGACGCCCTGGCTTAATCGTGTACTAACCATACACGCAAATGCACATGATCAAGCCTAAGGACTCACTTGAAGATATCACATAACAACTCTAAAACATAAATAAAGTCATACAAGCTTTATATTACAAGCCAGGGGCCTCGAGGGATCGAATACATAAGCTCGCTTACAAGCGTCAACGGAAGCATCAGATATCTGAGTACAGATATAAAAGATAAAACAGATAGGCCTTTAAAAGGCGGGGCAAAAGAAAATACTACGATCGAAAAGGCGAAGGCCTCCTGCCTGGGACCCTCCGAACCTACTCCTGGTTGTCGGACGGCTCCTCATAGTAGTACTCGCTAGGAGGGTAGTAGTAGTAGCCGTCGGCGGGGGCAGCTGGCTCCGGGGCTCCGTCGTCTGGATGCATCATTCGGGTATGGGGAAAAAGAGGAGCAAAGCAACCGTGAGTACTCATCCGAAGTACTCAGCAAGTAAGGATCTACACTATATATGCAACAATATCAAAGAAAGGCTGTATATGTGGACTGGGCTGCAGAAATGCCAGAATAGAGAGAAGGCCTAGTCCTATCGAAGACTAGCATCTTCAGTGGTCTTGCAGCACTAGAAGAGTGTAGATCAGTACAATATAAGTAATTGTAGTGTTATCAACCTCGCCCAGAAATCCTTCCTCAACTCCCTGCGAGAAAGCAATCCCAGAGCCATACTATCCATTTCTCATCACAAGTATCCAGTTCTAGTTGTATCGATCGGGATACAACTCCGAGCGTCCGTTACCGAGGATCCGGCTATGCATAGATTAGTTCTTCCCTGCAGGGGTGCACCAACTTACCCACCACGCTCGATTAATTTTGGTCGGACACACTTTTCTGGTCATGCCCGGCCTCGGGCAAACGATACGCCGCAACCCGACCTAGGCTTAACAGAGAGGTCAGCACGCCGGACTAACCTATGCCCCCAGGGGTCTTGGGCCATCGCCCCGGGAACTCCTGCACGTTACGTGCACCGCCGGTGAGCAGACCTAGCAACCCCTTAATACAAGCGCGGTTGTGTTCCCAGTCCAACCCAGCGTGTGCCGCTCAGTCGTTGACGTCTATTAAGCTTCGGCTGATGTATACGACGCAGAGTGCCCATAACTGTTCCCATGTGATGGTTAGTGCTAGCGGGCCAGAGGCCCACTCGGATCAAATATCCACATCGTTAGTGTATTGGGGGTGTGCGGTAACGAGCAGAGACTCACGATCGATGTGACCCCGTCGTCCCGTCTCGAGGACTTGCGGCAAGGGCTAAGAATGCCCGGCCACGCCTCTTAATTATATCACGGGCACCCTCCAGGTCAACCCGTTTCCACATCACTCGCATCTTATGCTCGCTCGGGTACCCCTCAGGGTCGACCCGACTTTCCAAGTAACAGTTGTAAAGTCCAAGAGTCCGTGTGTCCATAACATCAGGGGAATCTGAGGTATCACCTGTAGGAGATATGCCCTAGAGGCAATAATAAATGTTATTATTTATCTCCATGCTCATTATTATGTTTATGTTCCATGCTATAACTGTTGTGGTTCCCGAGCCCGTATATCCATAAAGGCTCTGGGGAAAACCCATGTGCACGTGTGGAATAATAAACGGTAAAATGTATTCCTAGTCATGCCTCTAAGACTAGCTCAAGTGTTGCATGATGATTATGTTTTCCCAATCATGGGCATGTCTATGCCAGCAGCTTTGAGGGCACAATGTTAGAAGAACATTTGTGTTGAATCGACCCGATTGATGTTATGCTATGAGTTACTTTTGTCACAAGTTAATGGTTAATAACACAGAGATGGTTAACGTTTGCATGATTCCTTAGACCATGAGAGTATCGAGTTTCTTCATGCTTGCTTCATGAACTTTGGGGTTTGTTAAACGTCATCCGTAAATGGGTGGCTATTACGGCGGCTTACGGGTTCATGGAAAAGTATGTCAAGTAACTTGATAGCTCAAGATTGGTATTTGCTCGTCCGACGATGGAGAGATATCTCTGGGCCCTCTCGGTGTTACGGTATCCATCATCGTCTGGCCAGACACTTTGTGATTTGATCACGGGGATGCCGGAACACGGTAACGAGAAAAGAGAACAATACCGGTAACGAGGTAACTAGCATAGTGGACAAGTTGTTGATCCACGGGAATGTCAACATGTCTCACCTCGGGTATTTGTAACATATCGCGAAGCAACAGGAATAGCACACGGCAACTGGAGGTTCACTCGAATATTCATTCGTGTGGGTATAGGGGTCAATATGGGTGTCCACGGCTCCGATGTTGATCATTGATCGGAAGGGGTTCCGTGTCATGTCTATACTTCACCGAACCTATAGGGTCACACGCTTAAGGGTCATCTATCTGCTGATACTAGACAGGGAGTCTAAGAGAAAATCACCAAAAAAGTTTCGGACACCGGAAAAGTTTCGGACAGCGGAAAAGTTCCGCAGAGAGAGGTCACCGGATGAGTTCCGGTGAAACTGAAAAGTTGTTTCAGAGGATACCATAAAGTCAAATTGGTTTCGACACATGTCCGATAATTCTTAGAGGGTGCCAGAATCATTCTAGAAACTTTTGGGAATTTTCTGGAAGAAAAACCGGAAATGTTCCGGAGCTGCCGGAACCACTTCAGATGCTTTTCGCAGATGAAATCACTAAACTGGAATTGTTCCAGAACGCATTGAAAATTATCATGGTGGGTACTGGAAATGTTCTAAGCCCACATAAATATTTTCAGTTCGAACGAACGCTGGAAAATGTCGTCGTGAATAGTGAAAGTGCTTTTTTGGGTTTTTCTTCTAGAAGAAAATCACTTTTGGTGAGAGATAAAGGTGTGTGAAAGGTGGTGCCCCCCCCCCCCCCAAAGGGGGCAGCACCAAATTTCGTCCATGGTGGTGTGGGGGGCCCCCTTGGGGTTTCCTTCCACCTCATGGTGGATATGTTCTACACACACCCTTATGTGGCATTTGGGTGAAAAGATCTTGAGCCCCTTTTGGTCTTTTTACCCCTTGCCTCTACCCCTTGGCTTTCCTATAAATAGGAGGTGAGGGGGCTGCCCAAAACTCACTCCTTCTCACATACAAGTGCCATGCAATGATCTGGCTTCTCTCTCCCTCCCCGCGAAATAGTTTCGTAGAGCCGAAAGGCTGTCTGGGTTCCGGCAGGAACTAGTTCTGGACGGCGAAGCCCTGCCGGATAGATGACACCGTATGTGTGCAACTCTGTAGAGAGGTCGTAGTTTCGATCTTAGTGCCCGAGGGGCTATTCGAGAGTGCCTCCCGAAGGGCTGTCCAAGTGACGGTCCGAGTTCTGTGAGTCCTCCCGAAGGGCTGTCCGAGTGACCGTCCGAGTTTCGAAGGTCCACCCGAAGGGCTGTCCGCGACGCCGTCCGGGGGACTGTTCGACCGCCTCCCGGAGGGCTGTCCGAGTGGCGGATGAGGGTATACATCCTCGCGGTTGGGAGGTTGTAAATCCTAGCTGCGGGGATCTGCACCGCCGATCGTCATCGACTCTTCTTCCGCTGCGCTACGAGTCGGTAACGAAAATGATCAAACCTTGTATGCAGTCTCCATAGTGGTCCTGGGCTGGTGCGTAGGTCGGAAATTTTTTGTTTTCTGTTGCGTTCCCCTACATCACCCTCGTTGGATTCCTACTCGATGTATCCGTCAAGGTGAACTCGGAGGAATCACCCTCGATGGGTTCACACTTGAGGTGTTGCAGGACAGCGTCGTTACCGAAAGTGGTGAAGGACGAATCACCCTCGATGACCACGACCGAATAGCTACTCTACAGAGTTAATATCAGCAGTGCTAAACGAGGTATCACCCTCGGCACTCGATAGTAACGATGCAGTGTCGTACAACTAAGGGGGGTGATGTGCGGTGCCGGGGCCTGTTATCGATCACGTTGATCGAGTCATCTGATAATCCAGCGGGGGCAACTGGGACAAAGTGGGGTCTCTGGTGGGTCTCTATCCAGCCTATACTAAGCAGTTTAGGATAAGCAGGTAGGTAACAATGGCAGGTTACAAAATCAGGCTATGCATCAAAATTAGGATAAGCAGTAGCAGCAACAATTTCTAATGCAAGCATAAGAGAGAAAGAATAGACGATATCAGCATGTTCTAGGGGGGGTGCTTGCCTGGAAGCTCTGCGGCAAGAGAAGGGTCGTTAACGGCGTAGTCGAACTCCGGAGCTGCGTCGGTCTCGGGGACTGCGTCGGTGTCAGGGTCAACCGAGAGAGAAGAGGGGGAGGAAACAGATAAATACACAGCAAACATATGCAACACAGAGCATGTCATGCTATGGTGCAGTGCAGGGTTGCCTAAAAGCATGTCTAAGTCATATTAGTTATTTTAGGATTTTAAGTTGGAATTATTAACCGGTGTATATGCACTATTCATCTACCAGAAACAGGCTAAAAGTTGTGGGTTCACCTCCGTATAGGGTCCCGACATGGAAACAGATGGCACGGTCGGATTCGTCTCGTTTTTCTAATCAACTTTCATGTAGAAAGTTTTTCGATCTAAGCTACGGTTTATTTTCTACGATTTTCTAAAGTTTTAAACATATTATGGAATTATTCAAAATAACAGAAAAGTTTTATTGCATCAGCATGACGTCACAATGACATCAGCAGTCAACAGGGCGGCTGACCAGGTCAAACCTGACCAGTGGGTCCCACATGTCATAGACAGAGGGGCTAACAAAGTTTTATTTTAACTAAACAGAGTTAATTAGCTACTGGACCCCATGTGTCAGTGTCTTATTTAACTAACTAATTGATTTTAATTATAAAAACGTTTTAGTTAAACTAATTATGCGGTGGGGCCCGCATGTCAGCGTCACTGGGCTGCCCAGTCAGCACATTGACTGGGTCAACCCAGTCAATGGGGCCCACTGGCAGCGAGCCAGGGGTGGGACCCGCCCAGCCACGTCGGCGGCGGCCGGCGACCTTCAGACGCGGCAGAGGCACGGGACGGCGTCGGGTTTCGTCTACAGGCGGCCGTTTCACGCGCGAGAGGGCGCGTTCGAACGAGCGGAGCTAGCCGCGTCGAACGGTGGCAGTTACGTGGCCGGAGGTGGCCGGAAACGAGGCCGGCGACGAGCTACGGCGGCGGCGCGTACGAGACCTCGACGGAAACGACGCTACAGAGCTCGGCGGAGCGCGTGCGCGTGCTCGTTGTGCTCCTGGGAGCACCAGGAGCACGGTGTTGTGCTCAGGCGAGCGTGACAGCGGCTATGGCAACATCCACGAGCTCGTCGGCGGCGGACAGAATACGGGCTCGGCGGCAAGCTAGCTACGGCGCGCGAGGAAGCTAACGGAGAGGAGCAGGAGGTGGAGGAGCTCACCGTGCGGCTAAGGAAAGCCTTCGAGAGCTTAGTAGCAGCAGACGGTGGCCGGAGTGTAAGAAGATCGACGGCGGCCGAGGCGGAAGGGGGCGGCTCGATCCGCGCGTTGCGGAGCTCCCCGATTCCCGTTCGTGGACGGAGACGAAGCAGACGACGTCGGCGGAGACGAGGGACACGGCGGTGAGGCGAGGCGATGGCTGTGGCCGCGCGTTTTATGACGGCGAGTCCATGGCGGCGCTCGGTGGTGGTGGATCTGGAGGGAGAGAGGGAAAGAGAGCGAGCGAGCGAGGGAGAAGTGGCCAGGGGGAGTGGACGAGGGGGTCCTTATCCCCTCGGCTGTCGGTGGGCGTCGCCGTGTCGACGAACGGCCGGAGCGGCGAGCTGCGGCCACGAACGCGGCAACACGCGCAGAGAGAGAGCGGGAGGAGGGAGAAAGAGGCTGGCTGGGCTGGGCCTCAGGCACTGTGCACTTAGGCCCAGTGCACGGTGGCCTTTCTCTTTTTTCTTTTCCAGTTTTTCTGTTTTTCTTTTTCAGTGATGGTTTTAGAATTAAAATGAGCTGCAAAATGATTTTGTACAAATGTGAAACTTGGTCACATAAATACAATGACATATTTTGCACTTCCACATAAAGTTTGGGCAATTTTGGAATTCATTTGAATTTTTTTAAAATGGAAATGGCATTTAAAGTGTTGTTTTGACACTGTTTCAATTGCTTCTGCTCAAATAGCATTTAGATGATGTTGTTTTCCTTAACAACAATTTGTTTTGGATTATTTGCTAGAAAGTGAACATTTTTCCAGCAAATTTTGGGCAACTTCAAATTTCACTTTGAATTTGAATAGAATTCAGAGAAAGGATTTGAGTTGAGGTATTATCCCAACATGATTAAGCTTTGTAAATCAAGATGACTTGGCACTGATCATAAGGGATTACTATAGTGTGATGCTGAGGATGTTACAAGAGCCAAGCTTGAACCAACTAGACTGTCAAATGTGATATACTCACTCAGTCGGCACCATATAAGATTATTTGATGGCCTTTTTTCTTTGTATAGGTGCATATTAAAACATACAGCCTGCCCTCCCGCGAGGCGACGGGGAGGGGCCTTCGATCTGCACCGCCGATCGCCTCCTCCTGCCTCCCCCTCCCTCGCCGCCGCCCAAGGGCCCGGCCGGGCGAAGCCCGACCGGCGCCGGCGTCGGCGGGGCGTCTTCTTCCCCTTGTGCGATGGGGCGGCGCGGGCCGGCCTCCTCGGGCCTGGGCGCGACATAGGGTGCCGCGGCGCGGCGGCTCGCCGGCGTGGGGTGCCTGTGTGGGTGATGCGGCGGCGTGGAGGACTTCGTGACGGTGGTGACTCGGGGCGGTGACCCTGGAAGGTCGTTGCAGGTGAAGCCCGGACCTCTCACGACGGCATGGTGTGGCGGTGTCCCTGTCCAAGGCGGATCTGTACCGGCGATCTGGTGACTTTGGCTCTAGATTGGATCGGATCAGGGACGTTGACGAGCGCGCGGGATTCCTCTCGGTGGCTCGCGCGGTTTGGCGAGTTGGGGTCGCACCCCTCCTCCCAGGCTCCAGTGGTGGCACACGCAGGCAGTGGCCGGTGTGTCAGGGCTCCCACGGTGGCAGTGTTGTTGCGGATGGTCGCTGGATCTGGGTGGCCTGATCTGGGGCTTTGAAGGCGGTTTGGACGGTGCACATGTTGTCGGTTGGATGCTCATGGGACAGATCCGGGTGAAAACCTAGTCTCCGGCCGGTGGCCGGAGCCAGTGATGGTGATGCCCTCGGTGTCCTTTCCTTCCTGAAGGCATCATCGAGGTGAAGCTCCCGTCTACTTCCACTACCTCCGGAGGAAACCCAAGGTTAGTCGATCGGATGACGGCGGCGCCCCTGTGTCGTTCCCTCCTTGGGGGCGTCATTCTTGATGTGTGCATTGTGCTTGAGGGACCAGTGGACGGTTCCAGCGGTGGAGCGGCATTCCAAGTGGCGCATCGACGGCGTGGAGTCTTGGCGGCGTGGTGCGGCAGGGTCTCGGCGACGGATGTGTGATGATGGACGCGTGCAGGGAGGAAGCGTTGTCTGGCGCTGTGGGGGCGTCCACGACAGGCCTGGCAAGGTTGATGCGTCAGTACCTGCTCTGAAAATGGATCGGTGGAAGACGGCGGCGACGACCTGTGCATTGGACCGGTTTGCGCCCTAAACCCGGTATGTGGCTTGGCTTGGGCCTCCGGCTTTAGATGTTAGTCTTTGGCGAGAGATCTGGGTATTCCGCTCAGACTTTCTGCACCCCTTCATCAGGAGGATAGGCAGGGCCGGCCCTGCTATTTCGGAGTCCCTAGTGCGACGGGTATAATGGGCCCAATGGCTATATTAAGTTAAGGAAATATTTTCATGCTTATATATGTTATGTACCATGAATATGATTATGAAAATACAAAAAATCAAAATTGTGAACTCTCAGTTGCAAATAAGATATGTGATTATATGACATGAACTTCAAACAAACCGCATAATTCATAATTTAGGCAAGATTTTTATAAGAAAAGTAGATAGAACACCTGAATTCTTGAGTCTTGACTCCTCAACTCTGGAGTAAATTAGAAGAAGTCCAAGTTCCATCTATCAAAATTCAAGCAATACTTCGCTATCTCCTGCCTGCAACTGTACTTAAAAAGAAAGAAAACAAGCCTAATGATCTCTCCATTAGAAGAAAGAAAAGAGTTAGACAAGGTTCTCAATTGCTACAACAATTACCGGAATGGCTTGCAGCCTAAAAACAATTGGACTCCACTGCCGGCGTGGGACCTTTCCTTGCCATCGTCGCTGCACGCTAAGGTGCCCAGGCTCAGCCGTTAACGCCTCAGCAGGTAACCAAATGTGGTCTGGTGTAGGTTCATCGCCACCGCCGGCCTGGGCCTAGTCGCCTTGCACTAGATAGAAGAATGGAGAAAAGTTCATTAATTTGTTTCTTTGGAGTCCGAAGCTCCTTGGGACTTGGGTTAATTATGTAGTTGGGGCCCTTGGGGAAAGAACGAGAGACGGCGGCGCTTACCGGAGAACGAAGCGATTAGCATTTTTTTTCAGGTAAAATAACAAAGCGATTATCAATCTGGTTTTTTTAGGGGTGATTAGCAATCTGGTTTTTTTTTAGGCTGATTAGCAATCTGGTGGGTGCGTGCGTCAAGGGCTCGGTGCCTCTCTCCTAGTGGGTTGGGCCTGCTAAATCAATTTCTTCTTATTAACCAGTGCACACATATGCCGTACGCAAGGTATGGGCACATGCCAGGGACGGGCCCTAGGCGGCCGCACTCGCTGCCAGGCCAGGGCCGGCCCTGAGGATAGAAGTAGCAACAGATGTTGCTAAGACGGCGGTTTCAGATATATTGATGTATTATCTTGTAAGATCTTTGTGAATAATTAATAAAATGATTGCATGCATCTTCAGATGCAGAGGCCGGGGATCATTCTTCTTTTTTTTTTTTTAAACTACTGCTTGTATCGATCTATTGTGATTCGTAGGGGTAGAACCAGGAGATGTCTACATCGTGTTGGTGTTTTAACTCTGTTGAAAGTGAAAATGTGACTTGATGAGACGACGATGTAAACTCTGATGAGGAAAAGGGGAATTTCGTGTGGGAGCTAGCTAGCTTGAAAGATCCATCACAGCCACTTTTGGACAGCGGCGCCTGCCTGCATTGGTTCGTGGGAGATTGCATTGCAGCTAGCTAGCAAATTAATCAAGCTCTAGCAAAGAAGACGATTCCATCATCATTGGACAGGACAAGAGCCTCGTCTCGTTGAAGAGAAGAGTATATATCTGTGAATACAATGTTACTTCACAGAGACTGATTTTCATGACTTTTGATTCGCTAGCTACATCACAAATGGTAAGAAAAAATAAGGAAATGGTAAAAAAATAAAAAGAAGAAATCAGGGGCTTTCCGAGAATTGAACTCGGGACCTCTCGCACCCTAAGCAAGAATCATACCACTAGAACAAATGCCCTATGATTGCTATATTTTTCTATAAATATGAACAAAAACACAGGAGAGATTGACTTTGTAAAAGAACAATACGCCTTATAGTTTGTGTTGAATATATGTGTTGCACGTATATGTGTATATCCTGGCCCACCTCCTAGTCTTCTATAGTTGAGGTTGAGGTTGAGACCCACTTGTACTCTTTATATACGTGCACCTGCACCCGATCAATATACATTGTATTGCATTGCCAAACCGTTCTCCTACATGGTATCATCTCTGAAGGTCCTGACCTAGGGCAAGCCGCCGCCGCCGCCGCACCCTCCTGCGCGCGCCGCCTCCGCCGCCGCCACACCCCGCTGCCGCCGCGTCCTCCTCCAACGCCGCCACCGCCGCTTCCACTCCTCCCTGCCGCGCCGACCCACAGCCGCCGCCGCCACGCTCCTCCTGTGTCGCGCCGCCACATTCCCCCGCCGCCGCTGCCGTCTCTAACCACCGCAGCCGCCGCACCCCGCAGCCGCCACACTCCCCCGCCCCCGCTGCCCACCTCCCTCTCTCTCCCCACAACCCTAGCCGCCTCTCCACCCTAACCCTGGCTGCCGCCATGGACTCCCCGAGCTCTTCCACCACCCGTTCGTCGAACCCCTTCGCCAGCCCCGAGCCCTCCGCTGCCGCCATCCGCGACCTCAACATCGAGGCCCAGGTCCCCATCCTCCTCGACAGCTTCGGCACCTCGTACTACGCGTGGAAGACCTACTTCAACCTTGTCTTCCGCGAGTACTATCTCGCCGAGCACATCGATGGCTCCGTGGACGGCGACTACATGAAGGGCGATCCGGAGTGGTCTGCCATTGAGGCCACGCTCATCCGATGGTTTTTATCAAACTGTCTCGAAGGACATCTTCCACACGGTCGTCGCCGAGGACGACGACGCCTGCGCCTTGTGGACCAAGATCAACGCGCTCTTCACCGACAACAAACTTCAGTGCCTTGTTTTCTTGCAGCAGGAGTTCTTCGGCTGTCACCAGGACAACTCCACCATCGATGAGTACTGCATGCGGCTCAAGATGCTCGCCGATGAACTTCGCGACATCGGTGTCAAAGACTCCTATGACCTCATGCTGAGCACCCTCACCGCCGGCCTCAATGAGGATTTCGGCAACGTGGCTCCTAACCTCACTCTGCTGTCGCAGCCCACCTTTCAGCGCGTCGTCGCGTACCTCAAGCTCGAGGAGCGCCGGATGACGAAGGTGAAGCAGCGGGTCCAGCACACCGCCCTCGCCGCCGGCACCACCAGCGGCGGCCTCGCTCCACCGGCCGCGCCGACCCAACCGCGCCCTCCCGCGCCAGCCGGCTATTACCCGCTGCCACCCGCGCCCCCCGCGCCTCCCTAGCAGCCGCAAGAAGGAGGGGGCCGGCGCAACTGTCGGGGCGGCGGGGGTCGCCGCCAGCAGCAGCAGCAGCAGCCGGCCTAGGGTGCAGGGGGGGCGCCGTGCTACCACTACTAGGGAAATGCTTATAGGTAGGACCTCAGTAGTAGCGCTGGAAAATAGCAACCGCTGCTACTAGTTAGCAGTAGCGCTGTTCTAGGGAAGCACTACTAGTAACTCTTTAGCAGTAGCGCTGGAAAACAAAAACGCGTTACTACTATGTGGGACCAGACGAGGCCACCGACGGTAGCTCTAGTAGCAGCGCTGTCCAAAATCCAGCGCTACTACTAAGACTTTAGCAGTAGCGCTTTATTTTACACCACCGCTACTGCTAATGGGCACCACTTAGTAGTAGCGCTTTTTCTGGCCAGCGCTACTACTAAGTACCATAGCAGTAGCGCTTTCTGGGAAGCAGCGCTACTGCTAGTTGTGGCTGGTGCCACCTTTTCACCCCCCCTCCCCCTCCTCCCCCACTTTGCCCTCTCTCCCCCCTCCTTTCCCCTCTCCCCTCTCCACCATTGTTGCCCTTCTTCTCTCTTCCTCCTACCTCTCTTCTCTCCTCATTAATGTCCCCCTCCACCATAACTCTACTCCATAAATGGCCTCTCATCTCTCTCTTCCTCCTACCTCTCTTCTCTCCTCATTAATGCCCCCTCCACCATAACTCCCTCTCCATTAGTTAGCTAGAGTCATCTCTCCTCCCCAACAACTAGATCTAGCTAGCTATTTAGCCATCCACACTTTCGATCCGTATAGGTAGTGAAAGGCCTCATCATCTAACCGTGCTAATCTCTCGATCGGTCTCTCTCGGGAGATATATAGGTGAGTAAAAAGTTGTTCATTTCAAGAATGGGAATATGTGTGTGAACGAGAATATGTAAGTTTGGGATATGGAGAGATTTGTGCGAGTGACATGCCCCCGAGTTGCTTATGTTTTGCCGAAATGTCGATTTATCCCCCTTCAATTACATACATGGTTCCAATGATATTCGCGCAGTGTGGGAGGGAGACGCCGTCGTCGGGAGAAAAACAAAAAAACAAAAATAAAAGGGAGAAAGCAATACAAAAGAAAAAGAAAAGGAAAATAATAAAAAGAAAAGAAAACTAAAAACTAGAAATAAAAAAATTAAAATTGGAATAGTTAGCAGTAGCGCTGGTTTAGGAACCAGCGCTATAGCTTGGTTCCTAAACCAGTGCTACTGCTATTTTGAGTTAACCACCGCCCGCGCGGGCTCAAAATTTTGCCAAGTCCCATTCCCCCCCACTCTCCCACCTCTCCCCCTCCTCTCTGCTTTCGCGCGCCGCCGTCGCCCCTGCCAGCCGGCCGTCGCCTGTCGACCTGGACCTCGACACCGGCCCGAGCCCCTGCCCGCTCTTGGCCTCGACGCCGGCCTCCTCCTCCTCCTCGTCCGCGCCGCCGCCGCTCCTACCTCCTCCTCGTCCGCGCCGGCCTCCTCCTCCTCCTCATCCGTGCCGCTCCGGCCTCCTCCTCCTCCTCAGGTACTGCCGACAACCTGCCCCCCACCTCCCACTGTCTCTGTCTATTAGGTTTTCTTTTTTTTAGAAATGAAACTAGGTTTTCAATTTAGGGTTCAATTAGGTAGGCAGTAGGAATCAATTTTAGGGTTCAATTTAGTAATTTTTATTAGGACAAAATATTTATTAGCAAAGAAAATTTCTAGGGTTCTAGGGTTCATAAGTCAAAAGTTATAGACATTTCTTTAACCGGAAAATTAGGTGATGTTGTTGCTGCTTTAAACAAAATTAGTAAAATAAAAAACAGTAGCATTTAGCTAGGGCATTTAGCTAGGAAATAAAAAACAGTAGCAAAAATTTTAGCTATAAAAAACAGTAGCAAATTATTTGTAGCTAGGCAATTTATCAAAAACAGTGGACTTTTTAAACTATAAATAAAAAACAGTAGAAAATTGCCTAGCTACAAATATTTTTTGTAGGTTTATAAAATAGCTATAAGTAAAAGTTAGCTAGGCAATTTTTGTAGGTATATAAAATAGCTATAAATAAAAAACAGTAGCAAATTGCACTAAAAAACAGTAGCAAATTTTTGTTTAGGTCAGTAGCAGAGAGAGAGAGAGAGAGATCATTTAGGAAAAAAACAGTAGCAAATAAAAACTAAAAAATAGTATCAAATAAAACCCTAGATGATGTTTTAGGAGCATGATATGCCCTGTGGTGACTAGCACAAGCATGCAAAGCAGCCAATACAATGTTGTTGTTTTCAACACTTGGTTAATTTGCTAAGTCCTGGAAATCTGTTATATGATGTTGCCATGTTCTCTTGATGATAGCATCAAATCTATTATATGAACTTGTGCCAATTGTCGAAGAATATCCTGGTGGCCTATGTTTTGCCGGAATGTTGATTCATTTCCGTTCCGGCAAATTTCAGGCGCTCCATATGTCCACTTTTTAGCAAAGGTCATGCCGAAAATTTCCGTGATAGAAACTAGGACATATGGAGTGCCCGGGATTTGCCGGGGGGAATGAATCAACATTCCGACCAAACATAGGCCCCTTTTTTCTCTTCATTGCATCTTTCATTTACAATTGTTGAATAGGAAACATGTCTAGCCACGCCGAAGCCGGTGGTTCTGCTCGCCTCGAAGAAGACCCCATCGAGGCAGCAAATCACTATTTCGATTACCTGGACGAATACCAGACGGGGGTGCATGGTGGCGGCAGTGGCACCAACCCCGACACCGACGCCGACACCGGCACCAGCACTGGCATCGGCACCGACACCACCCCCGAGACCAGCAACGATGCTGTCGTAGCCGGTAAAGCACCGAAGCAGAAGAGGTCACGAAGACCAAACGAGCTCGGCATCGGACAAATTGTGGTCACGAAGATGCACCCCAAGAAGCTAGAGCCAACGGCGCCGGAGGAAGCGCGCAAGTGCTGGGGCAATCAACTAGGATGCATCCTCAGGGAAACCGCCAACATCAACGATGAGAAGTTGAAGAAGATACCACATATGGAGCACATGCTCCTAAAGAAGTTGCACAATAGGTTCCTGTTCCTGGCCGGGATGAAAGCAAATTTAAAGAGCCGTGGGACGACGTCGCCATGACAAAGATAAACGACAAGGCGATGGTGACGTTCACCAACGACTTGTCTGCCTGGAAAGTTCGGGTGAAAAAAGCGATTGCGAAGAATGAACCATGGTCCAAGATTCATGCTGATAATCCGTCAATAACGAAAGAGGACTTTGAAAAATTCAAGGAGAATTGTGGTAAAGAAGAAGTCAAGGCAAGGTTGGAGAAAATGAAGGCGCTCCAAGCCAGGAACACGCCTCCCCACCGCCTCGAAAGCCGCGGTTACGAGGGGAAGAGGCACGTATGGGCCAAGGAGGACGCCGAACATGAAAGTCACGGAATGCCAGACCCCTTGCTAGAGTTCACCGACCCGCTAGAGCATGACTGGATCAGGGCCTGGTACAAGTGGGACAAAGTCAAAAAGACCTTTTACACGGACCTGAACACGAGGGAGTTCATGAGACTTCTAGTAATTGTTATATTACCACATTATCATATTAGCTTCCAATCAATTCAACTACAAGTTTTGTCACATTAGTAAACCATCCACGTTCCTTTTGCAGAAAGAGCAGCACCAAAAGGCAGCCGAAAGTGACGAGTTGTCACAGTCGTCGGCGAGGCCCAAGTGGGACACCCCATTCAATCGGGCACTGAACATACTGAAAAAGGTCCCGGTGGACAAGCCGCCGTCCTATGGATGTGTGCACGGCGTCGGAGATGGTGCCTCGTGGAAGACGTGCTACCACGAGGAGCCAGAGGAAAGAAGGAAGAGACGGTTGGTCACTCAGCAGACCATCGACGAGAAGGTCGCGATTGCGGTCAATAAGACCAAAGCTGAGACCAAAGAAGAGTTGCTTGGGGTAGTCAATGTAGCGGTCACTGACGCGGTGGCCAGCTTGATTCCGGCAATTTTCGATTAGTCGAAGAGCAATCAAAATGCACAGCCGGAGGACTTTCCCCTTCCCAGCTTTGTCGGGAGCAATTCAGCGAACACCACAGCACCAGCACCTGCTGAAGCAACCGCAAAAGGTCCCGCTCCTTACTCTACGACATGTCTTCTTCGTAGGCCGACGATACCCCGTGCACCCTACTCTACGACATCAAGGGCCAGAAGGTGGCCATGGGAAAGGCAACTATCGTGAAGCCGAAGGACCGCATGTTCCACAACCGAGAGATGCCCGATGGCGTCTTCAAGGTTAACATGGCCAGTGTCTTAGTGGGCTTCGAGGATTTGCCTCCTCCGGTACCAGTCGATGACGAGGAGGCCCCTAAGAGGATTGGCGCATGCAAGAGCTGGTTCTTGCCTTGGCCGAAGTGTCTTCTTTGTCTCGAGGCGCCCAGTATCACACCAACACCACCTTCTCAAGAAGGTATGAACACCACCCCACCTACCAAATTACCTGCACCTGTAGTGGTGGGTGATAGCGGACGACGCGAGGGAGAGCCTCCATTAGTGCCAGATCATGTCGCCCCCGTTGTCGAAGAAGCAAATGTTGATGATGACATGGAGGAGGATGATGATGACCCAGACAAGTATTTCAATACCGCCTATGACGATGGAGGATTGATGGCTCAGGACGAGGAAGACTCAGGCAATGAGCGTGGAGATGATGACTTGATGCTGCCTGATTTGCCGGAGCCCGAACATCCTAAGGCGGAATGCAAAAAGTCTCTCTTCAAGCGATCCTCGCAGGAGACGCCTCCAAATGCCGCCTCTACCCAGCAACAACCCGAGGGCCGTCCACTGATTAGCCCGACGACACTCGGGGTGGTGGTTAGGGAAGGTGTGGTGGGCTCACTACCGCCACCCGCCAAGAAGCAAAGAAGGAGACCGACAGGAAAGGCCCTAAAGCCGCCAGAGTTGCTTCAAGCAGCCAGCCGCCTCTGAAGCCCCGGGTGGTAGACAGAATACCTGTCGAAGGTGCGAAGCGTTTCCATGTCGCCGGCGAGCCGATCCTACCTGCCAAAGCGCTAGAGCACATACTGAACAATGATCTAAGGAGACTCCATGAAGATGTGCTGGCCAGAGAGAAAAGTCTTCTGATTGCGGAAAAACGAGGATACCCGCTTTAAACGGCTCAGGTGCCGGGTGGGAAGTTGTACGTCGAGACCTGGCCCGCGTATCAGTTCATCCTGCGATTTGACTACATCTACGACATGTTCCACATGACCAAGCTGGATTTCCAGTTCATCCGCATGTATGCGTTGTATCTCAACTACTTCATCAGGTTCGAGAACATAAAATATATCTGCGTCGCGGACCTGTACTATATGCACGAGAGCTTCTTGGCAGTTTGCAAAGAGCACCGTTACTATGCGAGCAAGTACCTCGGCGAATTCATGATCGCTAATAAGGACAAGGAAGCGATTCTCCTGCCCTATCATCCCACTTAAGTCATCCGCGCATATCCTTTCGTTAGTGTTAATCATTCCTTTGCAAGCATGGTGGCTAATTTGAGGTGTACTTAATTTGCGCAGTGGGGGCGGCGCCGTCCTCATCGTTCTGTACCTGGAATACTCCCATGCTATGTACTTGGACTCATCGAAGAACCTCAAGAAAAAGGATTACACGCACGTAAAGAGTGTTCTCGATAGTGCCATGTTAACCTTCAGCCTGTCTGGTGGATATATCAAGGTGAAAAGGCACAGGAAGAACGGGCTGGTTTTCTGCCATAAGACCGACTTCTGCTGCATCCAGCAACCGCACACCAGTAAGGCTGATGGATTCTACCTCATGCATCACCTGCTCGAGTACAGAAGGGATAATCAACGCTTTCGCATGTCAGTTACTACCGAAGATGCCGAGATTGTCAGCTGGGCCACAAGCATAGGAAAGACACCGGATCATCGAATCCGAGCTGAGTTTTATCACGTATAGTGTGAACTTGCCCAAGTGATCATGAAGCAGGTCCTCGAACCAACGGGGATGTTCTACCATGGGCCAATCACGCGGGCTGATGTCCGAGCACTGCTACTCGCTCAGCGTCTGGACCTGAAGCCTTTCAAGAAGCTCGGGTGCTTCCTCCCTGACTATGAAGATTGGACCGCCGACATGGAGGACTGATTGTCGATGACAATGTGTCACTGCTGTCTTTCTATCGCAAAACTTTGAATTTATGCACGGCGAAACTATGTGATGTAATTAAACCGCGTGGTCCTAAACTAGCATAGATCGCTCTAGTTAATTAGTTTGGGTATGAGGAACTTCGTCATTTATGTTTATTATATATAGGTTGCTTGTATTTTGCTAATTATGCCTCTTTGTTTTCTTAAGTACATTATGTTGCATATTATCGTTCAATTCATCAACTGACGTTGCAGGTACATAGATCAGAGATGGCGAGGGACTGCTACACCGTGTTCGTTGGGAGGGTTCCAGGAGTCTATGACCACTGGCCAGACGGTCAGGCCCAGGTGGACAAGTACCCAAGTGCTAGCCACAGAGGGTTCAATAGCAGAGCCGAAGCGTAAAGTAGTTACTTGAGGTGGACGCTCCGGCAAGAGCGGGACCGCCGGTGCCTCAAGTACTACATAGTCGCGCTCTTGCTCATGCTGATCGCTCTTCTCTTCTACATCATGGTTTAGATAGAGATGATGAAACTTGTATGTGTTCCATGACCATGCAGTTGCACTTATTCGAGACATGACATGACTTGTGTATCGCTATTTTCGAGATGTGATGATATTTGTGTTGAATGATGATGATGGTATGACGAGACTACCGTATGTCTATGATATGATGAGAATAGTGTATGTTTAGTATGATCTGATGAAACTACTGTATAGAGCCTGTATAAATACATCACAAATACGTAGAGGGGGTGTAAATCTGTGAAAGTTGGAATACTAGCAGTAGCGCTGGAAAGCATCTACTAGCAGCGCTGGATTAGTAGCAGCGCTTCATTTGTTCAAGCGCTATAGAGAGTTAGCAGTAGCGCTGGTCAGGGCAGCGCTACTGCTAACCATACTTACCAGTAGCGTTGTCCAGACCAGCGCTACTGCTACAACTTAGCTGTAGCGCGTTAGCAGTAGCGCTTGCGCTACACTAGGGTTTTCCCTAGTAGTGTACCATCAGCCCCCTCCGCCGTGGGCAGCCGGGCAGAACCCGTGGACGAGCGTCGTGCATACCTACCATATGCCCGTCCCACGGGCTCCTACGCCGGGTCTTCTCGGTCCTCGCCCCGCGGGCCACCAGGCGTTCCTCGGTGTGCCCTACCAGCCGGCCGGCACCGGCTACGGCGCCCCCCTCGCACCGCCACCTCTCAGCGGATATGGTCCGCCCGCCACGGCGCCGCCCTACGGGGGTCTCCTGCCGCCGCCGGTCCCTGCGCCATTGGACCCCGCCCTCCTAGCCGCCCTGCACTCTGTGCCGTCGCCGAGTAACTATGGCGGTGGAGGCGACTGGTACATGGACTCAGGTGCTACTGCGCACATGACACCTCATCCCAGTAACCTAACCTCCTCCACTCCCATTCATACACCCACTCGTATCACCGTTGGCAACGGCTCCTCCTTACCTATTACTCATATCGGGAGCACTAGTTTTCCCTCCACTTCCACACCCATCACTATGTCTAATGTTCTTGTTTCACCTGACTTAGTCACGAACTTAGTTTCTGTTCATCGTCTTACTCGTGAGAACCCACTTACTGTTGAATTTGATGGTGTTAGTTTTTCTGTGAAGGACGCCCGTACCCAGATGGTACTTCACCGATGTGACAGCCCCGATGAGCTCTATCCCATGCACGCCGGCGCCTCCACCTCCACACCCGTCGCCCTCGCCGCCGGCGTATCTTTGGCATGCTCGCTTGGGCCACCCCAACCCCACCATTTTGCGTCAAATTCTTAGGAGTTTTTCTTTCTCGTGTAATAAGCTCGACGAGCATACTTGTGAGGCTTGTCGTTTAGGCAAGCACGTTCGTTTTCCCTTTAGTGCGTCTACAACTGTTTCCACTTTTCCATTTCAGTTACTTCATAGTGATGTTTGGACATCTCCCGTTGCAAGTAACACGGGCTACCTATACTATTTGGTGATTTTAGATGATTATTCTCATTATGTGTGGACTTTTCCTCTTCGTTGTAAATCCGATGCCTTAGCCACACTCACATCCTTTTATTCCTATGTCACCATGCAGTTCGGTCGCCCCATCCTTGCACTCCAAACCGATAACGGAAAAGAGTTTGATAACCTTGCTCTCCGCACTCTTCTCGCCTCTCATGGCACCATCTTCCGTTTAACTTGTCCATACACTTCACAGCAGAACAGCCGCGCCGAGCGCATTCTTTGCACTCTTAATGACTGCGTTCGCACATTACTCTTTCACTCTAAAGTGCCCACCCGGTTTTGGCCTGATGCTCTTGCCACTGCTACCCTTCTAGTTAACATCCGTCTGTGTCGTCCTCGGTGGAACTGCGCCCCTCACCACCTTCTCTTTGATACACCACCGTCCTATGACGGTCTTCGCATCTTTGGGTGTCTTTGCTATCCTAGCACCGCGTCCACCACTCCACACAAACTCGCACCATGATCACTCCCATGCATCTTTCTTGGCTATCCCTCTAACACCAAAGGTTACCGGTGCTATGATCCTGTCACTCACCGCATGTACACCTCGAGGCACGTGTATTTTGTAGAGACGATGTTCCCCTTTTTCAGGTCTCCCCAGCTCCCTCGGCGCTGACCCCCGTGCCCCCTGCTTGGTGTGACGCGTGGCCGTGACCCCAGGTGATCCCACCTGCCCGGCGCCTTCTGCCGCCACCCAGGTTCCCGACTCCCTCCCCTGAGGTCGAGTCAGACCGGGCCCCTGGGTCCCCTACTCCCTCCTACGAGGTTGAGTCCGATCGGGCCCCCCACCCCGGCGCCGCGGCAGGCACCCCGCCCACCACCCCGATCGGTGCCGCCTCTCCGACGACGGGCTCGACATCCTCCTTGCCCGTCGTCGCTGGCCCGGTCGCCGATGTTGGCCCAGGCCACCGTCGCCGCCTCTGGCCCCGCCATTGGCCCGACCGCCATCACGGGCCTGACCACCGCCGCGGGCCCGGCCGCCACCGCCGGTCCGGCTCTCGGCGTGACGACCCGCGCTCAGGTCGGTGTTCATCGGCCGAGCACGCGCTACTCTTCCGACGAGTATGTGTGCGCTACCTCGACATCGACGCCGTCACCCATCCCCACCTCCGCTCGCACTGCCCTTCGGGATCCCCACTGGCTCGCAGTGATGCAGGAGGAGTTCGACGCCTTGTAGCGCAACCGCACGTGGCATCTTGTTTCGCGACCCCCTCATGCCAATGTCATCACTGGCAAGTGGGTGTTCCGCCACAAGACCCGCCCGGATCGTTCCCTTGAGCGCTACAAGGCTCGGTGGGTGGTTTGTGGCTTTCGGCAACGTGCGGGCGTGGACTTCACCGACACCTTCGCTCCGGTTGTGAAACCGGGCACGATCCACACCGTGCTTCAGTTGGTGGTCTCGCGAGCCTGGCCTATGCATCAGTTGGATGTCTCCAACGCCTTCTTGCATGGTCATCTGGCCGAGCAGGTGTTCTGTGAGCAGCCTACTGGCTTTGTCGACGCCGAGCATCCGGACTTCGTGTGCTTGCTCTCCCGTTCTCTTTACGGGTTGAAGCAGGCGCCACGGGCTTGGTACCAGTGTATCGCCGCCTTCCTGCAGTCTCTGGGCTTTTGGTCCACTCGCTCTGATGCTTCACTCTTTGTGTATCATCACGGAGCTGACACTGCATATCTGCTACTCTACGTCGACGACGTCATCCTCATGGCATCCGCCCCCGAGCTCCTTTAGGGGCTCACGGCTCGTCTTCGTGATGAGTTCGCCCTCAAGGACTTGGGGCCCCTGCACTACTTCCTCGGCATCGAGGTGGTCCGTCGGTCTGACGGCTTCTTTCTGCATCAGCAGAAGTATGCCCACGAGCTTCTGGAGCGTGCTGGTATACTTAACTGCAAGCCGGCGCCCACTCCTGTCCACACGAAGGCGAAGGTCTCTGCCTTGGAGGGGTCTCCCGCGTCCGATGCAGCGTTCTATCGCTCCATTGTTGGTGCCTTACAGTACCTGACGCTGACACGCTCGGATCTGCAGTACGCTGTTCAGCAGGTGTGCCTCCACAAGCACTCCCCGCGTGACTCCCATTGGGCCTTGGTGAAGCGTATTCTCCGTTACATACGTGGCACTATGTCTTTGGGACTCACCCTAACAGCCTCCGCCTCCACCGACCTCGTCGCCTACTCGGACGCCGACTGGGCAGGCTATCCCGACACCCGGCGCTCTACGTCCTGCTATTGCGTCTACCTTGGGCCTTCGTTGATCTCTTGGTCATCCAAGCGACAGCCCACGGTCACCCGCTCCAGCACCGAGGCAGAGTATCATGCCATGGATAATGCCGTGGCGGAATGCTCTTGGATCCGTCAGCTGCTCCAGGAGTTGCTTCGTGATGTTCACAAGGCCACCCTCGTCTACTATGACAACGTCAGCGCGGTCTACCTCTCCGCCAACCCGGTGCACCATCGTCGTACGAAGCATATTGAGCTCGATATTCACTTCTTTCATGAGCAGGTTGCCCGTGGCCGTGTTCGGGTTCTCCACATTCCGACGACGCAACAGTTTGCTGATGTGATGACTAAGGGATTGCATGCTCCTATCTTCGAGGAGTTTCGGTCCAGTCTCTATGTCTCTGGCGACGCTTCGACTGCGGGGGGGGGGGGGGTTGAATATATGTAGGCCCACTTGTACTCTTTATATACATGCACTTGCACCCGATCAATAGATCGTGTACAGCATTGCCAAACCGTTCTCCTACAGTTTGGAACAGAGGGAGTAGATAGTAGCTAGATTCAGAAACTATATATGATTTGGCACTAGACATCAGTAATATCGCTAGCTGGCCATTCTGAGTTGCTACTGGCCAGATAGATTACACTAGAGGGTGACTGATTGCGGCTAAAGCTACGTCGGTATTTTCCCAAAGAGAAAGGGATGATGCAGCACAGCTACGGTAGGTATTTCCCTCAGTGATGAGACCAAGGTTATCGAACTAGTGAGAGAACCACGCAACACTACGTGAACGGCACCTGCACACAAAGAACAAATACTTGCAACCCGACGTGTAAAAGGGGTTGTCAATCCCTTCCGGGCAGCGGTAGATAAAATTGTAGTAGATTGGATAAATAGATCTTGCGGGAACGCGAGATAAAATAAATAACAATAAAATGCAGCAAGGTATTTTTGGGTTTTTGGAAATATAGATCTGAAAATAAAAGCAAATAAAAATAGATCTTGAAGGCAAATATGATAAAGAAGAGACCCGGGGGCCGTAAATTTCACTAGTGGCTTCTCTCGAGAAAAATAGCATACGGTGGGTAAACAAATTACTGTTGGGCAATTGATAGAACTTCAAATAATCATGACGATATCCATGCAATGATTATTATATAGGCATCACGTCCAAGATTAGTAGACCGACTCCTGCCTGCATCTACTACTATTACTCCACACATCGACCGCTATCCAGCATGCATATAGTGTATTAAGTTCATAGAAAAATGGAGTAATGCAATAAGAACGATGACATGATGTAGACAAGATCTATTCATGTAGGAATTAGACCCCATCTTGTTATCCTTAATGGCAACGATACATACATGTCGTTTCCCCTTCTGTCACAGGGATCGAGCACCGTAAGACCGAACCCATCACAAAGCACCTCTTCCCATGGCAAGAAAAATCGATCTAGTTGGCCTAACTAAACCAAAGATTCGAAGAAGAAATACGAGGTTATAAGTAATCATGCATATAAGAGATCAAAAGACTCAAATAACTTTCATGGATAAAAAGATAGATCTGATCATAAACTCAAAGTTCATCGGATCCCAACAAACACACCGCAAAAAGAGTTACATCAAATAGATCTCCAAGAGACCATTGTATTGAGAATCAAAAGAGAGAGAGGAAGCCATCTAGCTACTAACTACGGACCCGTAGGTCTACAATGAACTACTCACGCATCATCGGAGAGGCACCAATGAGGATGATGAACCCCTCCGTGATGGTGTCTAGATTGGATATGTGGTTTCTGGAACTTGCGGCGGCTGGAATTGTTTTTCGTCGACTCTCCTAGTGTTTTTGGACGTCCAGGGTATTTATAGAGCAAAGAGGCAGTGCGGGAGGCGGCCGAGGTGGGCACAACCCACCTGGGCGCGCCTGGGCCCCCAGGCGCGCTTTGGTGGGTTGTGCTCCCCTTGGAGCCCCCCTCGGGTACTTTCTTGGCCCATCGTGTGTCTTCTGGTCCAGAAAAAATTACAAAAAAGTTTCGCTGCTTTGGACTCCGTTTGGTATTGATTTTCTGCGAAGTAAAAAACAAGCAAAAAACAGCAACTGGCACTGGGCACTATGTCAATAGGTTAGTCCCAACAAATGATATAAAATTGCTATAAAATGATTGTAAAATATCCAAGAATGATAATATAACAGCAAGGAACAATCAAAAATTGTAGATACGTTGGAGATGTATCAGCATGTCCAAGCTTAATTCCTGCTCGTCCTCGAGTAGGTAAATGATAAAAACAGAATTTTTGATGTGGAATGCTGCCTAACATGTTCATCACATATTCTTTTCTTTGTAGCATGGACATTTGGACTTTTATATGATTCAAAGCAATAGTCTAGTTTTGACATGAAGATTTCAATACTCAAGCATATCAACAAGCAACCATGTCTTTCGAAATATCAACACTAAAGCAAGTTATCCCTAGCCCATTATGCTCAATCATTGATCCATTCATGAAACACACTCGCATATTAGCTACACCCAATGCTCAAGTACGATCATAGTGCCCCTTAGTTGGTGCTTTATAAGAGAAGATGGAGACTCAAATAAAAAATAAAAAATACATAAAGTAAATAGGAAGGCCCTTCGTAGAGGGAAGTAGGGATTTGTTGAGGTGCCAGAGCTCAATGCGAAAAAGATAGAGATAAAAACATTTTGGGTGGCATGCTTTTCCTGTCAACAAAAACGACCGAGTAATTCCCAACACTTTTCATGCGAGATATATCATAGGCGGTTCCCAAACAGAAAATAAAGTTTATTCCTTTTTCCACCAAACTTTCACATTCCACGGCTAACCGAATCCACGGGTGCCGTCCATACCAACACTTTCCAAGGAATTTATTATTTGACAACATAAAGTAAATTCATTTTTCATTTCGGGACTGGGCATCCCTAATACCTTTGTCGTACTCTCGTGCAATGACAAGTGAATAAACACTCATCGTGAGAATAACACATCTAGCACAGAAAATATTGGCCACCCCCTGCCGCTTCATGAGCGGTACGAGCACACAAAAGAGGAATTTATTTTGAAAATTTAGAGATGGCACATACAAATTTGCTTAGAACGGCAAAAGAATACCTCATATAGGTAGGTATAGTGGACTCATATGGCAAAACTGGGTTTAAGGATTTTGGATGCATAAGTAGTGATCATACTTAGTGCAAAGGAAGGCTAGCAAAAGATTGAGAAGCATCCAACCAAGAAACGAAAAATCTCATAAGCGAGCATTAAGCATAACTAACACCGAATAATGCACCACAAGTAGGATATAACTAGCACATATGCCCGTGCGTTGCAACGAGAGATAAAATAGTATGCATTTAAAGTCAGTGAGAATTATACGTGCAAGCAAAACCCTTTGTGCACACCAAAAGGAACATCTAGCTTCTTGGTTTCGCCGCGTGTGAACGAATCAATCCGCTATTTTTCTATTCATTGATCGAGGGCATTTAAGAATTTTGTTACGTCATCGTACGCAAGAGAAGGCCCATGAGTTATTCAATCTACTCTTCCTTTCAATCCTTTCAATCGATGGGATTTTAAGGTATGAAGTTTCTGAATATTTTAGGAAACATGAATAATTTTTTAAATCCTGAACAGTTTTTTAAAAATTATGTACACTTTCGAAAAAAACATGAACAACATATGAAAGCGAACATCTTTGAAAATTCACAAACATTTTCTGAAAACACCAAGTTTTTGATAAAAACATGAATATTATTTGAATTTGTGAACATTTTTTAAAAACTGGAATATGTGTCGAAAATTCATAAGATTTTTAGAAAATGTGTATCATTTATACACAAATATTATTTTTCATTTTGAAAATTTCGCTAAAACATGAATATTTTTTAAAATCGGAGCATTTCTTGAAATGCCATTTTCTCTTGAGAAATCCCAAACAATTTTGAAAAACAATATTTTTTAAAAAAAATTGGGCAACTTTGTGCAAGTTCCAATTTTTTTTTTAAATAGCAACAAAATTTTGGAATTCTGAACATTTTCCAAAAAAAAATCTGAATATTTTTTGAGAATTTTCAATTTACGAAATAAATTCTAAAAGAAAAATAAACTTGAAACAGAAAAAAGAGAGCGGGAAAAGAGAGTAAAAATAGAAGTAAAACACAGAAAACAAGAAAAATGGGTCGGCCCATTATTGGTTGTCCTGTGCGAAACTCCAACTATTTGTCGCCCATTGCGAAAAAGAGAATATTTCTAGCTGCGTGGGCAGAAAAATAAGTGGGCTGGCTTCGCTGGGCCACAGCGCGCAGCCCACGTATGAAAATTATTTTTCTAGCAGATAAACGCATAGGAATTTAGTACCACCTCAGATAGAAAAAATTATTTTCGACGGTGAATAGATGAAAAAATTGGCGAAACGCACCTTGCTTTATTAGTAGGCATAGATTTCATTGCATAACTATTGACTTTCATGCTTGCATAGGGAATCACAAACCTTAACACCAATATTCTTACTAAAGCATAATTACTCACCAACATGACTCACATATTATATCATCATATTGTAAAACTATTACAAGGAATCAAGTTTATTTTATCCAATGAACTTCATGAAAGTTTTTATTATATCCCTCTTGAATATCTATCACTTTGGGACTAATTTCATATGTTGTTTTTCATAGCTCAAACAAATCTAAGTGAAGAACATGAGCATAAAAATTTTCTTCTCTCAAAATAATTTAAGTGAAGCATGAGAGAATTTCTTAAAAAAATTACTAACTCTCAAATAAATCTAAGTGAAGCATGAGAGCATTTCTTCAAAAATACTAAAGCACACCGTGCTTAAAAAGATATAAGTGAAGCACTAGAGCAATTCCAAAGCTCATAAAGATTTAAGTGAAGCATAGAGAGCAATTCTAACAAATCATGGCATAATTTTGGCTCTCTCAAATAGGTGTGTCCAGCAAGGATACTTGACTTAAAATAAAAAGCAAAACAAGCAAAGACTCATATCATACAAGACGCTCCAAGCAAAACTCATGATATGTGACGAATAAAAATATAGCTCCAAGTAAAATACCGATGGTCGTTAGAAGAAAGAGGGGATGCCACTCGGGCATCCCCAAGCTTAGTTGCTTGCTTCTCTTTGGATAATGGCTTGGGGTTCCATGGGCATCCCCAAGCTTAGGCTCTTCTTACTCCTTATTCCATCATCCATCGTAATCTCACCCAAAACTTGAAAACTTCAATCACACAAAACTCAACAAAACCTTCGTGAGATCCGTTAGTATAAGAAAACCAATCTTTACTTTAAGTACTGTACAAAACCCATTCAAATTTTGTTATTGCATTGTATCTACTGTATTATAACTTTACCATGGCTCATACCCCCCGATACAAACCATAGATTCATCAAAATAAGCACACAATGCAAAGAAAACAGAATCTGTCAAAAACAGAGCAGTCTTAAAAGATGCGAATTGTTCTCATAATTCCGTAACTCCAAAAATTCTGAAACATTAGGACCACAGAGGAAATTTGTATATCAATCATGTGTAAAAACTTCAGAATTTTTTGTCGCTTCTGTGAGTATACAAAATTGTTTTACTGGACGCAAAAGTTTCTGTTTTCCAACAAGATCAAATCAACTATCACCAAAGCTATCCCAAAGGCTTTACTTGGCACAAACACTAATTAAAACACAAAAAGCACAATCTTAACAGTAGCATAATTGTGCAAACACTCAAGAACAGAAAGAAAAAGACAAAAATAAATTTTATTCATTGGGTTGCCTCCCAACAAGCGCTATCGTTTTATGCCCCTAGCTAGGCATAATATTTATTGATGCTCACAAGAAAGATAAAAATTAAAACACAAAGAGAGCATCATAAATCATGTGACAAACACATTTAAGTCTAACATACTTCCTATGCATAGGCATTTTATAAGAGAACAAATCATCAAGACAAGCAAATTCTAGCATATGCAAAGAAGAAGAAAGAAACAATAGCAATCTCAACACAACGAGAGGAACTTTAGTAACATGAAAATTTCTACAACCATATTTTTCTCTCTCATAATAATTCCATGTAGGATCATAATCAAATTCAACAATATAGCTATCACATAAAATATTCTCTTCATGATCCACATGCATGCAAAGTTGACACTCTTCCAAAATAGTGGGATTATCATAAAATAAAGTCATGACCTCTCCAAGCCCATTTTTATCAAAAAAATTATAAGATTGAACACTCTCCAAAGTAGTTGGATCATTATTACCTAGAGTTGACACTCTTCCAAACCCACTTTCAATATTATTGCAAACACTATTATTAATATCATATTCATCATGAGGCTTAAATAAATTTTCAAGATCATAAGAAGAATCACCCCAATCATGATCATTACAATAAATAGTGGACATATCAAAAATTAGCATCCCCAAGCTTGGGGTTCTGCATATTATTAGCATAATTGACATTAATAGAATTTATAGTAAAATCATTGCAATCATGCTTTTCATTCAAGGAGCTATCATGAATCACTTTATAATTGTCTTCTTTTAACACTTCATCACAATTTTCAGATTCATGAATCTTAAGCAAAACTTCATAAAGATAATCTAGTGAACTCAATTCACTAGCAATGGGTTCATCATAATTGGATCTCTTGAAAAGATTAGCAAGTGGATGAGGATCCATATCAATAAATTTTTAGCAAGCAAAGATGCAAGCAAATAGAAGACACATGGCATCACAAGCAAACAAGAGATCTAACGAGAAAAAGGCGAATGAAAAAGAGGGCGAATAAAATGACAAATTTTTGTGAAGTGGGGGAGATGAAAACGAGAGGCAAATGGCAAATAATGTAAATTGCAAGGAGATGAGATTTGTGATTAGGAACCTGGTAGATGTTGATGATGTCTCCCCAGCAACGGCGCCAAAAATTGGCGCGTGGCCGGGAGACTATCTTGACTTGATCCTCCCTGGCAACGGCGCCAGAAATTCCTTTTGATTGTGGCAAAAGCTACGTCGGTATTTCCCCAAAGAGGAAGGGATGATGCAGCACAGCTACGCTAGGTATTTCCCTCAGTGATGAGACCAAGGTTATCGAACCAGTAGGAGAACCACGCAACACTACGTGAACGACACCTGCACAGAAAGAACAAATACTTGCAACCCGACGTGTAAAAGGGGTTGTCAATCCCTTTCGGGCAGCGATAGATAAAATTGTAGTAGATTGGATAAATAGATCTCGCGGGAACGTGAAATAAAATAAATAACAATAAAATGCAGCAAGGTATTTTTGGGTTTTTGGAAATATAGATCTGAAAATAAAAGCAAATAAAAATAGATCTTGAAGGCAAATATGATAAAGAAGAGACCCGGGGGCCGTAGATTTCACTAGTGGCTTCTCTCGAGAAAAATAGCATACGGTGGGTAAACAAATTACTGTTGGGCAATTGATAGAACTTCAAATAATCATGACGATATCCAGGCAATGATCATTATATAGGCATCACGTCCAAGATTAGTAGACCGACTCCTGCCTGCATCTACTACTATTACTCCACACATCGACCGCTATCCAGCATGCATCTAGTGTATTAAGTTCATGGAAAAACGGAGTAATGCAATAAGAACGATGACATGATGTAGACAAGATCTATTCATGTAGGAATTAGACCCCCATCTTGTTATCCTTAATGGCAACGATACATACGTGTCATTTCTTCTTCTGTCACTGGGATCGAGCACCGTAAGACCGAACCCATCACAAAGCACCTCTTCCCATGGCAAGAAAAATCAATCTAGTTGGCCTAACTAAACCAAAGATTCAAAGAAGAAATATGAGGCTATAAGTAATCATGCATATAAGAGATCAAAAGACTCAAATAACTTTCATGGATAAAAAGATAGATCTGATCATAAACTCAAAGTTCATCGGATCCCAACAAACACACTGTAAAAAGAGTTACATCAAATAGATCTCTAAGAGACCATTGTATTGAGAATCAAAAGAGAGAGAGGAAGCCATCTAGCTACTAACTACGGACCCGTAGGTCTACAATGAACTACTCACGCATCATCGAAGAGGCACCAATGAGGATGATGAACCCCTTCGTGATGGTGTCTAGATTGGATCTGTGGTTTCTGGAACTTGCGGCGGCTGGAATTGTTTTTCGTCGACTCTCCTAGAGTTTTTGGACGTCCAGGGTATTTATAGAGCAAAGAGGTGGTCCGGGAGGCGGCCGAGGTGGGCACAACCCACCTGGGCGCGCCTGGACCCCCAGGCGCGCCCTGGTGGGTTGTGCTCCCCTCGGAGCCCCCCTCAGGTACTTTTTTGGCCCATCGTGTGTCTTCTGGTCTAGAAAAAATCACCAAAAAGTTTCGCTGCGTTTGGACTTTATTTGGTATTGATTTTCTGCGAAGTATAAAACAAGCAAAAAACAGCAACTGGCACTGGGCACTATGTCAATAGGTTAGTCCCAAAAAATGATATAAAGTTGCTATAAAATGATTGTAAAACATCCAAGAATGATAATATAACAGCATGGAACAATCAAAAATTATAGATACGTTGGAGACGTATCAGTGACACGCGCTTTGCCGCGCTGCCCTTCAGAGTTAAGCCTCTCTTTTTTGTTATTAAGCCTCGTTCTTTTAAATGTGTTTGTACGCAGGCGATAAGGTTGATTCCTTCTTTGTGTGTTTCACCTGAGTTGGGTTGAGTTGTTCTTGCATGTAACCCACCTAGGAATAAACCCAAACACAGCACACATTAGCGATTCATGCCCTTTGCAAGTGGGCCCACCAGCGACCCCTAAAACCCCGACGCAACATGAACCAACATTCCTAGGGACCATAGAATCTTAGAAGATATGAACGAAATAAGTGATAAAGAATATTGATGCATGCCAATTAGATAGGTCATTATTGTGTATTTTGGTTTGTATGCATGTACGAACCGCATCTGCCTATAATTCCTTTGAAGTTGATTCAGTTGAGATGTAGCATGAGATAATCAAACAGATAAGCTAATCTGGTAGCTTAGGTATTGTATGGAGATCAAGGGCACTGATTCTGCAGGATAATTGTACTCCATCCTCGACCCTTAGTATTGTAAGTTCATGGCATGTTGTCAGTTTACATCATTAACTATGCAGAATAACTATATTCAATCTTGCCCCCACGGTATTGTCAAGTTCATGTCATGTTTTCAGTTTACATTATTCATTCTTCCATGGTGCCTCTCATTGTGCATTCACTTCATGATAATCATATCAGCTCTAAAGTTTGCGCTAGTCAATTCAACACTTTTAGTTAATTTACTACTTTCCTGAAAAAAAATAGTCAATTTACCACCATTATATTAACACAAACTTAAAACTGCAGCAGGAAAATGACACACCAAAATATGATGTTGGTTTCAACTCCTAAAGCTGCAACATTGTGCATCTTAAAGCTGCAAATCAATCTCACACGGATCCGTCTTGCTCTTGTTCTCAGGCATCACAAAGTTGCGGCCATGCTCAGAACTTCCGTACTTTCATCATAGAGCAAAGATCTCATCTTTGAAGTCAGCAGTAAGTTACAAAGTTGGAAGAAAGCAGACCCTTTATCGCAGTAAGACAGTAATGAAGCATTTCTATCTTTACTTTTTGAAGAAATGAAACAACCCAACTGATTACAGTGAAATCAATCATGAGCAGCATTAGGGCTCTCCAACCAAATGCATCAGCATGAATTTCATCTGTACCACTAACACCGGTATCTAGATTACAGAAGCAATTCTTTCATTTACCAATATAATTTTCACCTAAATCACAGTTTTATTTCATCCTATTGCCAATCGTGTTTTGAAACCTATATCTTGAGACTTCATCAAGAATTCTTGTGGATGCTCGTCAACACCAACAGCAATCCAGAAAATGCAGTTAGGGTGGAGCTACCGAGCAACGCCTTCCTGTTGGTCATGTCCCCTAGAGCCACGAAGGCGTTTGACTCATCATACAAAACGAACAGTCGCTTTATCATTAACCTCATTCTCCTCCCTGCCACCTCGTCTCCTCCTCGGAAGTTTGCAACCCTCTGTCAGCCACATCTGGATTGCAGACTCCATCTTCGCCACCTCCTCCAGCTTAATGGTGATGGTGCCGACGTAGCCCAGCAACTTGGCCTAGCCATTGAGGTGCTAAAGTCGGGGAAGAAGGTGCAAGGGTAGGAGCCCAGCCTTGGCGAGTCATACAAATTGCTCGATGTAGTAGACGCCCTCGCCATAGTACGCGAGGATCATGGTGGGAGGTGGGAGAAGGGCATTGCCATCCTGAATGAACTTTCCGAGGCAGAAGGCAGTCGAGGCTGGACTCGAAGGACTTGAGGCGGGCGAGGGTAGCGGCCTACGGCGAGGGTGAGGCGTGGGGTGAAGACAGAGATCTCTAGAAGCTTGTCGACGCCGTCACGAAGGGCGAGGTTGGGCGAGGAAGTCACGGGAAGATGGGTGCACTGTGATGGTGGCCTTGAGAGCCTCGGAGGTCATGGCGGCTGTGGGACAGAGACGACGGGCAAGTACGGTGGGTTGTGCTTTCGTACACGCCCACCACTGGAATGAATCCTTTCCTTGAAGATTTCCCTACGCCAATGCCGCCATCAACACAGCTCCGCCTCGGTCGCAAGCACCCACAACGACACGTGGTACGGAGAAGTAAGCCGCGGTTAACAAAATTCAGTCTTTTTTGGATTTCAATAAGCACAACTGTTTAGCAAAAATGACATTGGACTCGAATGTCCAGTTAACCGATAAATCAATTCAATAAGCGCAATTGTTAACCAAAAAAACATTAAAAATATTGAACTCGAATATTCGGTTAACCGATAAATCGGTTCAGCATTTATCAGATTATACAAAAAAAGGATCACTGAGACTCATGCCTATCAATACATGCAGGGTACCATATTATATAGCTGAGCTCTCCTTCCCTCTTGCATAATGAGGCGATGTGGGACTAAACCAGAAACTACAGCTGCTTGCGTGGCCTACGGAAAGCCCACACATCTAGCACACCTGGCCACCCACGAACAAATTTCTCTCTAAAAAAAACACGAACAAATGGAAGCCACAACGCCCAACAGCTTTTTTTTAGCGTACAACGCCCAACAGCCTCGATTCACCAGGTCGCTCCAATTCCTGGGAGCTTAGTATCTCTAGTGACTAGATCGGGATCGCGCCATGGCGCAAGGATGCCGGTTCCAACGTTTTGATCAAGCGGGTAATACTAGGTTAGAAGTAATTCATGTTTAGCATGTGCTATTAAATTATGATCACTGAAAAGTTTGTTAATACAAATAAATAATTTTAAGCTGGACCTTTCCATGATCAAACTTTAGTTTCTTTGAGTGTTCCTATAACAAAATCCAATCTACATGAAAATAATTTTAAACTAACTGAATATTATTTCATAAAAACAAATGGTTAAAGTAATGAAGCTTCAAAATAGGCACTTCTCCAACACATTTTCTATATTCTAATTCTGATAAAGCCAAGCGCAAACCTGAACTTACGAAAATATTATCAGTTTGAAAACATCCAGGAATGTAAGTTGACTAAAAAAATGTCAGTTTAGCTCAAAGCTACAAATTGTAGAATTCACAAAAAAAACTAAGCATAAAAAGATATCTAATGCAGAAAATTGCTGAGCCAGATCAATTAACTCTAAATTTTATTTCTGTGACCTAGAACCCAAATATGTCAACGACCTGGACTGCAAGTTATGTTGCGAACTGACCGGAGACCTCGTCAAACTCCACGAAGCCGGCGACCTGCAAGCCTCACGTCAAAGAGGACAGGCAACAACAACGTTTGGCCACCGGATCCAGCGCTGCCACGAGCCCCTTCTCCATGTGCTCTCGCGTCAAAGAGGATAGGCAACGGCGACGGCTAGCCACCAGATCCAGCGCTGCCATGAGCAGTCAGCCTCTGCTTTACAGTAAAAGAGAAATCGGCACAGGAAAACTAAATAAACCAATAGGCAACTACACCTGAAAAACAACACTTGTCTACCCATTGTCAAAAAAAGTATGTGCCTAACCCTATATCTTAATAGTAATGCTACATCATCCAGATTCATTAGAGCATTGATCATCATTCTTACTCCACAGTATTCAACATCAACAATGAGTCTGCACATACACCTTCAAGCAATCAAACCTTAGCCCAATGCAACAGAAGCATAGCTCCACGAGCACATAAAGCATTGAAACTATAGGTGCAGAAGAAAAGTAGAAGTAGAAACAAAGTAGGTGCCTCCTCTCCGAGCGCCGCCGTCGCCGCCGCCTCTCCCAGTGCTGCCGCCGCCATAGCCCCTTCCCCTACATCCCAAGGGGTTCGGGGTGAGCACCGTCGACCCCATCGCTGGTCCTCTGCCCACGCAAGCCTGATCACCTCGGCCTCCCCCTGTGTCGTCGGCGGCACAACAGAGGTGGTCGAGCCATCGAGGTGAGCAGCGGTGGGCAGATGTACGGTATGTACTCTTCTTTTTCTCTTACTCGTCGACGATGCCTCCATGCTTTCCAGAGTCGCCTCACCAGCCACCACCAACAGCAGCATAGGGATCTTAGCTAGTCAACAATGAGTGGATTGCAGAAACAGAGCAGCAGTAACTTGGAATGGAAGAAGAAAAAATGTTTATTGGGTGGCAGCGACCTTGTGTGGGGTGGACGACATCGCCGTCAAGGTCCAGGTCAATGTCCTCCTCGTCCATGGAGGGAGGGCACCTACTACATCCAAAACGAACAAAATATAAATAAGCAAGGGTTGGCAAACAAAGCAAGCAAATTTTTTTAAAGAGAAATAGAATGCCCAGCTCAGAGCAGAGCAGAGTACAATCTTTTAACTGGAAATATCTACAAACTGATGCAAGTGTGTAGAAATTTGCTGTATATATAGCATCAATCAATCCTCTAATATTATTCAGTGAACATCGAGACTATGTAAACTCGAACACTATGAACAAGAGCTAGAAACAGTGCATAGCAGAGCAGTAATAACTTGGAAAAAAATTGTTTAGATGCATATAGATTATTTTCTTACTTAAAACCAAAAGAATTCAGAGTGAGGGCCTAGAGAGGGGCACTGAAGATGGCTGAACAGGGACGATCATCAATGGAGATTACACTTGCTGATCAAAAGGCAGTGAATCAGTGATGGAACCCCTTCACCTGGTATGAGTTTCATACGAGTGATGGCACTTCTTCTTGCATGTTGAGGATCCTCAATGGAGAAGAGAAGGCATCAGCACCATAAAAACCAAAAAAAAACTCTGAAAACTGAAAGGACCATGCTTTGCTGCTTACCTGAGGAGCCGTAGAGGTGGAGTTGGCCCTTGTGCACGACCTGGTCACTGGGCCAGCTCGGCTGCACCACACCGGCGCAGACGACCGTGACCACAGCGAGCGACCAAGGCACCGTTCTTCCGTCCAGCTCGACCATGTGCGGGGCGTCGACGTCGCTGTGGAGGTCCTGGTGGTCGTCCTCATCCATGGAGGGTTCCTGCTGCTCCGAATCGAAGAAACGGGTAAGGGGATCAATCAATCCATGGAGAGAAGGAAGAAGAGGAGACACACACGTACACACACTCCTGCTAGTATATAAAGAAATCAATCAAGCTGGCTTTGTGTGTGCTTGAGTACGTATGTGGTTGGGCTCCTCGAGTACACGCGCTAGTGTTCCAACTAAACTGAAACAGAGCATGCCATAGGAGAGCAACCTAGAGCAGAGCAACCATAACTTGGAAAAAATCTCACAACCGAGAGAGAGGGATGGACCTAGTGTGGGGAAGGGGTCGTGGTGGTAGGAGTGGACGACCTCACCCTCAAGGTCCGGGCCCATGTCCTCTTCATCCATGGCTGCATCCAAATCAAAAAAACAAAAAAAAAATCAGATCACGGACTTCTTGGCCACACTGTCTCTCAGCAAACAAATAACAAGAGTTGGACACAGTTGCACAAAAACAGAACTCTGATGTTTATTGGAACAAATCACCGAAGTGTGCTGTACCATAAGAGCATCAGTAAGCCATATGTACCATAAGTGCATCTAAATCTACAGTGCACTAAATGAGAATATGTTGTTCAGTACCATAAAAGCATTAGTAAGCCATATATATAATAAATCAGCAAAGATGTAACATTTCTTTGGCTAACATCTATTATACCGCATCATCATTTATCAGCCTTAGCAAGTCGAAAAGGCACTACAAATTATATAAAAGTAGCAAGTGGAAGTAGTGAAATATGTGTGAAAGAGATCTAACAGTAGCATGTGTATCTTAAATATGTCATAAAGTTGGAATGGTTGGATTAAACTCAAAACAAACAGTGCTCAATTAAAAGAGCTAACTGAATGTGTATCTTAAATATGTCATAAAGTTGGAGTGGTTGGATTATATGAAAGCACTCACTAAATGAAAACAACACATAGCTCTTTACCTTGAGCAATTGTCTCATCGTTTATATCTTTAAAGTTCTTGAAATAGTAAATATTTTGTTGATCAAACGACTGAATAGAAAAAGGCTGCATACGAGGACACTGTATTAAATTTTAAAAAATAAGCTTCTTGGGTGCTTGCCTCCTTATTAGTCAAGGATGCAGAGGTACGAGCCTATAGAACAGATCTTGTTCAAGTAAGCTTCTTGAATAGGTGAAGAATTTACGACATAAAAAGAGATAAGGACAAAACAAACTGGAACGACCCCTGATTTGGTAGAAGGAAACCCCAAACAGAGTTGATCAATGAATACCGCAAAAGATCAATGCCAACCAATCCGAGCACTCACATCAGGACTGACAGGAAGAGATGAAAAGCATCAGACACCTCCAATAATATTCAATCTTTATCTTCTGCATATGAAGTATCCATGGAACGGATAAGCAAGGTCATATACACCATATACTCTGCACTCTAACATGCCTGAGGCAAAGACATCACAGGTTAGGAAAAATAGGTAGAAAATTATAGCCTGACAGGGAATAAACTAAAGCTGACCTGCCCCATAGCCAATTAGCCATGTTATACCTTCGGTGACATCAGGACGTAATTCCAATGTAAAGCAACATACTGAGAGAATGATCATGATCAGGCAGCAAACTAACAAACCAGTAGTAATTATCAATGTCAGATTCCATTTATGACTATCCCTAGTCATGTTGATATTTAGAATTCCTTGCATTTTGGCGAACTTAAACCATGATGAACTTAATGTAACTATAATACTCGATCCAAATATGGTGCCAATCCATTTATGCTGGCTAGGTTAATTCTCTAAGAAATATACAAATGAATTGATACTTAACTCCTGAATCTAGTTAGCAATCTAAATCAACCTACAATCTCCAGCCCCAAAAAATACAAAAGCAGCGCATAAATCACTATTTAAAAGGATCCTGAGAATAATGACACCGGAATAAATTGGAACAGAGATTAGGGATCGACCTAACCTAGGCCACAACTCATAGAAGTGACGTTGAGGTGCAAGTACCGATCATGTGGAATGGGAGGCTTCAGTACATCACAACAGTGTTGTTGGGGAGAGCGGCTCTTGTAAATGAAGCATCCCTTTCGAGGAGACGACCTTCTAGGTCTTCACGTTCATATAAAGAGAATGCAACTATTGCCGCCTCATCCTTGTACATGTTTATGAACTAAAAGAATCAGACTTAACCAAGAGTGCCCTGTTCAAAGAGTTTCACTGGGTATAGAAAAACAGAGGATAAAAAGCTTGCATGTTTATTAGGAACAAGTGAGTGGTACTGCACACTTACTTGAAATGTTGATAACATATTTCCAATCCAAAAAATGAGGCATTGTTCTTTCAAAAGCATATACTACTGCAGGCTGCAGCAACTCCTACATCATGTATGATGTCGGTATGAGTGCCAATGCAGAAAAGATAACCAATACAGGAATAGACTGAATTAGCATTCCTTATCTGAAAAAGGACTGAATTAGCTTCCTTTATATGTCAAAAAGGACTGAATTATCTCCCTTTCCTGAATTAGACAACTACATCACACTAGTAGAAAATAGGGTACTAGTCCCGTTTCCAGAGGGCCTTTAGCCCCGGTTCTGGAACCGGGACAAAACAAATGGGACTAATGCCCAAAACCTTTAGTTCTGGTTGGCTTACGAATCGGGACCAAAGGGGCTCCACGTGGCCGCTGTGGGGCGCCCAGGCAGGAGGACCTTTAGTCCCGGTTGGTAACACCAACCGGGACCAAAAGGCAGCCACGCGTCAGCAGCTCGCAGGCGCCGGGGTTTTTGTTCTTTTAAAGGGGGGGGTTAGGGGTTTCATATTGTGTTAGCTAGCTAATAGAGAGAAGTGACCTCTCTTTCTCCGTGCTTGGTCGACGGTAGCTACTACATACAGAGAGAACTCGACGCTAGCTAGTAAGCAAATGAAGGAACCATTAATTACACAACATCGTGATCATGAACATATATAGAGAAAAGTGACCTCTCTTTCTCCATGCTTGGTCGAACAACAAGTTTTCGTATATCTATCCGACGCTACTACATATATACAATATAACATCTCTTACGATCCCTGACATCATCTACCAAAAATCAGCTTCAATTTCCACATGGTATTCTCCGTCTTTATGTATGACGTGGTCAAGAAAGAATCCCGCCAATTCCTCTTGAATTGCTCGTAAGCGATCATGTGGTAGGAGTTCATTCCGCATCTGCCACATCTAATTTAAAGAAGGGGGTCAATACATATATATGAATGAAACTCAACACAATTGATGGTAATAAAATAAAATTGTGAATATTGTTTACGTACTTCAAATTGTTTGTCAGAGTAGCCCCGCTCAAAGGTCGAGCTGCGCATGAACTCGCAAACGTAGTATCCATATAAATGATTCCCGCCTTCCTGCCAGTAGCACTTTACGAGAATAGAGTTCAATCAAACTGATAATCAAGCATGATAAATGGTATTGATGAAACTAGAATCAATGAGAGATGCGCGGAACTAGCTAGTACTACTTACTTTGGGGTGAGTAAATCGCAGCTCCTTCGGCAGACCCGGAACCATTCCAGTGAACTTTTTCCAAACCCTGCCAGGCAAAGAAAATGATTACTTGATATCAGGAAATGAACGAAAGTTGCCGATATGGTGCGATAATGATTGAACTTACTTCTAGAGAATTGCAGTCATGTCCGCATAATCCTGGGGATCTTTACGTCTCGAGTCTAAGACAGTTACTACTCCCCCGTCAAGCTTAATGGATAGCAGAATAAAGTGGAAGCTGCGCATGCATAACTCATCAATTACATTACTTAACCTCCAGTAAGCGAAACCGAATATGCACAAGACAGTAACACTCACTTGAAGTTGTAAGGAAAGAGTACTTTCCCTTTGTTTTGATGTTGAAGGAATGAGTGTAGCAAGTTTTCCTCAGTTTCTTCGACTCTCTTTTTTACCGACCATTCATTTACGGTATTTGGGCTAATGAACCCAATGTCATAGATTTGTATTTCCTTGCATTTGACGATCTTCAATCTGCATAATATAGTGAGGATAATTATATATACCTGCAATGAACGAGCTGAGCTAGAGACTTAATTACAGAAGTAATACTTACAGACAGTAGCAAGTCATGAGTTGTTTGTCGAGGGCCTCTTGATTGAATAACTGAAATAACTCCACAAATTCAACAGGCGTCACCTCAACTCCAATGAGGTCGTGCTCTTCTTTAATTCTCAGCATCAAACTATCGGTCCCATTCTTCCTGCAGCTTTCCAAGTACCAGTCATGCAATCTTCGCATCATCGTTGTTAGAGGAGGATGATCAGGTTTGACGAGAGGCTTCCCGTTCTCGTATCTAAAGATCTCTACTATCTCTAACATTTCAAACTGTACATCATCACCCAGGTAATCACCAAGATTGGTACCGGGCAGTAGCCCCGAATGATTAGCGACGATATCGCTAGACACCTTGAGCGGGGGCCATGATTGCTTCACCTGTTCGCCGAGCTGGGGAATTGTTTTCCCACTTCTTCGTTTTGCTAATCTTGCAGCACTACATGTACTTCCCGACCGCTGCGCTTCATCATATGTCTTTGCAATACAGCGTTCATAATTGGATTGCGGCGGAGGCGGTGGTGGTCGCTTAAGGGCATCCAGAGTGCGCTTCAATTTCACCGGATCTATCGTTTCCTTCGGAGGTGGAGGTTTCCGTTCAAAATGGGCCTGCACTTCGGCAGCACTGATGTCCGCGTTTTCCTCGTCAGTCCTCTCATATGGTAACTTTGGAAGAGGCTTTAGGCTTGGACCAAATTTGTATTTCTTCCCACCTCTTGTACTGCTATCCGCTGGAGCGGCGGCGTCTCTCTTCCACCGTTCCTGACGCGACGGAGTCCGCTGACACGCCAGAGGAGGTGGAGTGCCCTGACGCGCCGGAGGAGGCGGAGTGCCCTGACGCACCGAACGAGGCGGAGGAGGAGGCGGAGTGCCCTGACTGGCCGGAGGAGGAGGAGGAGGAGGCGGAGTGCCCTGACGCGCCGGAGGAGGTTGAGTCTGCTGAGGCATCCAGTTTGGAAGCTTAATGTACTCCTTTCTCCATAGACAGGTACTCCTTAAAGCATTTTCCAGATGAATATCCCCTTCACGTGTAGGGAAGTCAAGCTCCAGCTCCTCAAATCCCTCCATTATTTCATCCACCGTCACAATAGCATAGCCATGTGGAATCGGACGGCAATGAAAAGTTCCCTCAGCTTGAGGAGGTACAACAGAGCCGACCGCTGCCTTCAAGGTCAGGTTCTTGCATTTCATCATTAGAACACAATGTTCAGCCTCCGTGATACTATCCACGGGGTAGCGAGGAGCCGTGAAATCAGGCTGAACGAGCTCCGTGGAAGCCACGCTGCTTCTCCGCTGAGATGGTGGGGTAGCTTCTGGGGCAGCGTCGAAGCAAGGATCTTCGTGCCGCTGAGATGGTTGGCCGATAGCTCGTTGGCTCTCAAGTTCCTCTAGTTTTGCTAATCTTGCACTGAGCCTCTGCATTTCGGTTGCTTCTTATTTCCTCTTTCTCTCTCGGCTTCTATAACCACCGCTGTCGGGAAACCCATACACCCACGGAACGGAGCCTGATGTGCCTCGTGTTCGTCCAGGGTGTTCAGGATTCCCGAGGGCCTCTGTCAGCTCGTCCTTCTCTCTGTCGGGAATGAACGTCCCTTCCTGCGCTGCCTTGATTGCTTTCTGAAGCTTCTGGATGGGTATTGCAAGTTGTTCATCTGTCCAAACACACTCCCCTGTTTATGGGTCCAAAGTTCCCCCAACCCCGAAGAACCAAGTCCTTGAACGATCTGGCCAGTGCAATGTCGCTGGTTGGACCCCTTTAGCAAGCAGGTCTTGCTCAGCTTTGTCCCACAACGGCCGGGCTTTGTAGTAGCCACCTGACCCCGTGTGATGGTGATACAGCTTCTTTGCAGCATTTTGCTTGTTTGTCAGTGACCTTTTCTTACCCTTCTCCGAGTTCTTGTAGGCCACAAATGCGGGCCAGTGATCTCTTATCTTCTCATCTCGACCGATGAATTCTGGAGTCTCCTCTTTCTCGACAAACTTTGTGTTCAACTCTTTCTTCCAGTTCCTGAATAGTTCTGCCATCTTCTTAAGAGCAAACGCCTTGACCTTTCGCTCTATAACTGGGTTATTCGGATCCTCCTCTTGCGGTAGGCTGAAATTTGTCATCAGCGAGGTCCAAAGATCATCTTTCAGTCTATCCTGGACATAAGAAACTTCAGGGTCCGTATTCTTATTCCATTGCTGGATGCTGATCGGGACGCTGTCCCTAACAACAACTCCGCACTGATGTACAAATGCGTCCTTGGTCCGCTTGGGAGCAATCGGTTGGCCATCTTTCGCGACTTCTGTGATCGTGAACCTTTCATCCTGGCGCAACCTTTTATTCGGGCCTTGTCTCCTTACGGAAGTTTGGCTCGATCCGAGGGCTAAAAGAAGAAAGAAGCGTTAATATATGTACATACCAAAACAATTAATGCATCAAGTCAGCACAGGCTTTATATATATATATATACCTCGCCGGACTTTGCAACAGTTAAGCCTCCCTCCTCCGTTCGGTCACCGGAGCCGTCATCATGATCTCCTTCCTCCGCCATTCGGTCACCGGAGTCGTCATGATCTCCTTCCTCCTCCATTGTTGGATCACCGGAGCCATCATCCTCTCCTTCCTGACCATCGGTGTCATTGAGAAACGACAAGGGATCACCTCCGGCGAGGATTATATCCCCCAACAACTGTTCTTGTTCTAAGTCTCTTTACATAGTTTCTGCAAATATTACAGCATGGCAATATACAAACATGAGAGATGGATTAGTGGCAAACATAGACCTAGCTAATCACAACAAGGAATCATATGCATATATGAGCAATGGATTAGTTGCGGACCGCCTCTCTCATGCATGTCCGACGTCCCCCTCATGTCGAAGTTATCGGGCCGGGGTTATACTTTCAGGAGAGGACACTATGCAAAAAATAATCGCTATGCAGGAGATCAAACTATCCATTCTACCCCATTGACCTATGTCGGCCGCCTACCGAATAAATAAAGTCCCTTCGGTTCACTGAGGTAAGACCGGTGAATTAGACGCCAATATATAGTATTATACATAACAATTACGGGTAGGGGCGGGAGGGGGTAGATCGACAACGACGCTCTTTCTTCTAGGGTTTGGGTGGCCTCGAGAGTTGGTCAGGCGAGCGGACCGCCTCTCTCATGCATGTCCGACGTCCCCCCTCATGTCGAAGTTATCGGGGAGGGGGTAGATCGACAACGACGCTCTTTCTTCTAGGGTTTGGGTGGCCTCGATAGTTGGTCGGGCGAGCGGACCGCCTCTCTCTCATGCATGTCCGACGTCCCCCCTCATGTCGAAGTTATCGGGGAGGGGGTAAATTTTAACTTAGTGAGTCTTTTAATTAACTCATTTTGAATATATGAACATTTTAACTTAGTAACTTAGTAACTTGGTAAATTTTAACTAATTTCTATGAAAAAATATATTCTATGAAAATAAAACATCATATGAACATTTTCTATATATATACATCCATCCATCCATACATACACATACATATATACATGGACCAAAAAATGCTATGAACAAAAAAATATTCTATGAACAAAAAAATCATCATATGCACATGACTAAAAAATTCATCATATCAAAAAAATACACTAAGAATCTACGTATATATGTACATATACATACATTACATAAACATGATTAATAATAAAAAAAGAAAATGGTCGGGGTGGCGCAGCAGCTCACAACGGGGCTCGGGCGACAGCGACAACAGGGCAGGGGCGCGGGGTCGGGGGCGAGGACGGCGACGGCGACGACGGGACAGGGCGCGGGTGAAGGAGAGGGAGGGAGAGCAGGAAGGGGAGAGGGATGGAGAAGGGGAGGGAAGGAGAAGAGGGATAGGGATAGGGGAAGGGCGAGGGACGAGGGACGCGGGGAAGGGGAGAAGGGCGAAGGAAGGGGGGGGACAGGCGGAAGGGGCGAGGCGAGGCCATGAAGGCGCACGGCGGGTGCGGCGGACGGCGTCGGGGCGGCCTGGCGGCGTCAATGTGCTCGGCATCGTCGGGGGCGAGTGCGGATGAAGTGTGAAAATTTCCTAAGTGTGGGCTTATATACCCCACCCTTTGGTCCCGGTTTGTGGCACCAACCGAGACCAATGCCCCCCCTTCGTCCCGGTTCGTGCCACCAACCGGGACCAAAGGTGTATTTTCAGCAACCCAAAGGGCGGGAAGCAGAGACCTTTAGTCCCGGTTGGTGGCTCAAACCGGGACTAAAGGGGGGCATTGGTCCCGGTTGGTGGCTCGAACCAGGACCAAAGGCACCCTTTCGTCCCGGTTAGAGCCACCAACCGGGACCAATAGCCTGGCACAGCGGTGTGGTGGCAGTTTAGTCCCACCTCGCTAGTTGAGAGAGCGTTGCACCGGTTAATAAGGCGCGCTGCGGGTGAGCTATCGAGCTCCTCTCCAATGCAGGCAGTACTTGCCTACCCTTGTCACTGCCATGTTGGGCCTATTGGGCCCGCGGGCCTGCATCCTGGCCCATGTACAGATGGGTTTCTAATCGTATGCAGGCCGTGGTGGCCCAGTAAGTGGCATTTTTTTATTTTTTATGTCATTTTAGTTTCCTAGTAGGTGGGCATTTTTTTCTGTTATTTTAGTTTTCTATTAAAGATTTTATTTTAGTTCATTTTTTTAACAAATAAATACTTTGATAATTTTAGTTAATATTATTTTGATTCTTTTTAGTTATTGTTTTAGTTGATTCTTTTAGTTCATTCTTTTTAGTTAATGTTTTAGTTGATTCTTTTAGTTCATTATTTTTAGTTAATGTTTTAGTTGATTCCTTTTAGTTCAACTTTATTATATTTAGTTGATTCTTTTATAGTTCATTCTTTTTAACAAATAAATACTTTCATATTTTAGTTAATATTATTTTGATTTTTAGTTAAGTTTTAGTTGATTCTTTTTAGTTGATTTTATTGCTATGAAGAATATTATTTTGATCTTTTGTTGATTCTTTTTGCTATTGAAGAATATTATATTTAATTGATTCTTTTTAGTTCATTCTTATTGCTATTAGAGTTTTATAAAATCTTTTTAGTTCATTCTTACTGCTATTAAAGTTTTATAAAAGTTGGCATGGTATCCTCATTTCACCCACGTAGCATGTGCTAAGAAGTTGAGAGGGTTACGGTAAAAGTTGGATGCTCTTTGTGTACAAAATGGACAATCTCTTTCGAAGTATCAGGGTTTCGGATGAAATCTCATCTGTTACAAAGGGATTTCATTTTTTTGAACATATTTTAACTCCAAACTTTTTGTGTGTTCAAAATGCACCATTCAAAGCCACATCATCAATTTTCAACCCTTTCTGACTTCATTTGGTATTTTTCATGCATTTACTGATTTTTTTAGCTAAATGACCCTGAAATTAAAAAGCACTACAAATGAACTCTGAAAAGGTTGAAAGTTGGCATGGTATCATCATTTCACCCACATAGCATGTGCTAAAAAGTTGAGAGCGTTATGGCAAAAACTGGATTCACTTCATGTACAAAATGGACAATCTCTTTCGAAGTATCACGGTTTCGGACGAAAACTCATCTACTACAAAGGGATTTCATTTTTTTAACTTATTTCAACTCCAGACTTTTTGTGCGTTCAACATGCACCATTCAAAGCCACATCATCAATTTTCAACCCATTTTGACTTCATTTGGTATTTTTCATGCATTTACTGGGTTTTTTAGCTAAATGACCCTGAAATTGAAAAGCACTACAAATAAACTCTGAAAAGGTTGAAAGTTGGCATGGTACCATCATTTCACCCACATAGCATGTGCTAAAAAGTTGAGAGGGTTACAGCAAAAACTGGATGCACTTCGTGTACAAAATGGACAATCTCTTTCGAAGTATCAGGGTTTCGGACGAAAACTCATCTGTTACAAAAGGCATTTCATTTCTTGACATGTAACTGCAGTGATATTCTAGATAAAAGCCATCATCAGAATAGTTGTGGAGAGAAAGTCTTCACTTTTTCTTCGCGTGTGTCCCTTGCTTATTGCGCCGTAACCATGGTTAATCTTCATCGTTTAACAGGGTGCTTGGGTCAGCCTTGACTTTGAAGGGAGAAATTTCATGAAACTTTTCATAATCTTCAGACATGTCTGTCTTGCCCTCCACTCCCACAATGCCTCTTTTCCCTGAAAGAACTATGTGGCGCTTTGGCTCATCGTATGATGTATTCGCTTCCTTATCTTTTCTTTTTCTCGGTTAGGTAGACATGTCCTTCACATAGAAAACCTGCGCCACATCATTGGCTAGGACAAATGGTTCATCTGTGTACCCAAGATTGTTTAGATCCACTGTTGTCATTCCATACTACGGGTCTACCTGTACCCCGCCTCCTGACAGATTGACCCATTTGCACTGAAACAAAGGGATCTTAAAATCATGTCCATAGTCAAGTTCCCATATGTCCACTATGTAACCATAATATGTGTCCTTTCCCCTCTTGGTTGCTGCATCAAAGCGGACACCACTGTTTTGGTTGGTGCTCTTTTGATCTTGGGCGATCGTGTAAAATGTATTCCCATTTATCTCGTACCCTTTGTAAGTCAATACAGTCGAAGATGGTCCCCTGGCCAATGAGTACAGCTCATCTGCAATAGTGTTGTCACCCATGAGATGTGTTTGCAACCAACTGCCGAAAGTCCTGATGTGTCCACATGTAATCCAGTCGTCACACTGCTCCGGGTGTTTGGAGCGCAAAATATTCTTGTGTTCATTGGCATATGGGGTCACCAAGGTAGAATTCTGTAGAACTGTGTAGTGTGCTTGAGACCAAGAATGCCCATCCCTACATATTATTGAGTCTGCTCCTAGCGTGCCTTTTCCAGTCAGTCTCCCCTGCTACTTCTTGAGCTTGCGTTGGTTTTTCCCTTGAAGAGGAAAGGGTGATGCAACAAACTAGAGATAAGTATTTCCCTCAGTTTGAGAACCAAGGTATCAATCCAGTAGGAGACAACGCGCAAATCACCGAATACCTGCACAAACAATCAAACAACTTGCACCCAACGCGATAAAGGGGTTGTCAATCCCTTCACAGTTATTTGCAAAGTGAGATCTGATAGAGATAGATAAACGATAAAGTAAATATTTTTGGTATTTTTGTTTTATAGATCGGAAAGTAAAAGATTACAAAATAATAGATCGGAAACTAATATGATGGAAAATAGAAGATTATATGATGGAAAATAGACCCGGGGGCCATAGGTTTCACTAGAGGCTTCTCTCAAGATAGAAAATAATAAGGTGGGTGAACAAATTACTGCCGAGCAATTGATAGAAAAGCGCAAATTATGACGATATCTAAGGCAATGATCATGAATATAGGCATCACGTCCGTGTCAAATAGACCAAAACAATTCTGCATCTACTACTATTACTCCACACATCGACCGTTATCCAGCATGCATCTAGAGTATTAAGTTCATAAAGAACAGAGTAATGCATTAAGTAAGATGACATGATGTAGAGGAATTAACTCAAGCAATATGATGAAAACCCCATCTTTTTATCCTCGATGGCAACAATACAATACGTGCCTTGCTGCCCCTACTGTCACTGGGAAAGGACACCGCAAGATTGAACCCAAAGCTAAGCACTTCTCCCATTGCAAGAAAAACCAATCTAGTTGGCCAAACCAAACCGATAGTTCGAAGAGAATTACAAAGATATCAAATCATGCATAAAAGAATTCAGAGAAGATTCAAATAATATTCATAGATAAGCTGATCATAAATCCACAATTCATCGGATCTCGGTAAACACACCGCAAAAAAGTATTACATCGAATAGATCTCCAAGAACATCGAGGAGAACATGGTATTGAGAATCAAAGAGAGAGAAGAAGCCATCTAGCTACTAGCTATGGACCCGTAGGTCTGAGGTAAACTACTCACGCTTCATCGGAAGGGCAATGGTGTTGATGTAGAAGCCCTCCGTGATCGAATCCCCCTCTGGCAGGACACCGGAAAAGGCCCCTAGATGGGATCTCATGGGTACAGAAGGTTGCGGCGGTGGAAAAGTACTTTTGTGGATGCCTCTGGTGGTTTGGGCATATAAGAGTATATATAGGCGAAAGAATTAGGTCAGGAGGTGCACGAGAGGCCCACAAGGGTGGGGGGCGCGCCCTCCGTCCTTGTGGCCACCTCATGGGCTTTCCGACTTCATCTCCAAGTCTCCTGGTTTCCTTCTGGTCCAAGAAAGATCATCGCAAAAGTTTTATTCCGTTTGGACTCCGTTTGGTATTCCTTTTCTGCGAAACTCAAAAACAGGGAAAAAACAGGAACTGGCACTGGGCTCTAGGTTAATAGGTTAGTCCCAAAAATAATATAAAATAGCATATTAATGCATATAAAACATCCAAAACAGATAATATAATAGCATGGAACAATCAAAAATTATAGATACGTTGGAGACGTATCAAGCATCCCCAAGCTTAATTCCTGCTCGTCCTCGAGTAGGTAAATGATAAAAACCGAATTTTTGATGTGGAATGCTACCTAACATATGTATCCATGTAATTTCTTTATTGTGGCATGAATGTTCAGATCCGTATGATTCAAAACAAAAGTTTAATATTGATATAAAAACAATAATACTTCAAGCATACTAACAAGATAATTATGTCTTCTCAAAATAACATGGCCAAAGAAAGCTTATCCCTACAAAATCATATAGTCTGGCTATGCTCCATCTTCATCACACAAAATATTTAAATCATGCACAACCCTGATGACAAGCCAAGCAATTGTTTCATACTTTTGATGTTCTCAAACTTTTTCAACTTTCACGCAATACATGAGCGTGAGCCATGGACATAGCACTATAGGTGGAATAGGAGGTGGTTGTGGAGAAGACAAAAAGAAGGAGATAGTCTCACATCAACTAGGCGTATCAACGGGCTATGGAGATGCTCATCAATAGATATCAATGTGAGTGAGTAGGGATTGCCATGCAATGGATGCACTAGAGCTATAAGTTTATGAAAGCTCAAAAAGAAACTAAGTGGGTGTGCATCCAACTCGCTTGCTTACGAAGACCTAGGGCAATTTGAGGAAGCCCATCATTGGAATATACAAGCCAAGTTCTATAATGAAAATTCCCACTAGTATATGAAAGTGACAACATAGGAGACTCTCTATCATGAAGATCATGGTGCTACTTTGAAGCACAAGTGTGGTAAAAGGATAGTAACATTGCCCCTTCTCTCTTTTCTCCCATTCATTTTTGTTTTCTTTCTTTTTTTTATTTGGGCCTTCTCTCATTTTTTTTGGCCTCTTTTATTTTTTTATTTTTCATCCGGAGTCTCATCCCGACTTGTGGGGGAATCATAGTCTCCATCATCCTTCTCCTCACATGGGACAATGCTCTAATAATGAAGATCATCACACTTTTATTTACTTACAACTCAAGAATTACAACTCAATACTTAGAACAAAATATGACTCTATATGAATGCCTCTGGTGGTGTACCGGGATGTGCAATGAATCAAGAGTGACATGTATGAAAGAATTATGAACGGTGGCTTTGCCACAAATACGATGTCAACTCCATGATCATGCAAAGCAATATGACAATGATGGAATGTGTCATAATAAACTGAACGGTGGAAAGTTGCATGGCAATATATCTCGGAATGGCTATGGAAATGCCATAATAGGTAGGTATGGTGGCTGTTTTGAGGAAGGTATATGGTGGGTGTATGGTACCGGCAAAAGTTGTGCGGTACTAGAGAGGCTAGCAATGGTGGAAGGGTGAGAGTGCGTATAATCCATGGACTCAACATTAGTCATAAAGAACTCACATACTTATTGCAAAAATCTATTAGTTATCGAAAAGAAGTATTACGTGCATGCTCCTAGGGGGATAGATTGGTACGAAAATACCATCGCTCGTCCCCGACCGCCACTCATAAGGAAGACAATTGATAAATAAATCATGCTCCGACTTCATCACATAACGGTTCACCATACGTGCATGCTACGGGAATCACAAACTTTAACACAAGTATTTCTCAAATTCACAACTACTCACTAGCATGACTCTAATATCACCATCTTCATATCTCAAAACAATCATAAGGAATCAAACTTCTCATAGTATTCAATGCACTTTATATGAAAGTTTTTATTATATCCCTCTTGGATGCCTATTATATTAGGACTAAATTTATAACCAAAGCAAATTACCATGCTGTTTAAAGACTCTCAAAATAATATAAGTGAAGCATGATAGTTCATCAATTTCTATAAAATAAAACTACCTCCGTGCTCTAAAAAGATATAAGTGAAGTACTAGAGCAAAATTGCCTAGCTCAAAAGATATAAGTGAAGCACAAAAAGTATTCTAATAAATCATGATTCATGCGTGTCTCTCTCAAAAGGTGTGTACAGCAAGGATGATTGTGGCAAACTAAAATGCAAAGACTCAAATCATACAAGACGCTCCAAGCAAAACACATATCATGTGGTGAATAAAAATATAGCCTCAAGTAAAGTTACTGATAGACAAAGACGAAAGAGGGGATGCCTTCCGGGGCATCCCCAAGCTTAGGCTCTTGGTTGTCCTTTAATATTACCTTGGGGTGCCTTGGGAATCCCCAAGCTTAGGCTCTTGCCACTCCTTATTCCATAGTCCATCAAATCCTTACCCAAAACTTGAAAACATCACAACACAAAACTCAACAGAAAATCTCATAAGCTCCGTTAGTATAAGAAAATAAATCACCACTTTGGTACTGTTGTGAACTCATTCTTTTATTTATATTGGTGTAATATCTACTGTATTCCAACTTTTCCATGGTTCATACCCCCCGATACTACCCATAGATTCATCAAAATAAGCAAACAACACAAAGAAAACAGAATCTGTCAAAAACAGAACAGTCTGCGAAGATCCGAATTGTTCTAATACTTCTGTAACTCCAAAAATTCTGAAAAATTAGGAAAACAGAGGAAATTTGTATATCAATATCGCGTCAAAAATTCAGGGTTTTTCAATCCTCCAGTAAATTATTAAAATTCTGTGACTGGACGCAAAAGTTTCTATTTTTCAGCAAGATCAAATCAACTATCACCGTAAGCCATCCCAAAGGTCTTACTTGGCACAAACACTAATTAAAACATAAAACCACATCTAACCATAGGCTAGATGAATTATTTGTTGCAAAACAGAACCAAAAAGCAAAGAACAAAAATAAAATTGGGTTGCCTCCCAACAAGCGCTATTGTTTAACGCCCTTAGCTAGGCATAAAAACACGAATAGATCTAGGTATTGTCATCTTTGGTGTGCAATCCATAAGTGGCTCTCATAATAGATTCATAAGGCAATTTAATTTTCTTTCTTGGAAAGTGTTCCATGCCCTTCCTTAACGGAAATTGAAATCTAATGTTTCCTTCTTTCATATCAATATTTGCACCAATCGTTATAAGGAAAGGTCAACCAAGAATAATAGGACATGTCGGATTGCAATCTATATCAAGAACAATGAAATCTACGGGCACATAATTCCTATTTGCAACAATAAGAACATCATTAATCCTTCCCATAGGTTTCTTAATAGTGGAATCCGCGAGATGCAAATTTAAAGAACAATCATCAAATTCACGGAAACCTAACACATCACATAAAGTTTTTGGAATCGTGGAAACACTAGCACCCAATTCACACAAAGCATAGCACTCATAATCTTTAATCTTAATCTTAATAGTAGGTTACCACTCATCATAAAGTTTTCTAGGGATAGAAACTTCCAATTCAAGCTTTTCTTCAAAAGATTACATCATAGCATCAACGATATGTTTAGTAAAAGCTTTGTTTTGTTTATAAGCATGAGGAGAACTCAACACGAATTGCAACAAGGAAATACAATCTATTAAAGAACAATTATCATAATTAAATTCCTTGAAATCCAAAAGAGAGGGTTCATTGCTACTTAAAGTTTTGACCTCTCCAATCCCACTTTTATCAATTTTTGCATCAAGATCTAAAAACTCTGAATCATTGGGACGCCTTCTAACTAAAGTTGACTCATCTCCAATCCCATCTTTATCAAGATTTATATTGGAAAACAAAGATTCAATAGGAGTCACATCAATCACTTTAAGATCTTCATCATTATTTTCACGAAAACTAGAAGAACATGATTTTACAAACCAATCTTTTTTAGCACGCATCTTAGCGGTTCTTTCTTTGCACTCATCAATGGAAATTCTCATAGCTTTGAGAGACTCATTGATATCATGCTTGGGTGGAATAGATCTAAGTTTCAAAGAGTCAACATCAAGAGAAATTATATCCACGTTCCTAGCCAAATCATCAATCTTAAGCAATTTTTCTTCAATCAAAGCATTGAAATTCTTTTGCGAACTCATAAATTCTTTAACACTATTCTCAAATTCAGAGGGCATCTTAGTATGATTTCCATAAGAATTGTTGTAGGAATTACCATAATTATTAGAGGAATTACTAGGAAACGGCCTAGGATTAAAATTGCCTCTATACACGTTATTACCAAAATTGTTCCTACCAACAAAATTCACATCCATAGATTCATTATTATTTTCAATCAAAGTGGACAAAGGCATATCATTAGGATCCAAAGAAGCACTCTTGCTATCAAATAATTTCATAAGTTCATCCATCTTTCCACTCAAAACATTAATCTCTTCAATCGCATGCACTTTTTTACTAGTGGAAGATCTTTCGGTATGCCATTGAGAATAGTTTACCATAATATTATCTAGGAGTTTAGTAGCTTCTCCTAAAGTAATTTCCATAAAAGTACCTCCCGCAGCCGAATCTAAAAGATTTCTAGAAGCAAAATTCAATCCGGCATAAAAAATTTGTATAATCATCCACAAATTCAAACCATGAGTAGGGCAATTTCGTATCATCAATTTCATTCTCTCCCAAGATTGTGCTACATGTTCATGATCAAGTTGCTTAAAATTCACAATACCGTTCCTAAGGGAGATCATCTTAGCGGGAGGAAAATACTTGGAAATAAAAGCATCTTTACACTTATTCCATGAATCAATACTATTTTTAGGTAAAGATGAAAACCAAGTTTTAGCACGACCTCGTAGTGAGAACGGAAATAGCTTCAATTTAACAATATCATTATCAACATCTTTTTTCTTTTGCATATCACACAAATCAACGAAATTGTTTAGATGGGATGCGGTATCTTCACTAGGAAGGCCAGAAAATTGATCTTTCATAACAAGATTCAGCAAAGCGGCATTAATTTCACAAGATTCCGCATTAGTAGCGGGAGCAATCGGAGTACTAATAAAATCATTGTTATTGGTGTTGGAAAAATCACACAATTTGGTATTCTCTTGAGCCATCGTGACAAAGCAAGCAATCCAACACACGAGCACACAAAAAGCAAACGAAGAAGACGAACGGAAGAGAGGCGAAGAAAAGGCAAAGAGAGGGGCGAAGAAAAAGGCAAATCTTTTTGAAAATCATTTTAGAAGTGGGGGAGAGGAAAACGAGAGGCGAATGGCGAATAATGTAATGCAAGAGATGAGAGTTTATGATGGGTACTTGGTATGGCTTGACTTGGCGTAGATCTCCCCGGCAACGGCGCCAGAAATTCTTCCTGCTACTTCTTGAGCTTGCGTTGGTTTTTCCCTTGAAGAGGAAAGGGTGATGCAGCAAAGTAGAGATAAGTATTTCCCTCAGTTTGAGAACCAAGGTATCAATCCAGTAGGAGACAACGCGCAAATCACCGAATACCTGCACAAACAATCAAACAACTTGCACCCAACGCGATAAAGGGGTTGTCAATCCCTTCACAGTTATTTGCAAAGTGAGATCTGATAGAGATAAATAAACGATAAAGTAAATATTTTTGGTATTTTTGTTTTATAGATCGGAAAGTAAAAGATTGCAAAATAATAGATCGGAAACTAATATGATGGAAAATAGAAGATTATATGATGGAAAATAGACCCGGGGGCCATAGGTTTCACTAGAGGCTTCTCTCAAGATAGAAAATAATACGGTGGGTGAACAAATTACTGCCGAGCAATTGATAGAAAAGCGCAAAGTTATGACGATATCTAAGGCAATGATCATGAATATAGGCATCACGTCCGTGTCAAGTAGACCGAAACGATTCTGCATCTACTACTATTACTCCACACATCGACCGCTATCCAGCATGCATCTAGAGTATTAAGTTCATAAAGAACGGAGTAATGCATTAAGTAAGATGACATGATGTAGAGGAATTAACTCAAGCAATATGATGAAAACCCCTTCTTTTTATCCTCGATGGCAACAATACAATACGTGCCTTGCTGCCCCTACTGTCACTGGGAAAGGACACCGCAAGATTGAACCCAAAGCTAAGCACTTCTCCCATTGCAAGAAAAACCAATCTAGTTCGCCAAACCAAACCGATAGTTCGAAGAGAATTACAAAGATATCAAATCATGCATAAAAGAATTCAGAGAAGATTCAAATAATATTCATAGATAAGCTGATCATAAATCCACAATTCATCGGATCTCGGTAAACACACCGCAAAAAAGTATTACATCGAATAGATCTCCAAGAACATCGAGGAGAACGTGGTATTGAGAATCAAAGAGAGAGAAGAAGCCATCTAGCTACTAGCTATGGACCCGTAGGTCTGAGGTAAACTACTCATGCTTCATCGGAAGGGCAATGGTGTTGATGTAGAAGCCCTCCGTGATCGAATCCCCCTCCGGCAGGACGCCGGAAAAGGCCCCTAGATGGGATCTCACGGGTACAGAAGGTTGCGGCGGTGGAAAAGTATTTTCGTGGATGCCTCTGGTGGTTTGGGCATATAAGAGTATATATAGGCGAAAGAATTAGGTCAGGAGGTCACGAGGGGCCCACAAGGGTGGGGGGCGCGCCCTACCCCCCTGGGCGCGCCCTACCCCCCTGTGGCCGCCTCGTGGGCTTTCCGACATCATCTCCAAGTCTCCTGGTTTCCATCTGGTCCAAGAAAGATCATCGCGAAAGTTTTATTCCGTTTGGACTCCGTTTGATATTCCTTTTCTGCGAAACTCAAAAACAGGGAAAAAACAGGAACTGGCACTGGGCTCTAGGTTAATAGGTTAGTCCCAAAAATAATATAAAATAGCATATTAATGCATATAAAACATCCAAAACAGATAATATAATAGCATGGAACAATAAAAAATTATAGATACGTTGAAGACGTATCATCCCCTCATACCGCGATTGAGGGAGACCAATCGGCTTAAGGTCAGGAATGAAGTCAACACAAAACCCAATGACCTCCTCTGTTTGATGGCCCGTGGAGATGCTTCCTTCTGGCCTAACACGATTACGAACATATTTCTTTAAGACTCCCATGAACCTCTCAAAAGGGAACATATTGTGTAGAAATACAGGGCCCAGAATGGCAATCTCGTCGACTAGATGAACTAGGACGTGCGTCATGATATTGAAGAAGGATGGTGGGAACACCAGCTCGAAACTGACAAGACATTGCACCAAATCACTCCTTAACCTTGGTAGGATTTCTAGATCGATTACCTTCTGAGAGATTGCATTGAGGAATGCACATAGCTTCACAATGGCTAATCGAACGTTTTCCGGTAGAAGCCCCCTCAATGCAAATGAAAGCAGTTGCGTCATAATCACGTGGCAGTCATGAGACTTTTGGTTCTGGAACTTTTTCTCTGCCATATTTATTATTCCCTTTATATTTGACGAGAAGCCAGACGGGACCTTCATACTGAGCAGGCATTCAAAGAAGATTTCCTTCTCTTCTTTGGTAAGAGCGTAGCTGGCAGGACCTTCATACTGCTTTGGATGCATGCCGTCTTTTTCGTGCACACGTTGCTGGTACTCCCGTGCCTCCGGTGTATCTTTTGTCTTCCCATACACGCCCAAGAAGCCTAGCAGGTTCATGCAAAGATTCTTCGTCACGTGCATCATGTCGATTGCAGAGCGGACCTCTAGGTCTTTCTAATAGGGTAGGTCCCAAAATATAGATTTCTTCGTCCACATGGGTGCGCGTCCCTCAGCGTCATTCGGAACAGATAGTCCGCCAGGACCCTTTCCAAAGATTACTTGTAAATCATTGACCATATCAAGTATGTGATCACCAGTACGGAGGGCGGGCTTCTTCCGATGATCTGCCTCACCTTTGAAATGTTTGCCTTTCTTTCGAAATTGATGGTTGGTCGGAAGAAATCGACGATGTCCCAGGTACACATTCTTCCTGCATTTATCCAAATATATACTTTAGGTGTCATCTAAACAGTGTGTGCATGCGTGGTATCCCTTGTTTGTCTGTCCTGAAAGGTTACTGAGAGCAGGCCAATCATTGATGGTTACAAACAGCAACGCATGTAGGTCAAATTCTTCCTGGTCATGCTCATCCCACACACGTACACCTTTTCCATTCCACACCAGTAAAAGTTCTTCAACTAATGGCCTTAGGTACACATCAATGTCATTGCCGGGTTGCTTAGGGCCTTGGATGAGCACTGGCATCATAATGAACTTCCGCTTCATGCACAACCAAGGAGGAAGGTTATAGATACATAGAGTCACGGGCCAGGTGCTATGATTGCTGCTCTGCTCCCCAAAAGGATTAATGCCATCCACGCTTAAACCAAACCATACGTTCCTTGCGTCACCTGCAAAGTCCCCCCATGTTCTCTCAATTTTTCTCCACTGCGACCCGTCAGCGGGTGCTGTCAACTTCCCGTCTTTCTTACGGTCCTCTTTGTGCCATCGCATCAACTTGGCATGCTCTTTGTTTCTGAACAGACGTTTCAACCGTGGTATTATAGGAGCATACCACATCACCTTGGCAGGAACCCTCTTCCTGGGGCGCTCGCCCTCAACATCACCAGGGTGATCTCATCTGATCTTATACCGCAATGCACCGCATACCGGGCATGCGTTCAAATCCTCGTACGCACCACGGTAGAGGATGCAGTCACTAGGGCATGTATGTATCTTCTGCACCTCCACTCCTAGAGGGCATAGAACCTTCTTTGCTTCGTACGTACTGTCAGGCAATTCGTTATCCTTTGGAAGCTTCTTCTTCAATATTTTCAGTAGCTTCCCAAATCCGTTGTCAGCTACACCATTGTCTACCTTCCATTGCAGTAATTCCAGTGTGGTACCGAGCTTTGTGTTGTCATCTTCACAATTTGAGTACAACCCTTTTTTGTGATCCTCTAACATGCGATCGAACTTCAACTTCTCCCTTTCACTTTGGCATTGTCTCTTTGCATCAACAATGACCCGGCGAAGATCATCATCCAGCACATCGTCTGGTTCCTCTTGATCTTCAGCTTCCCCCATTGCAGCATCATCGTATTCAGGGGGTGGATAGTTGTCATCATCCTCTTCTTCTTCGTTATCTTCCATCATAACCCCTCTTTCTCTGTGCTTGGTCCAAACATTATAGTGCGGCATGAAACCCTTCTCAAGCAAGTGGACGTGCAGGGTTTTCGAGTCAGAGTAATCCTTCGTATTCCCACAGATAGGGCATGGACAACACATAAAACCATTCTGCTTGTTTGCCTCAGCCACTTCGAGAAAATTATGCAGGCCCTTAATGTACTCGGAGGTGCGTCGGTCACCGTACATCCATTGCCGGTCCATCTGCGTGCATTATATATAATTAAGTGTGTCAAAAACCATTACAGAACATCATGAATGGAGAAGTGACCAAATTAATAGAAGTTCATCATCACATTAAAACCAAAGTACAGTAGTGATCAAATGTTATTACTGAAAAAATGAATACATAAAGTTCATACATAGTTCTCATTGAACAACATATAGCTCCCTAGAGCATCTAATTAAAACATACATTGAAACTATGTAAAACATTTCAATGCAACAACAAATGCGATCATAATCGCAACTAAGGTAACAATTGATCCAACGGCATAATGATACCAAGCCTCAGTATCAATGGCATATTTTTTAATCTTTCTAATCTTCAAGCGCATTTCATCTATCTTGATCTTGTGATCATCGACGAAATCCGCAACATGCAACTCCAATTCCATCTTCTCCTCCTCAATTCTTTTCACTTTTTTCTTCAAGTAATTGTTTTGTTTTTTCAACTAAATTTAACCTCTCGACAAGAGGGTCGGTTGGAATTTCCGGTTCACATACCTCCTAGATAAAAACATCTATGTCACGTTGGCCGGCATAATTGTCATAAACACTAAATGAAACAAATAGTTATAAAAGATAATATACCACATCCGAATCATAGACAGGACGAGGGCCGACGGTGGCGGATACCAAAACCATGGCACCATATAATAACAAACAATAATAAAAGTAAGAAAATTATACAAGTATATATCTAAATCATACAAGTAAGAATTTTTTTTCTTTTAGGAAGAAGATAAGAACAAGAGGCTCACCACGGTGGTGCCGGCGACGAGATCGGAGCGGGCGATCGACGGTGGTGAGGACAGGGATGGGACAGGACGGACCACCAAACCTAGACAAATCTTGAGGAAAATGGAGCTTGGAGGTCGAGCTTGGAGAGGAGAAAGCTTAAGTGTGGCTCGGGCATTTCATCGAACACCTCATGTGCATAGGAGGTGAGAGCTAGAGCAACACACACCTGCACACGCCGGCCGGCCAAAAAACAGAGGAGTGAACGGGCAGGGGCGGGGGTATATATAGGCTTATCTTTAGTCCCGGTTGGTGGCTAGAACCGGGACAGAAGACTGACCATTGGTCCCGGTTCCAGTCACAAACCGGGACTAAAGGTGCTGGGCCAGGAGCGAGGCCCATTGGTCCCGGTTCGTGTCTGGAACCGGGACCAAAGGTGTCAGACGAACCGGGACCAATGGCCCCCGAGGCCCGGCCAGCGCCCTGGCCTCACGAACCGGGACAGATGCACCCTTTGGTCCCGGTTCGTAAGTGAACCGAGATTAATGCCCTTATCATGGCCTCAACCAAAGCCCTGTTTTCTACTAGTGTCAAGGTGATACAGATACAATTGAACCAGCACTAGTTAACTCAATAATCAGTCCTATCAACCTAAGCTATGCATGCCTGACAAACACTAACCTTCACAGCACTCAGACAATTCTACTAAATTGCAATCAAATTGGCTAGATAAGATAGATGTGCAGGGGGTAGGAAGAGGGGGTTGAGCTCACCACGTCAAAGGGGTAGGAGGAGGGAGGAGCCATGAGGGCTCGTGCCTTGTCCACCCACAGTGGCAGCAGCAGCTGCTGCTTGTCTAGATCGGAGCAACTGACCTTGTCCATGGGGACGGCACCATCTCCCTAATTCGATTAACCTAGATACACAATAAACAATCAAAGAAGTCAGAATGCATCAACTACTGACTTCAACTCATAAATCAAAGCGGCACGAAAAGTAAACTGCTAGGCATGCAAGCTAAAACACAAGAACGCAAACACCATCTTAGATAATAGAAAGACACAGATCAGATAACAATAAGTTTCAAAAATGAAGTACCCAGTGTAAATTAAGAGAAAGAGAATAATCAAGATACGATAAATTAAAAAAAACAGAGTAAGCAACATGTAAGGAAGAGAACTTCGATACTATTACCTCCATTTGGAAATAAGCGATGAAATAAAACAACGTCACTTGTTTCCAAATGGGGGAGTCTACAGTTGCAACTCAGGAAGTTTAGAGGACAAATTATTACCTCTCCTGGGTGAATGATAGTCTTGTATTTCTTTACAAAAAGTGACTGCGCTTCCTCATTGAACTACAGTACAAACAGATGTCTGGTCAGCTCTATTCTGAACCAATTAATCACCAGTATGAAAAATTCCTAGTTTATGCACTCTCAAACCTGTTAATGTAAGTATACTCCAGAATACTTAAAAATCCAAAGAACCGCCATAATTATACCATTATGCACAGGCATAAGAAACTCACATAGAAGGTTAACTAAGAACTGCATGCAGGACCTAAGAGGACAGATCTATATATTTACATGCATCTGAGAAATCACGCTATTCTGCACTAACAAACCGAAAGTGTAATAGAAAGCCAATGATCACTGAATAACCTCTGATATGTGTTCTGCAGCTACAACCCATGGCTTGACAACTTCATAGTTTGCAATGACCAGGGTATTGGGGACACTCCCATCTGTCTGAAAGCATCTCAGGATACAAAAATACTATAGTTAGATCTGAATAAGGGAATATAAATACTCATTATGTAACAAAACTAATAATCAGTCGCAGATGCTAAAAAACTGTTTGTTGAAGCATTCAAATTGAGGACGTTTGAAGGTCACCTGCTCTAATAGGTAAAGACGCTAACAATTCTTATAGGTAGCCTGCTCAAACTGAGGACCCCACCTGTTCCCAATCAAACCAACAGACCGACAAATAATTAGTTGCGGAACCACTATTGAAGTCAAAACTGAATCACTATTGAAGTCAAAACTGAACCACTATTGAAGTCAAAACTGCTGCAAAACCGAACCAACATGCTTTCAAACAGAATGCCACCAATCTGGGACATTATTAGCTTCAAAGTACCTGGTGGTAGTAAGAATGCACCACAGAGCCGATGCTCACAAAGGAATACCATGATGACGTTCCCTTTTTTTGTATTTTTTGCCGAGGTATATATCTTCTGTCACCTTGCTAATCTACAAAAAAAATCCCCTTTTGTCAGACTAAAAGAAGGACATTCTGAAACTACATCACCAAAATTCAGGAACACCACAAATGCAGTAATTGTAAAAGTAATCGTAGACCGGGACATGCATTAGCCTATATAATTATGAATAGGCAAAACACACTCTCCATAAAATTAATTATTGAGCTTAAGAAAACCTACTCAAGATGGATAGAACCAACATTCTTCAGCTACACGTAGATTGATGCAAGATGAATAGCTACCTAGGCTAGGCATTGAAGCAAAGTCATTGATTTATCGAGCAGTGCAGAAAGTAAGAAACTGAATAGGTGGCCATCTCCAAGATCACAAAGCAAATATGAAACCTGAAATTATGTAACATGAGGCCAACAACAGAAAAAAATTCCTTCCTAATTAAGCCAAGCCCCAAATACTCTTATCCATGCACAAAAGAACAAAAACACCAACATTGCATGCACAAAGGAACAACAATCATTGGCCCAACGAGGAAGGGACAAAAGGCATAGATCTACACTCCACTAAAAATAAAATAAGGAAGCATGGCAACCACAAAAAAACCAGTGCACAAAGTGATTGATACTTTTGGCTGTACCAGAAACAAGACAAGAAATAGAAGGCTCTTATTCGCCAGCCTGCACAAGAAGCATATCGCCATACAACCGTGTACCTAGCTCATGGAAAATAAAAGGAGCGTAAAGGAGGAGGAGAAGAAGGGTTGACCTGCAGATCAGTGAACGGAGACGAGCAAGCATAGATCGAAGGAGGCACCGACCAGGGGATCGAGCAACAGAGGACCAATCTGCAGGTATAAAAAAGGGAAACTTAGAGATGAGCAGCATCCAATCACCAAGAACGGGAGAAAGTAAACACATACCTAGAGATCAACGAGTGCATCAGCAGATCCGACGGAGAGACTGGAAGAAAGAGAGGACCTGCAACCAAACGAGATTCCGAATCAACGAAAGACGGGTAAACAAAAGGAACCATGTCCTTCGCTGCCTCCTCCTCATCTTCCTGGCTCTCACAGATGGCGGCGTACAAGCAAGAAAATGTGAGGGGGTGGGCTGACCTAAGATCCTCTCGTCCATCCCTATAGCGGCGCGCCTCTGCAGCTCGAGCTCGGTGACGAGAAGTGTGAGAGGAGATGGGGGCGGGGGCAGCAGGGGAACAAGCGGCCACCATGGCGCCTTGGCGAGCCCCGGACCAGCTCCGGGTGCCTCTACCCCATGCGATGGCATCTCACCTCAGCACGAGATCCAGGTCACTCTCCTCCCGGGGATGGCGAGAGGCGAGCTCGATGGGGACTACAGTGCCGGCGACGAGCTCGGCGACGGAAGAGGAACAGGGAGGAGGAGGGGCAGAAGCGCGGGGGTGACGGCTGTGCGATGGGGAGTGGGGCGGCGCGAGTGCGGGAGGAAGAGGAGGGGCGATGGAGGAGCGAGTGCGGGAGGAGCAGGCGGCGGCTAGGTCGAGTGCGGGAGGAGCAGGCGGCGGCTAGGTCTCCACGGGACATGTTGCAATATATACACACATGTGAAATGACTAAAATGCCCTCGGCGGGGCAAGGAAATTACAGGCGGTGGCACACCGGATGTTGCACTATTCATCGCTAGAGCGCCGGGTTTTGATCCGGCGGCCGAGATCGAACGGCCGAAAGTGCATAAGGAAAACGATCCGACGGCCAGAAGTCGCTAAACTCTGAGGAGCCAGGTAGGGTGCTTCGTCTCATCTTTCTGGATACTGCCACACGGTCGATCGTTTTTTTTTTTTTTTGCGGGGACACACGGTCGATCGCTGACGTGCTTATGAAGATCGTGTCGTCGTTTCTTATCAGACCGATGTTTAACTCTGTTGTAAGTGAAAGTGTGGATCGATGAGACGGTGATAAGGTATGCATAGACGATGCCATAGGTAGCAAAGGGAAATTTTGTGTGGGAGCTAGCTATATATCTTGAGAGACCGATCCCAGTCACATGTGTATGTGGGTACGTGTGGTGTACACGTTGCTCTCACGCAAGCGTCGCTACTGCAAAAGGAAGCTGTAGATTGCAGCTGGTAAACTAAGCTCTAACAAAGAAGATGATTCCACCATCATTGGACAGGAGCACAAGGATTTAAAAAAAAAAGGCTCTAACTAGTAATATATCTCTGAATGCAATGGAGTAAATAGCGGAAAACTATCACAATTGGAGTTAGGATTCTAAAAAACTAGGTCACAAAAATCTACAACTTAGAGTCTAATTTTTTGCCAAAAAAAAAACTATCACTTCGCACTACTTACCGGTTCAGCCGGAATTGACCCTGATTATGACAGGCCTGGCCCACCCGCCAGGTCCACATGGCACCACAAGGCCAACTCCGTTTGGTTGAACGTTGTAGTTGGAAGCGGGGCCCACATGTCATCATCAGCCCTCCCCTCTCTCAAGACTTTTCTCTCTGGCATTCTGGATTGTCGGCCGGATTCATCACCGCCACCGATTGATTTCCATGACGTCTAAGCTAGTTATATGAAAGAAATTGTGCTAATGGAGTGTCGCGGGCCTACATGGATAGGAAGGAACGGAAGTGATCCCGGGTAGTAGTTGCGGGAGATCAGACGGCGCGGTCGGTAGCTACGCCGACCTATCGCTCGAAAGAGGCGCTGGGATGGGGCACCAGGGTACAGGAGCAAGGAAAATAGATCGAATAAATTTCTACTTGTTTTCTTCCACGTCCAGGGGAGCTATACATATAGCATAATACAGCTTCGAGGCTCAGCTAACAAGGTAAAAGACCTTCTACGGGACAAAATCCTTCCTATCTTCAATCTTACTACCTTATTTAGACTAACTTAACTTGAACACGTCCCTAGCCATCTGGTTAGGACTTGGCTTGCGCCTCCTGTAGGTCGCCCCCCACATGACATATCCCCCTCCATTCTGAAATAGCTCATCCTCGAGCTGGAAAGTCGGGTGGCGTTCTTTGAAAGTTGTGACATCTTTGCATGAGGCCACAGATGCCGATTGGCCTTCCCACCAAATCAGGATCGGCTGCACTCCCTTGCAAGGTGGGCTCACAACGCCTTGTGAGGAGTCGGATGTGCACGTCCTTGGAAAATGGCTGGAAGCCCTGGAGGCGTCTCTGGAGGAGGACCATGGTACTTCTTTAGGAGACCCACATGAAAGACATTGTGAATGCGAGCAGAGGTGGCATTTCCAAATGGTAAGCGACAGAGTCAAATCTTATCAATGACCTTGTATGGTCCATACTACTTGAGCGCAAGCTTGCCTTTGGCGCCGGAACAAGGAACACAATTGTGTGGTGGTGCTGGGGAACCAAGCCCATTCTTCGATGTCAAAGGAAGATGACTCTGCTTTCCATCAGATATAGTAGTGCTTGTAGAAGTATCTCGTGAACATCGAGGAGGGACTGGTCATGGTCAACGATATTGCGTGCCACCATCTGATTGCGAAGTCGCCACGAGTCGTAATATGCCAAAGGAGGGGGGGTGGGGGGGGGGGGGGGGGGGGGGGGGCTCACGACCATATACCACGCGAAACGGCGTACCCTTTCAGAGCAGGATGAATATGATAGGAGGTGTTGTAGTAATGCTCGGCCCATGGCAACCATTGAAGATAGGCGAGGACAGTCGTCGGTGAGTCAGTGCGGGTACATGGATATTACACGATTAACGGCTTCAGATTGTGGATGAAAGGCGGACCTCATATGCAGACGAGTGCGTGAAGGCGTGAAAAAAGCCCTCCGAAAGCCAGAAGTGAACACGACATCGCGACCGGAGACGATGGAGGAAGGAACCCATGGAGGCAGACAATGTTGGAGAAGAATGCCTTTGCCACTGTCTCAGCCGTGTAGAAGGCACGTACATGCGGTGATCAAATGTGATGGTGCTATCAATGAACCCATGGATCACCAAGCTCGCCAGCCTATTGTTGCTCGTGGAAGGCAACCAAGGTCGGGTCAGTGTGAGCGGCCTGACGACGGGCATTAGTGACCTGAATAACACGTAGGTCAGAAACTACACTTTAGCATTAGTCAGTAATAACACTGCTGGTCATTCTAGATTGGCCCAGACGGATTCATCACTACCACACGATGTGCTTATGAAGATGCCACACAACGTGCTTTTATGAAGTTGGTGTGTGAATTGACGAGATGGTGATGAGGTATAACTATGTGACACATGTGGTAAGCAATCCAAACCATTTAAGAAGAAAAAAGATGATGAGGTATCTATAATTGATGGGAAAAGCCAAAAAGGACACACTTGAAAGGGGGGAATTTTGTGTGCAATCACATACGTATGCTGATCGGTATGTGTGGTGTACACGTTGCTAAGGAATTGATTTTCATGGCATCTAAGCAAAATTACTATTTTTTCAATAAAAGAACAGTGAAAATGCAAATATGGGGCATTCCGAGAATTGAACTCGGGACCTCCCGCACCCTAAGCGAGAATCATACCACTAGACCAAATGCCCTTTGTTTCATTTATCTCTACAAATTTGTCAAAGATAGGAGTGTTTGACTTTTTAAAAGAATGATACAACTTATAGTTTCGAATTGAAGGAGTATGTAATCTCCGTAGACCATAGCCTAACAAACCTAAGGAAGTGCATGTGCAGTGTAGATAACAACTAATAGTTGTGATTGTAACAATCTCTCGTTCGGCAAGTTTGCACTTCTATATACATAAATGTATGATCCATCGATCAGCAAGTTTGCCTTTCTATGTACATAAATGTACGATCACTATTGGCAAGTTCTTCCTGCGATCAACAGGCATCGTCCTTGATGCTCTTATCATGCAAGCAATCTGTCTCTACCTTAACTCTCAGTCAATCCATCCCCTTCATACACATTGGTCATCCACTTTCATTGAGATTGGTAACCTGGCACATACAACTATGTACCACTTGTTCCATAAATTGTAGGGCGGCTAAACTAGCATTCCCGCAGCTAATGTGCAATGTCCGTTGGTGGTGGCCTATTTTGCTTCCACGAAGACAAGGAAATCTGATGGGTTTCAAGAGCACCGAGTAGAATTGACATCATTTTCATGTTTGTCAGTGATTATTATAAGCGATGTTATTTCATTGACAAGTACTACAAAGCAAGCACATGTTATGAACTTATTATTGAACCCAACTTGCAAGACACATCTTCCCACGGTTCAATTTCTACACTAGAAGTTTCTAAAGATTTATACCTAGCTAATAATACACTGGAAACCACTATTAAGATATTAATATGCTTTAGCGATTTCTACCATATTATTCAACGATACTAAAATACATGGTACACATGTACATACACACAAAATATATGTGTATAGACTATATTTTACAATATACATTTTAAATATTTTTTAGCAATATAGTACATTACAAATGTATAGCAAGGACACGCTATAATTCATACTCCCTTCATTTCTAAATATAAGTCTTTCTAGATATTCCACTACGGACTACATACGGAGCAAAATGTGTGAATCTACACTCTAAAGTATGTCTATATACATCCATATGTACTCTTGTCACGCCCACGATGCGGCTATATCTCCCACGTGTCGAGGCACGACTTAGAGGCATAACCGCATGGTGGTTTAGTCGCAAGAAGGGTCATCTTCACACAATCCCATCTACTGAACAAGAAAGGGATAAAGAGTTGGCTTACAATCGCCACTTCACACAATACATAAATAAGTCATACATCAATCAGATTACACACATAGTCCGACTACGGACAATATCCGAACGAAAAGGAAGATAGACCCAACTGCTAGATCCCCGATCATCCCAACTGGGCACCACTACTGATCATCAGGAATCGAAACATAGTAACGACCAAGGTCCTCATCAAACTCCCACTTGAGCTCGGTTGCGTCACCTGCACTGGTATCATCGGCACCTGCAACTGTTGTGATAGTATCTGTGAGTCACAAGGACTCAGCAATCTCAAAACCCGCGAGATCAAGACTATTTAAGCTTATAAGAAGGATGGGGTAATGAGATGGAGTTGCAGCAAGCACTAAGCAAAAAATGGTGGCTAACATACGCAAGTAAGAGCGAGAAGAGAAGCAACCCAACGGTCGTGAAGCTAGAGGTGATCAAGAAGTGATCCTGGAACTACTTACGCACGACCAAAACACAAACCGTGTTCTCTTCCCGGACTCCGCCGAAAAGAGACCATCACGGCTACACACACGGTTGATGCATTTTAATTAAACCAAGTGTCAAGTTCTCTACAACCGGACATTAACAAATTCTCATCTGTCACATAACCGCGGGCACGGCTCTCGAAAGTTTATACCCTGCAGGGGTGTCCCAACTTAGCCCATCACAAGCTCTCACGGTCAACGAAGGATATTCCTTCTCCCGGGAAGACCCTATCAGGCCCGGAATCCCAGTTACAAGACGTTTCGACAATGGTAAAACAAGACCAGCAAGACCGTCCGATGTGCCGACAAATCCCGATAGGAGTCGCACGTATCTCGTTCTCAGGGCACACCGGATGGGACAAGCTACGAGTAAAACCAGCCCTCAAGTTTCCCCGAGGTGGCCCCGCAGGCTGCCCAGTTCGGACCAACACTCAGAGGAGCACTGGCCTAGGGGGGTTTAAAAGATGACCCTCGGGCTCGCGAAAACCCAAGGGAAAGGCTTAGGTGAGGCAAATGTAAAACCAAGGTTGGGCCTTGCTGGAGGAGTTTTATTCAAAGCGAACTGTCAAGAGGGTCCCATAACCCCAACCGCGTAAGGAACGCAAAAAAATCAAGGAACATAACACCGGTATGACGGAAACTAGGGCGGCAAGAGTGGAACAAAACACCAGGCATAAGGCCGAGCCTTCCACCCTTTACCAAGTATATAGATGCATTTATTAATTAAGAGATATTGTGATATCCCAAAATATCCATGTTCCAACATGGGACCAACTTCAACTTCACCTGCAACTAGCAACGCTATAAGAAGGGCTGAGCAAAAGCGGTAACTTAGCCAAACAACGGTTTGCTAGGAAAGGATGGTTAGAGGCTTGACATGGCAATATGGGAGGCATGATAAACAAGTGGTAGGTAGCGCAAGCATAGCGATAGAGCGAACAACTAGCAAGCAAAGATAGAAGTGATATCGAGAGTAATGGTCATCTTGCCTGCAATGTTCTCAGAGTTGTCGAAAGCTTGATCCTCGTAAGCGTACTCAACAGGTTCCTCGTTCACGAACTCGTCTCCCGGCTCTACCCAAAGCAAAAACACGAGCAACGGAACAACAATCAATCACGGTGCAATGCACAAGCAACATGATGTAAAATGACAGGTTCATGAACTTGCTCAAATGCAGAAACTAATGCCACCACTGGAAAGGTGGGGTTTTTCTACCCCAAAAACATATATAATATGTTGGGGTTGCTGTAGAAAAATCATCACAAGTGCAATAAACTAAAAACTGCCCTAAATGGAATATGACAGAAATGGCATTTTCCTTATTTGGAAACGTCCAGAAATGGACTTGCCCGAAATGGAAAACGGGGACTTACCATAAGTGGAAACTCGCTGGGCTAAAAAAATAAAATAAAAGGAGGGAGCGGTTACTAGAGGATGACAGGTATGGCCCTGCAGTCAGTGTCACGCTAAAACAAATAAAAGACCCCAGCAAAAATGACAGGTATGGCCCTGCAGTCAGTGTCACGCTAAAACAAATAAAAGACCCCAGCAAAAATATGCACAGCCTAGGACTCGAACCCGAGACCTCCTGCTACAGAGCGCGCTGGAGCACCCAGTCGGGCTATGCATGCGTACGTGACCAAGAAGGGGCTCAGCCCTTTTTGAAGCATTGGAAGGACGAGCCTTCTTCTCCACCGCACGGGGAAGATGGTGACGGCGCCGGCGGGCAACGACGGCGACCACCGGAGCAGTGGAGCACCGGCGGGGGTTGCGGGATTGGGAGGCAGTGCTGCTACGGGTCGTGCGTGTGCATGCGCGCATGTGTGGGTGTGCGCACACATGAACTTGCGTCCATGGCGGCTAGGTGCAGCGAGGCGAAGCTAAAACGAGGCGAACCGGAGGCGAGCTGCGGCACAAGCACGGGATGCGAGCAGGTCGTGGTGCGCGAGGGGATCCAGAACGGGGAACACTCGGGCACGCTACGGTAGAACAGCAACTACATCAAAATTCGGGCTTCTCCGGATCATCGAGATCATGGCGAAGGCGCGATCCTAGCATCTCCTACGGGGATCATCCAGAGTTGAGAAGGAGGATTGACTAAGCCGGGTATACCTCCTTACCCTAGGACAAGAATACGGTGACGGAGACGAGCCTACGGCGACGCGGTCGACCTCTGAACCTTGGCGCGGTCCTGACCGAGAAGAAGATGGAAGCAGAGGACGACGGGGAGGTAGATCCAGGGACCGTGGCGTCGGGTGCGTCGAGGTAGGAGACGGAGAGGTACTTGGAGTTCCTCTCCACGGTGGCCGATGGGGTCGGAGGCGCGGCGACGAGCTACTCCGAGCTCGAGCTCAAGCTCGGCCGGAGCATGGTGGCAGGGCGACGGCGTGGCGTGGCTAGCCTTACCTGGCGGCGGCGATGGAAGGATAGGAGGGGAAAACGGTCGAGGGGAGACCCTAGGGCACCGGGGACAACTTTATAGGGGTCTAGGGAGCTTCTCCGGCCGTCAAATCGACCGGACGTCGACGTGGCGCGTCTGGATGAGCTGCCGTACAGGGGAGACGAGTTCCTGGCGTTAGCGGGCTCGATGGGCTGCTACTGCTGCGTGAGCTGGGCTGCAGGCGCTGGTTGATGGCTGCTACACTGGGCTGCTGCTCTCTCTCTCTCTCCCTCTGGCTCTTTTCTATTTCTTCAACAGAAATAAAAGGGCAAAAAGCACAGAAGGATTGGAGGGGTTTTTGGGATATATGAAAATATCCTCAGGACCCTGGATTTAATAATAATTTGAATAAATTGAGTTGGACATTTTATAGGTAGAAAAATAAAACAAGTTTGAATAAAATTCAAGCTTGAGGCATTTTTAAACCTAACCAAATCAACTCCAAATAGGATGAAACTTGGCAGGGAGGTTTAGGACATGGCGATAGAATATTGAGGCAAAGTTGAACATTAATGAAGGAGGGTAAGAAGGCACTTGCCAAAAGAAAGAAAGAGAAGGAGAGGTGGTGATGCATGGATCACACATAGAACATGCAACACCATCCCATGCATGCATATCATGGAAATGCAAGTTGACATAAGCACAACACAACATTGATATGCACATGACGCAAACATATGATGGCAATAAGGAATATGACAAGAAGCACAAATGCAATATGACAAGGTAAGCATGGCAATGAAATGAGTAGAACAACATAACAAAACAAAATGAGACCAAAAGATGGAACCCCAAATGGAATTGGATGGAGATCAACATGGCTATATTGCCAAATATGGAAGTTTTACATCTGGGGTGTTACAACTCTGCATTGAAATCTCTAAAAAGACTTATATTTAGGAACAGAGAAAGTATTTAGCAATATATTTATGTGATTAACTACACTGTCTAGCTAACAGAAAATTATATTACTTAACAATCGCACTATTGTAGAAGTAAATTTAAAAATATAAAAGTTTGGTATAAAACATGGATAAGCCGGCCAAGTAAACTGGGCCGGCCCTGGTGTATGGCCGGAGGAGCGACGGCCCAGGGCCCGGGCCAAGGGGGGCCCATGATCTGCTATGTATGTGTAATATAGCCCAGCAAACATATTGGGTAGGGAAAAAATTAAAGGAGGAAACCAGGCACGGAGTGCTGTAGATGGCTAGACCAATTGCTGTTAGCGATAGGTGAAGCGTCACCACTCGCCAGGCATGGCCGCACGCGGTTAATCACTCTCAATATCTGATTGTTCGCAGATTCGTTTTGTCTTCGACTCTTTGTCAATCGCGACAGGGATTCTTGTTCGTTGACTCGTTATCGCCACTGCGCGCAGCAACCTGGTGTTCCGTCGCCGCCCTGCCTTAGCCATCCGCGGGTCATTGCCTCACTGGCAAATCGTTTTAGCGTCTGCATAATCCGCAAAACCGTGACCATGACTTCATCTAGTCTTTCACAAGTATGTATTCATCCATCTAGTCTTCCGCTTCTTTTTTACCGTATCTTTGTATGACTATCTCGATTCTAAGATTGAGGTTTATACCTCTTCAGAAAAATTGTAGTCATGGTCAACTGCATTCAGACGGTTGTAAAAGATTTTGACTTAGATCTTAAGGATCAAAGTGGCCACAAAACGATATTTCGGGTCTACAAATGATATCAAGTAATATAGTGATTCCTTTCTTCAACAATTTTCACATTTTAATGAAATTTAACTCACTATCCTCGTTATCTACATCCACTACTGCAGGAATGCCTAGCAGTGATGGGCGCAAAAAGGCCAGTAGTGACGGGCCAGACTCCCAGGCCCGCCCGCCACCGACCTCCCGCCACTGCTAGTACCCCATCAATGGCGGGCGCGCGCCCGCCACTGGTAGAGCACCTCTAGTGGCGGGCATGTCCACCCGCCCGCCACAGCTAGATGTTGTAGTTATGACAGTTAAATTCCGCCTCCCGCCGCAGCTACATCCACCATGACTAAAAGTATAACCAGCAGCAAGAATTTACATATTCGATCATATACATTACGATGCATCATAGTTTAGTAGCACATTTTATCATAGTCAATAAACAAGCTAACAACAAGTTGCCCAAGTACATATAGCAAAGTCTGTAGGAATTATGGATACCACATTATGGAAACCATATTATCGCGTTCATAGAAACAGAGAAAGTACATTCAAGCATCGATCATGGAGACCACATTATGGCACTGCACAAATAGTTGTCAAACAAAAGTTGTGAAGAGTTGTCCTCGTCTCCAATCATCTTCTCGACCTCGGCTAGGGTGGACTTGGCAGTTTCAAAAACTCTCTCGGCAGACTCAATGGCTCCTCGCGCACTCTCTATAGCATCTTTGCGGCTTCTAGTGGCTGCCCTCTCGCGAGATCGGGAGATCCTTCATCGCTCTTGGCGTATTGTAGAGCCTTCTGGGTGTCTACTTGGGTCCTCTCCGCATAGGTGAGCGCGAACACCGAGTACCCAACCAGCCTTGAGACAGCGTCTAGGGCTGCAGGAGTCGTAAAGAGACCTGTCGGCTCCTCCATCTAAATCGCAAAAGTTGACAGTTAGATAAACCACATTTATACGAAAGCAACTATATAAGAAGATAACTTAAACTGTGTACGGCAACGCTGGATGTCTTTCTTCGGGTGGGCAGTTCTCACTTTTAAGTGGTTGTACATATGTTGGGCACTCCATGACTAGTACTTCGACTGTCGGTGATGGTCATTCTTCACCTTCTCCTCCTCCTTTACCAACGTACCGGAGGAGGAGGAGGCCAGAACGACCCTCTACGACAACAGTCGGTTCATCTCCCAAGTGGTTGTATATATATGATGTACACTCAATTTTATTTCGACCGTTGGTGAAGGTCGTTCTGCTTTACCAAGTTCTCAGAGAAGGAGAAGAGGAAGGACGACCCCTATGACAACAGTCGGTATCCTCCTCTCAAAACAACCCTCATCTCAGTATGTGGATTTAGAGTGAGAATTGCCCTCCTAAACAAAAAATGTAGCTAACATATCAGTAGACTAATTAAATATTACCTGTAGAAAAAATATTAAATAGCTACGAACAAAGAATGTAACTAACAATATCAAACCACTACATTAACTATTATTATGAACGCCTGTAATGAAAGTTCATATAATCTATGGTCTACGATATACGAATATGAATAAGAAAGTTCCTATAATCTACGAACAAAGAATATAACTAACAATACCAACACCACTACATTAAAATTTGGGCATGAACTCTGCTTTAAAATGGACATATTAAGTGCTAGAAATTTGGCGAAACAGAAATAAATCAACGTTTCGCCAAAACATTAGCTCTTATTATGAATCCCTACAAAGAAAGTTCATATAGTCTACGGTCTACGATATACGAATATGAATAAGAAAGTTTCTATAATCTATGAACAAAAGAATGTAACTAACAATACCAACACCACAACATTAAAATTTAGGCATGAACTCTGCTTTAAAATGGACATATTAAGTGCTAGAAATTTGGCGAAACGGAAATAAATCAACGTTTCGCCAAAACATTAGCTCTTATTATGAATCCCCGAATCAATGTTTCGCAAAAACATTAGTTTCTAAATCTACGATGTATGATCTATGAATATAAATAAGAAACTTCATATAATCTACGAACAAAGAATGTAACTACAATCTACAAACCCTAGCCGTAACCCCATAACCCACGTACCCCTAACTCTAACCCTAACTCCCCTACCAATGTAGGTCGCGGCCACGGGCCGTTGGTGTTGGTGGCGGCCATGGCTGCGTTGGCCCCAGTCGGCCGTGTTGGTGTTGGTGTTGATGTTGGTGGCGGCCACGGCCGTGTTGGTGTTGGTGGCGGCCACAGCCGCGTTGGTGTTGGTGTTGGTGGCCACGGCCGTTGGTGCGGGTGACGGCGGGGACGACGAGATCGTACCGGATCCCATGGGCGACGGCGGGGTCGACGGGTGCGGCGAAGAGGACGGCGGGACCGACGAGGCGAGGAAGAGGACGGCGTGGCCGACGGGGCCGGCGAAGAGGGCGGCAAGGCAGAGGCGACGACGGCTCTGAGAGCGAGATCCATGGGGAGAGTTAGGGTGAGCGAGAATGAGTCAAGTGAGGAGGGCGATGGGGGTGCGCGTGGGTTGATAAATTGTGTTCTTGCTGCGACGGGCGGCAACGAGCGACCGCCACAGCTATTTTCTGATAGAAGTGGACATCTGGCAGGGCTAACTAGTGGCGGTTACGCGGAGCCACCCGCTAGTGCTTACTCACATACCTGTGGCGGGCACTAGGACGCGCCCGTCACTGCTGAGTTACGCAGACAAGGGCCCCCGGGGTGAACGTACCTGTGGCGGGTTACTTCACCCGTCCGCCACAGTTAGACTATTGGCTGTGGCGGGCACATTTTGGCACCCGTCACTGCTTGTTTTCAAAAATAGCTATGGCGGGTGCCCCGCCATGCCCGCCACTAATTTGTGATATCCTATAAGCCCTTTCCTAGTAGTGATGGCTTGGAACATGGTTCTAATCCTTCATCAAAAAGCAAAAAAATCTTATAGAAAAGAACATGCATAAGTTGGCACTGGATGTGTTGATGTTGGCCGAGGTAAGCATTGCTGCCTTATGTGATATTTTTTTCCTATTATAAGAAGCATGTGCATCTTTTATATAGCTACATATTGAAGGATAAAAATGTCGTCTATGTAAATGTCCGAAGAGGTTTATATTAAGGGCCCCGGCTTCCAAAGGTTCGCCCTGGGCCCCCAAATTCTCAGGACCGGTCCTGCAAGTAAACTATAATTCCAGCCAGTCAACCATCTCTCGCTCAACCAAATCATGACACTATGGAGTACGAGCTGGAAATAATTGATTAGTACATTATGTAATAATCACTATATTGTTGTTTAATAGGTCTAAAAGATTATTGGAAATACCAGTTGGAACAAGTTTAGAAGAAAAAATGCGGTGGGATAGAAAACCGTGGGAGGGATGACATGGCATCACCAAAATGTAAGAAAATTCCATAATGAGATGCTACTGTTTTTTTAACAGTAGTAGGGTCCCCAAAGACTCAGAACTCCATTAGATAAGCATCAAGGTACATATTACACCAGGACCCAAGGAAAAGAGGAAAGGACACATAAGACCCTGATTTTTGCCAAGAGCACCCCTACAACAAAAAAGGAATGCAACCGGGTCTGAATCTGGCTCCTACCAGAACCAATCTCGCCGGCGCCGGGGATGGCTCCACTTGCCCCGACAAGACCTCCATGGCACCATGCCATGGAATTCATCCAGAAGCAGAACTGCCTCCCCCTGTGGCAACATGGCCGGGAGGAATAACTTGGGTCGCCATTCGGCCAGAAGATAGGATGGGCCGTCGGAGAAGACCGACTGGTCACAATGGCCGCCATAGCTCCTCCATAACCACCATCCTTGATACTCTCGGTCCTTGTCTATAGCTTCCAGCTCCTTGCAAATCCTCTGCTGCACCTCCATCACCATGACTGATCCGACAGCTGAGGTCAAGCTGGAGGCCCTCCTCCCGATCATGGCAGGACAACAGCCTCGTCGAAAGCTCGGATCCGATGAGACACCACACCAGACACCTGAGCCATGATGCGATTTCCTACCAAATCCTCTTCCGTCACCTCGGCGGCGAGAAGACAGGAGGGAAACCACCATGGTGGCTCATCTCGGTGGAACTGCACGCTTATTTATGGAGTTCGCACCAGATCATTCACCTCCCGTTTGTCTCCACCATGAAGGAAGAACAGAAAGCAACACCGGCGACCATTGCAAGCTACACACAACGGCATAACGCCAGTCGCCATCATGCCAAATCCAGGCGACAACCTCGAACCTAGCCTACTATATACAGAGGAGGGCCAGACTTCTTAGAAGAGAGAGAGAGAGAGAGAGAGAGAGAGAGAGAGAGAGAGAGGGAGGGAGAGAGAGAGGGAGAGGGAGAGGGGGAGAGAGGGAGAGAGAGAGAGAGAGAGAGAGAGGGAGGGAGAGAGAGAGGGAGAGGGAGAGAGGGAGAGAGAGAGAGAGAGAGAGAGAGAGGAGATTCTACTATCTAGGAATAGAGGATATGTCTATTCACATAAAAATAAGCATACACCCACACAATCATGTTTAACAATAGATTTATCCACTTTTTCGACCGTGTAGATCTGTATCGGTTTCCATTCGGCATGTCCATGGTTGTCTACCCATATGATAATGGAATATACAAATATTTTCCCTGAATCGATTTTCAATTTTTTTTTTTGCAATTTAAGATTGTACATTGAGATCAAAAGGAATAATGATAGAAAACTCTCTCTCTCTCTCTCTCAAACAAAAGTACAACCGCCTGTCACAATAAATAAGCAACAAAGTTTATATGAGGCGAGAGGAGAAAAAATCCCGCCACAGGGCGGCATGGATTTTTTGGTCCGCCTACTTGAGACGGTGAGACCAGAGAGTGAGGTCAAAGATTATAGCTCCGATTACATCATTTGGGGAGTGATGTACATCCCTAAAAGGCTTCCCATTGTGAGCATCCCATATTTTCCAGAGCATAAGCAAAAGAATAAAGGGCCAGCCCGATCGAGGCAAACCTGGGTGGCATGGCGAGCTTCACAACTCAACTAGTGGCGTGAAACATGTCTGTAGGAGCAGTCCAAATGGAGGTGACAGTGGGGTAGAGGAAGAGCAGATGAGCACTTCCCCGTAAAATAAAAGAGAGCAAATGAGCATGAATGCATGATCTTCGGGAGCTGCATTACATAGTGGACATGACGATGACTCAATGATGGTCTTGCAGCGTAAATTTTCCTGAGTGTTTAATCTGTCCAAGTAGAACAACCACCCAAACACACGAACCCTACTAGGGACCTTTGAGTCCCAAATGTGAGTGAGGTTAGGATTAGACAACTGAGAAGCAAACGCATCATAGGCTCCTTTAGTGGAGAAAGCTACACCATTGAGCAGGGATCTGTCGTCTGGAACTCCAGTGAGGTGCACATCTTGCAACAAAAGTCTCAAAGAAGCAAGTTCATTGGAAGCGGTTAAGGTTAGCCGACTACACGAGCCCGAATCAATCCCATCCATGAAAAATTTCTTGACCAGAGCATTTGGCTTTGTGTGGTGTGAAAAGAGGGCTGGGAAAGTGGTGGAGAGAGGCTCATGAAGTAACCATCGACCTAACTAGAAAAAAGTAGAGGAGCCATTGCCAATATTAACCTAAGAGATCTCTCTGAGTGTATGTAAATGCTTGAAAAAAGCTTTGCCGATGAAGAAGGCATTTTTACCTAGACCGATATGCAAGGGGGAGTGGTTGAATCCGATCCTTCCTAGGCAAAAGTGGAGAGTGTAGGAATTTGTATGCAAATTTCAACAAAAGGCAAAAAAATTGTGCTTGTAAGTTTTTAACGCCTAAACCACCTGCTTGTTTGGCATACATACACGGTCCCACGCAACCAGACACTTTGCCCCAAAGAAGGAGTCATCGTTTGACCAGAAAAAAAATTCTTCTACGCTTATCAATTTCTTCGAGGATGCTTTTTGGGAGTGAGAAGCACATAATAAAATAAGTGGGCAGACTATCCAGGACTGCAGACAGTAAGATGAGGTGTCCCCCATGGGAGAGCAAAAGTGCACACCAGCCAGCTAGGTAAATATCACAACGGTCGATAACAAGCTGAAACGCAGGGGGTAGTTTGTGTGAAGAGAGTGGAAGGCCAAGGTATTTTTGTGGGAAGGTGGCCAACGAGGTGGCAAGTGTATTAGCCATTGAAGCGGCCAATTCTAGTGCAATATTTAGAGGAGTGAAGGTTTTTTTTTTTGAGAAGTTTACTCAAAGGCCGGTCATTTGAGATTTACGGCTGCAGATTCGCCGGCTTTAAGGATAATTAAAATATCGTCCGCGTATTGTATTGTAGGACAAGACAAGGGAAAGTTTTTGAGGCGGGGTGCGCAAGAAAGTTTAGTTCCCAAGCGGTTATGATCATTCTTTGAAGCACATCTGCAACTACTATGAATAGAAATGAAGAGAGCGGATCCCCTTTGTGGTAACCTGTTCCTACACTGTACCGACGGGCCTGTCATGAAACGATATTTTCTGGTAGATTTACGTAGATACATTGGTCTCAAATTCGACATTGACCATGCTCATCTTTTCTACCCACATTAGCTTTATAATCTACAACTAAGCAATAATTGCAAACTTTTTGTAAACTGAGATTTTTTATTTATACTTACTAAAGATGCTTGAGATGAAAGGGAATACTGTTGGATAAGCATATTCTTTTCTTTCTCTCTCTATCCCTCTATGCTTTTGCGTGGGGTGAGGTGCATTTTGCTAGGCGTCCCCAGTAAACGGGACAGGAAGCAGGAGCGCCGGCCACCCACAAGCCCCTCCCAAATCCGAAGAACACGTTCCCACTCTCACTGCAGAGCTGCCGCCACTGCTCGCCGAAGAATCGCCTCCTCGCCGCGGGGCGCCGCCGTCGATCGCTCCGAGTAATCGCACGTTTCCCTCGATTAAGCCGCCGCCGGCGGCCGCGAATCCGCGTGCTTTCCTCCTGCCTTTTTTTAGCGCCTCCAATTTTTGTGTGGCGTCCTCATCGCTGCCCGCCCCCCTTCTCCTAACGAAAAGTTCGTGTTTTTTTTTTTTTTAGATTCCGCTCCGGATTTCGCCTCCCCGCCCCCCTCCCGCCTGCCGGCGCCGTCGACGAGCCGACCGTGACGAGCTCGTGAGGTCCGTCCAGCTCCCTCCGCAATCCCCATCCTTCTCTTGCTTCCCGATGCAGAGACCGTTCGCGGGCCGATTGGGCGCTGCGATTAGGAGGGGGGAGGTCGGATTCCGGAGGAATCTGTGCTTGTAAGTTTAGATTCCCGTGTGATTGCGACTGGGTAGGTCGCCGCTCGTTCTTATCCTCATGTGATTAGAGCCTTGCACGCCGATTAGCCGGAGATTCAGTAACGGCCAGCATCAGCGGTGCTTCGATCCTGCTGTAGTTCAAGCCCCAAGCTGTTCTGAATTGTTACAGCCGCCATGCTAAGATAACATTGTACTTTGCTCCCCGGTCTGCGCCGATGTTTGCTTCAATAACCCAATCTTTGCTTGCTTGGTAGAGTTTATGTTGCCATTACATAGAGAGGCCAGGGTGCTCCAAGCAAGTAGCCTAGCAGTTCCATTTTTTGTTCATGTACTAGTTCAGTGGAAAATGTGGTTTTGCTGTATCACCTTTCTGCCCAAGGCAGTTTCGGTGGTTGGTGGCTTGGTGCACATGCCTTGCATTAAATCTGCTAGTGTCATTGCAGGATCGCCAAGAAGTGCCATGCGATGCGCTTTAAGCAACTGACGAAAGGCTGAAGAACACGTCACGTATGTGGTGTAACAGATCCGTTGGGAATATCAACAACCACTTTTCAGAGGTTTATTATAACACTCTACCGCACAAATGAGTTCCATTGTTCACCACAAAGATTACCGGTCTGCTCGTGGGATTTTATGAATTGCCACTTTCATCTTCTCATCGATCAGGACCATCTAATTCACAGACCGGTTTACGGCTTCCTTGATAACAGGTAATTATTTGTCATTAGATCCTTGTAATAACAATCATCTTCAGTGGGATGTACTTGACTAAGCATGATATCTGGTTTACTGCTGATGCCGTGCATGTATTTACTGAAACAATAAAGTCACGAATGAAGTGAACAAGTCTACTAAATTACTACTATGAACTTGAAAAGGCACAACTTTACAGGGTTATGACAAATGAAGAAAAGGGAGAGATAGTAAGAAAGATGACTAGATTAGTAGCAGATCTTACTGTTATTGAAGTGCAACAATAAAGCTTAGGGAACCCATTCACATAAATGAACCACTTCAGAATATTTGGTGTTCATGTATGTTTGACTGTTTTTGGAAACTGCACAACTTTGTTATAGAATATGAAAGGTTAGCAAATAAAGGTTTATGATCAACTTTCGTTCCACTTGTATGATAAGGTTCTCTGTGACGAATCTAGGTAACTTAGGTTGGGAGTGCATAATTGATGGTTGATGAAAGTGTAAGGCATCTATATTTAGTCAGTAATGGGCAAACTGTTATGAATAATGTGTCCCTTAATTTCACCTAAAACTATTCCAATATCAATTCTATAATTTGTAATATATGTATGGTGGTATGTACAATACGGACCCTTTATGTGAATCCTAACCTTGATTGCAGGTATTAATGTATAACTGTTCACTAATTGTGAGTAATTCATCGCATGACATGTATATCCGTTGTGTCATATAGGTAGGGGCGGACCCAGATTGGGCCATGACCCAGGCTGGCCCCTGTATTCTGGTTTGAACTGTCAATTTACCTGATTTTTTATGTAAGATATACTTAGTGGTTTTGGGGCCTAAGCTCCCGGTGAAAGCCCAGGCTGTCCTGGATGCAGCTATCAAGGGTATTACTAGTTGATATTTTTGTGTGAAAATAGTGGTAATGAAGTTTTTTATTTTGCTGTGGCCATTTGTGAAAATGTGAAATGACTAGAAAATGATTGTACATGGACACAATATCACTGAAACAACCATTTTGTTGTCTTTTTATGCTTATCCTATCATTCTCTGCTAGTTCGTTAACATTGGGCGCTGTGACAGTCGCGATTACGAGGAGGCGGCCCGGATTTTGGAGGAATTTATGCTTGTTCGTGTAGATTCCCGCGTGATTATGACTGGGTAGGTCGCCGCTCGTTCTTATCCTCGTGTGGTTAGAGGTCCGCACGTCAATTAGTTGGACATTCAGTAACGGCCAGCATCATCAGTGCTTCGATCCTGCTACAGCTCAAGCCGCAAGCTGTTTTGAATTGTCACAGCCGTCGTGCTAAGATAACATTGCTGTTGCTGTTTGCTCATGTGTACTTTCTTAACCCAAATCTTTGCTTGCTAGTAGACTGCTTGGTTCATTGCTGGGTAGAGAGGTCAGGGTGCTCCAAGTAGCCTAGCAGTTCCATTTTTGTTCATGTGCTAGTTAAGTAGAAGATGTGGTTTTGCTGTGTCATCTGTATCCCTTCTCTGTTGAAGGCAGTTGTCGGTGGTTGGTGTGCAAGTGTTGCATTAAATCTGCTAGTGTCATTGCAGGATTGCAAAGAAATGCCATGCCATGTGCGCTTGAAGAAACTGACAAAAGGCTGAAGAACACGTCGCGTATGCGGTGTAACAGATCAGGCGGGAATATCGACAACCGCTTTTCAGAGGTTTATAACACTCTACCACACAGATGCAGTAACATTACCAGTCTGTTTGTGGGATGTAATGATTTGCTACTTTTATCTTTTCATCTACCAGGACCAGCTAATACACAGACCGGTTTACGTCTTCCCTGATAACAGGTAATTATTATTTGTTATTACATCCTTCTGATAACAACCATCTTCGGTGGGTTGTACTGGACTAAGCTTGATAGCTGCTTTACTGCTGATGCAGTACATGTATTTAGTGAAACAAGAAAATCATGCATGAAATGAACTACTCAAACTGATTTTATGAACTTGAAAAGCTACAGCTTTTACAGGGTTATAAAAATGAAGAAAAAGGAGAAGCAATAGGAAAGATGAGATGACTAGTACTCCCTCTGTAAAGAAATATAAGAGCGTTTAGATCACTTCTTTTTACGGAGGGAGTATATCTTACTGTTAGGAAATGCAATAATAAAGCTTAAGAAACGCATATACATAACCATTTTGGGACATTTGGTGTTCATGTCTGTTTGACTATTTTTGGGGACTGCCCAACTTTGCTACTGAATGTGAAAGGCTAGCAAATAAGGGTTTATGATCAACTTATGTTCCACTTGTATGATGGGGTCGCCATTGATGAATCTAGGAAACTTAGGTTGGGAGTAGGAGCACATAATTGATGATTGATGAATGTCTAAAGCGTGTATATCTATATTTGTAGTCAGTGATAGCTGATAGGTAAACTGTTATGAATAATGTGCCTCTTAACTTCACTTTAAAACATGCCAATATCAATTAGATAATTTGTAATATTGGTACGGTGGTCTGTACAGTATGAACCTTGAGTGCAGGTATAAATGTGTAACTGTTCACTAATTGTGAGTAATCCACTGCAACATGTATATTCGTTGTGCCATATAGGCATGGGCGGACCCCCCGTATTCTGGTCTGAACTCTCAATTTACTTGTTTTCCCTTTAATTTATAAGAGATACTTGGTGGTAGTTTGGGTCTAAGCACCGGGTTAAATCCCAGGCTGTCCTGGATGCAGCAATGAAGGGTATTTGTAGATGATTTTTTGTGTGCGAAAATAGTGGTCATGAACCCTTTTCTTTTGCTGGGGCCATTTGTGAAAATGTGAGATGACTAGAAAATGGTTTTACACGAACAAATTATCACTGAAACAACCATTTTATTGTCTTTTTATGCCTTTTGTTATTCTTCTCTGCTAGTTTGTTAACATTGTGCACTTGCCAGCTTACAATGACCTATGTGTACCTTTCTCGTATGCATGACACAATCACCATATCCAAGCACTTCATAGTTTCTACCCTCAATATCCTTCTTCTTTTTACTTTTCAGGGCAGTCACTGTGGTCCTCTCACCTGTTATTCAATTTTTTGGGAAGCTACTTGTTTACTGTCTTTTTGTGGTGTGGCAGGGACAGTCCATTTACGGTGCTTTCTCTTGGGCACAGTTCAGATTGGAAATTGGCACCATTTTCGTCTAGCAGACGGGAGGTCAACAGGACAAGATATTTGAAATTAGGAACTGCTGCTACAGAGGGCTTTGAGTTACTATTCCCACAGCCAACAATAGTATACTGGCTAGATCTGCCGAATGAAAAGAACATGCATGATCAGGACATTTCTTCTAAACCACTTCCCAATGGAGGAAGCGCTTTAGGACAACATCGGCATAGGAAAAAGATTAAGAAGTCATTGACAGCTTGCCCTCCCTGCCACGTGGTTGCAAGTACCTCTTCTGGGCCTGATACTGCTCCTCTGGGATCTGATTCTGATATTTTGCATGATGATGATAAGCCTCCTAAAAGGAGTTCTAAGAAGAAAGTAAACAAGTGGAAACAGTGCAGGCAAGCAACCGGTGAAAAGCTTAATTTGTTGCCAGAACTCCCCTGTGAAGAGCATATTGATACCGCTTCTCCTGTTGAGGTATTTCTGCCTGATTTACTAGCTGATAAATTGTCAGATGCCTCATCCTCTGCCTGCTCATTGGTTAAAGATGCCCATTTGGGCAAAGATAATGGTGAGAGCAACAATGAATATGTGGAACACGGAAGTGATGGGAAGGATGGCTCTGGGTGTGCAGGGTCATCTAATATAACTGTACGCGAAAGAGTTAGCTGCAAAGGTGCTCCTTACCTGAATGATGCGCCAAATACTGCGGATTCTTCAGAATTTGGTGGAGCTTCTGTCACTGAACATGTATGTTCGCATGCGGGAGAAGAAAGCAATAGCTGCCAGAAGTCATTGTGTGCCTGTGTTTGTAACTCCAGTGATGCAACAGCAGCTTCATTCTTTACGGGTTGGAACAGTGAAAACTGTGGGGACTGCAATATTGATTTTGAGGGAAATACACGAGATGGTTTGCAACATGGCGCTTCTACTTGTCTAGATAGTGTAAATAAGGCATGCCATTTGACAGATGTCCATTTAAGTGGCGCTCATGCTGAAGATGTTACTGATACTAGTAGTCATTCTGAAAGAGTTCAGTGCAGCAGTGAAGCCTGTAGCAGCAAGACGTTTCTTCCAGCTAGTCCGGGGAGGAGCGGCAGAAAATCAAGAAACAAATCTAGCTGTATTAATTTGACGGCGACAAATAGGGTAGTAGGTTCTAATAGGCACAAGCATAGTGGAAAAGACAGTCCAGTTTCTGTGTGGCAGAAAGTAGAAAAACCTGACAAGGAAAACTCATCTGGAGCAGGACATGTGGTTGTTTCAGCAGTTGAGGATAAAAGTGCACTAGAAGATGATAGCAAGGGTGTGCAGCACGATCCAAATAGGCCAATGGATAAACATCGCTGTAGAAAAACATGCAAACAGCACAAGAAGCAAACCCCATTTCTGTATGAACAAACAAGTTTGTCTTGTAAAAAGGGTGGTTGTCCGTCGCCGAGGAACTACTACACTCCTAAGAATGGTAGCCCCAAGACGCCCAAGAACCACTCGCAACAGACTGAAGGATTGTCGATGTTACAGCCAGTATGTGCCAGGGACATCAGTGATACATCAATCACAACTGGTACTGAAAAAGCAACACTAGCATCTTACAGCTTGGGTTCTCATTTGGTGCCACAAGCTATGTCCAAGGAACCATGCACATTGGTCATTCAAGACGATAGTTACTCTCTTTGCCTTGAAAATAAGGCCATATCAACAGATTTGGGCTCCAGGAACTTGTGTGTCGATCCTTGTACTGCAGAAATGGAAGAAACCCAATGTGTGAAATCATATTCTTCTGCTGGGCACATGTCACATAAATGGGTTCCTATTGGAAAGAAAGATATAGCCCATTTGGATGTTCCGGAGGCTTCTGTTGTTGAAGCATCAGTTCCAGCTAATGATGTTTCTGTTTCTGCTAATATGGACTTGCAGAGAAATGTTTCAGATGCTCCTGCATCAACTAAAAGTGAAGGCAGCAAAGTTGCTACTGAGTTGACTGCTAAACCGAAGTCTTCTGGACAGCTTGATTCGAAATGCCAAGGACATATTGACAATGGAAATGTTTTCAGCATGATAAGAGAGGCAGTGAGTGATGCTCATAGCGCCCAACAGAGAGCGGAAGATATTCAACTTCACATTGGCAGGCCTCTTGCCGATTTTGAACAATTTATTTATTCTGCTTCTCCAGTCCTGCACTGTAGCTCTTGCCCTACTGGCTGCAAGTCTTCTTCACAGGAATGGATTAGAGATGGCTTGTGCTGTCATCAGACTGCAGATATCTCTCTAAGTAGCATTTGGCAGTGGTATGAAGAACCTGGCTGCTATGGCTTGGAAGTGAAGGCACAGGATCTCCGTAGATCAAAAGGCTTCTGGAATAGTCGTTATCAGTTTAATGCCTACTTTGTGCCATATCTATCTGCGGTTCAATTGTTTGGGCGACCTAAGAGAACCAATGATAAGGATGCAGCCGATACGGGTGCAAGATCTAAAACATCTCCATGTATGAGCTCTCTCCCAATACTAGCGAAGCTTCTACCTCAAGAGTCTAATAAAAGAAATAGCTCGCAGGCTTTACATGTTAAAGATGATCAGCAGTTGGAGACTACAGAGCTCATATTTGAATTCTTTGAATCTGAACAACCATTTTGGCGGCGACAATTATTTGACAGGTGAGTGCGAGTCTGCCTTCATGAACAAAGGCGTCCAGGATTCTGGCTCTTATTTGTTAGCCTTTTTTATGCTCTTTTTTTAGTATAAACCTTCATGTTGTACACTGAAACTCTAGGAAAGGTACTTTGTTCCTGAGATGATTTTATTGAAATCTCATTGCAATTTTACTAGGGTAAAGGAGTTGATTGGTGGTGCAAAACAATCAAATTGCCAAATATCTGGAGACCCAAAGAACCTGGAGCTCAACCTGCATGATCTTCATCCCGCCTCTTGGTCCGTTCTATGCTCTAGCAGTATCTGACCCGTTATCAGCGGCATATTCTTGCGTATAGATGTGTAACATTATTTTGGGACGAGCTGGTTTTCAGATAACACATTACTCTGAATTTCAGGTACTGTGTCGCGTGGTATCCCATATACCGTATACCTGATGGGAAATTCCAGGCTGCTTTCCTGACGTACCATTCTCTTGGACACTGGGTTCGTCGAGGAAGCTCATCAGATTCAGACCAGGCTGGGCATAGGCATGCTGTTTTGCCAGCCATGGGTTTGCAATCTTACAACGACAAGGTAAAATGGCTGCTTTTCTCCTGACACATGCATACATGGTAACTGAAGATTGTTTTAAGTTGGTGTTAAGACCCCAGATGTTGAAAGCCATGTTGGCTTGTTGTCGAAACAAACAGAGTAGCTAGTGTGCTTGCTCGCTTATTTCGCTTGTTTTGTTCATGTGACGACTCTTTGCATCTTGTGTCGCAGGGGGAGTGGTGGTTTCAGACGAGCAGATCCGGTTCGGGGTATGCGGAGTCCTCGTCAAGTCAGCCTTCTCAGGTTCTCCGAGAAAGGTTGTCGACGCTGAACCAAGCCGCGGCGGCCATGGCGAGGGCCGACGTGTGGAAGAAGGAGCAGACGAGGAGAAACAGGCACCCCGACTACGAGTTCTTCCTGTCCCGGCAGCAACGGTAGACGGCTCCAGGCTTTTTGCGCGCACCATGTTTCAGAATGGTGACGGACGAACGCCTCTTCCCCTGTAACCAGAATCATGCCGACTGAGCGGCGCCGTCTGCCTGTGTTACCACCCTGTATATATTTGGTTGAGATAGAGGTACATGTGGAGGTGCTGCTCAATTGAAACCAGAGCAGAGTTGTTGTTTAGCTCACTACTTACTAGTTGGGGTTGATAGGTGCAACCCCCTTTTTAATCTGATTAGCTTGCTCACCCATGTGATGTGATGTGTGTACATATATGCCTGTAACTCAAACTCAGCCCAGCCATGTATCTAACTCTGTAGCCGCATAACATAGATGTGATGAACAAGTATGCAGGAAATTGTCATGAAATCTTCATCATCATCATTCAGTCAGAATCAGAACATATCACTCATGTCTGCAACTGCAACTGCAATGAAACTCAACACTGCCCCTTAGCTTATGGAATGCTGTAACTAGATCTGGCCAGCAACATGGCAGGGAGGGAACCAACAGAAGAAGCTCTCTTTTTATTTATGCTACTGCTATGATCACAGACCATTAGTCCCGGAGAGTGGGAACACTGCAGTGCAGAGCGCTGTCTGAAGATCACATACAATACATACTAGTAGAACATGACATGAAACCACATATCTGAAGATGATTCTAATGGCTGCCTAGGGGCACTTGAGCTTGCCGTTGTGCGGGTTGGTCATCCGGTCGTAGCAGGGGCAGATGTGGCGGGTGTCCTGGCCGGTGCCGGGCGGGACGCAGTTGCAGCGCTTGCAGCAGACGTTGCACTTGTCGTTGCACATCTCGTTCTTCCAGTTGTTGGCGCAGCGGCCCAGGCACACCTTGGGGCAGTCTGCAAGCGAGATCCGGCCGCCGCCCGCCGTCGCCGCCGGCGAAGGCAAGAAGAACACCCGCGTCAGCGCATGTTATGTTACGTTGAGGAGAGCTTTGAGTTGAGCCGAACATGTGTGTTTGTTAGAGCGTACGTACCTAGTCTGGGAGGCGGCTGCTGCTGCTGCTGGAGCAGGGACCTGCCGGTGCTGGCTCGCATGCCGCCGTGGGTCACCTGCAGCACCAAAAAAAGGGCTCAGATCTGAGGGTGGAAACAAAAGGGTGTGCATTGCATCTGCATGCGTGCTTGATTGTGCGGTTTGCTTGCCAGTGGATCGGAAGCGGCGGCGGCAGCAGCAGCCTGATGGCGGGCGGCGAGGGCGAGGAGGAGCATCAGCAGAAGCAGAGGAGGAAGGAGGCGACGAGGAGTGAGAAGCTGCTGCTGGCTCGGCGCCATGGATGCTGGCTTGAGCTCTGCAAGTGGCAAGTGGGAGGGGTTTGCAAGGGTTCTAGCTATAGGCCGTCGCTTATGCAATAACACACCAGCAGCACTGCACTGCAGCGACAGCGTGGTGGTGGCAGAGAGACGGACAGTCGACAGAGGAAGCAGAGCAAGGTGCAGTGTAGGTAGCTACTCCCTCCGTTCGGAATTACTTGTCTCAGAAATGGATGTATCTGTTCTACTCCCTCCGTTCGGAATTACTTGTCTCAGAAATGGATGTATCTGTTCTACTCCCTCCGTTCGGAATTACTTGTCTCAGAAATGGATGTATCTGAGGGAGTACCACGGAGACCACGCCTCTGTGCTTATTGATTACACTACTCAACCAATGACCACGGCGACAATGTCGGCACTCAATCACAGCCGTCCATCCCGCACTGCACTGTACGGTGACCATGCCTCTCTTTCTTTTTTTATTTATTTTTAATAACAAGCATGAAAAACGAAACATTTTCATAAACTGGCCCTTTTGCATGACGCCCGGAGCTAGGGCGCCATTCACACGTTGCTACCATGGCGCCTCAGCCTCGTGCGTCGTGCAACGAGGGGCCAGTTTGTGAAAAAAATTCAGACTGGAGTCATTCAGTGAAGTGTTCGATTTTCACGCATTCACGTACTCACTGTATCTGTATGGGTGGGGGACGATCGAGGTTGTCTCGTCTCTCACATGTATGTGCATCTGCATCGCATATCCCTCTCACATGCAGCTGCAGTCTCTCCCTCCCGTGACCATCACACAGTATTATTACCACCCAGCACACAAGGATGGCCGGTCCCACACAGGCAAGCACACTAGTACACAACTCACCAACTCACCGCCTGTTTTTAATCTTTGAATTTCTACTGCATCTCTGAATCAACTCTCCACTTCATCCGGCAAGTGCACGCAATGGCAAGCAAATTCTGCCGTATCTCTGAATCAATATTTTTCTTTCATTTCTCATCACCGAATCGGTTCTCCACCTTCCATATCCTGCAAGCTCAGTGTGACTGTAAACTTCTTGGCACTAAACTGAAACCGACTGTAAAGTTCTTGGGAGTAAACACACTCATCTCATGAGCACAATCCCATTGCAAACAACACCAGTATACGCGTTGTGTACATGAGAACGGCATTCAGGTCCCCAGGTTGGTGCACAAATCCTGGGCACGGACACATAGACAGGGTTCACCACAAAGCATTCATCACATCACATTATTATTCCAGTCAAACAGGGACAGCATACACATCTTCCTGATTCAAGTTCTAGTAACCAATTCCACGGATAAAAACGGGGCAAATCCAACAATGACACTGGTACAGACAGAGTGCTACGAATCTCATCAAGTTCCAACGCTACACGATCCATCCATCAAGTTCTACTTATTAATAATCAAGCAAAAGAGAATTAATTCAGAGTTCCGACTGACTGACGACCAACATCTTCCCATCCTGAAGAAGCCGACGGTGACGCCTAGGCCTCGTCGGCGTAGGCGGGCTCGAGGATGGCGGCCTCGGCCTCCTGCACCTCCTTCTCGGACTTGCGCCCCTTCTTGGACTTGTAGTAGACGCTCATGAAGGTGCCCACGGCGCCGTACTTCTGCCGGCAGTGCTCGTAGTGCGACGCGTCGAACATGCGCCAGAAGTCCTTCTCGTTCAGCTCCGTCACCGCGTACTGCGGCTGGTAGCTGTGGTTCTCGATCAGCCACTGCTCCAGCCGCTTCACCGACTCCACGCCGTCGAACTCCTCCCCCCGGAAGATGCACGCCGGCGTGTAGTACACCCCCACGTCCGTGAACATCTGCGCGTAGCTCGTGTCCCCCTGCCGCTGGTGGTGCTCGAACCCAGGCTCCGGGTAGATCATCGTCTTCACCGGGAGCTTGAACAGACGGTGAGGGCACAGCCACAGCGGGTACACCTGTTATGTTATGATAAGACACACCACACCAAACTCACTTCAGTTAGTTTCAGAGTAACATTCTTTCTTTCAGAGTTAGCAGCAATATCAGGCACCTATTAATTATATATCAACATCCAGTGAACATAAGCAGCAATATACCTGAGTGAATGTTAAGCAAGGAAAGATAAACATACCTCCATTTCGTGGTGGACGAACTCGAGAGCGTCTCCAACCTTGTACAGGGGCACCAGCATGTCCTGGATGACATGGTTGTCATGGTAGTAGTTCCTGATGGCATCACCCTGGGTGGCCTTGAGCAGGGACACCTTGGGGGGCATCAGCCAGCCGAAGAGGAACCTGAACCAGAACTGGTCGCCGAAGGGCAGGATGAGCTTCCCCTCCCAGTACAGGCACCGGGTGTGCCTGTGGTAGTACTCCCTCGTCGGGATGTACTCCACGAACTCGCCCTTCTTCAGCGCCGTCTGCGCGTGCTGGTAGAACCATGGCTTGAACCACCACCCCACGCTGTTGATCTTGTTGCCCTTCTTCTTGGCCTCCTCCTTGGACGCGTACACGCCGGTCATCATCACGCCCTCTGTTGCGCTGTACACCATCCCTTCCACGAAGTCAGGGACCTTCACGGGGTCGCCGTCCCTCGGCGCGACGGCGTCGGCGTACGCCTGCGCCACCTCCTTCAGAGGGCCCTTCACCGGGGTGTAGGTGAGCCTCATGTACTCCTTGATGGGGATGAGCTTGATCTCAGCTGAAACAAGGAACCCGAGAGTTCCCTGAGACCAGGGCACGCCGTAGAAGAGGTCGGAGTACTCGTTGTCCTTGGTGGCTCTGACGACCCGGCCATCGGCCAGGACGATCTCCAGCGCGACCACCGTGTCGGAGAAGAGCCCGTAGATGTGAGAGCTCCCCTCGATGCCGTAGCCGTTGATCAGGCCACCGACGGTGAGGTCATCGAGCTCTGCCACCACGGCGAGGGAGAGGTTCATCGGGCAGGTGGCCCTGGATATCTGGCCCATGTTGACAAGCGGCTCGACCTTGGCAACCATCCTCTCGGCGTCGATCTCAAGGATGTTCCTGAAGGCGGAGAGGTCGACCTCAAAGTGCCTGACGCGCTTGTAGTCCACGTTGCGCATGCCGACGGCGATCCACGGCTTCCTGGCCGTGCAGACGAGGCCGTCCTTCTTGGGGTTGCGCTGCTTGAGCCGCTTCACGACCTTCTGCACGTTGTCCTCGTGCTCCTTCTGCCGCTTCTTCTCCGACTTCATGGCCGACCACATGTCGCCCAGGTAGATGTTGAAGTAGATGAGAGCCGAGGCCGGAAGCACCACGAAGATGACGAGGATCCATCGGAACTGCACCAGGTAGTCCACCAGCACCTTCTTCCTCTTTGGTCGCACCAGCGGCGTCTGCAGATCCGCCATGGCTGGAGGCTGACTTCTGAAATGAAAAGAGTACAAAGAGATGTTAGCTGAGCCATGATGATATAACAGTAACAGGGAAGCATGCCAGGGATAAACTGTACACAGGAAAGGCGAAAAATAACAAAAGCAGCAGTAGTATATTCTCATGACTACCAGGACACAACCATCCCAATTCCACTTTAGCATGTACAGTTTAAAAGCGAAGCATATCAGGAAGAAATAATTATACACAGGTAAGGCTGAAAAGAAGAACAGAGCAGTAGCATTGTCATGGCCCCAAAGACTATATTGACCAAGTGCTGTATCAGTAAGACTCTTTATCCATCCCAATTCCATTTTGAATTTTTAACTGTCATATAATGGTAAGAAATGAAGCGAAAACGGTGCAGCAACATGGATGAGCATATCCTGTTATTATACAAACATATGCTGTCACGGGCAGGGCAATGCAGCTGCCAGGCCATTGGACATCATCACATCAGTAATGTTAGCTGAGCCATGATGGCATAAGAGTAACAGGGAAGAAGCATATACTAGGGTTAAACTGTAAACAGGAAAGGCGAAACATACCAAAAGCAGAGTAGCCTTTTTCTCATGGTTGCCAAGACGCATCCATCCCTATTCTATTTTTAATCGCCACATGACATCTAACATGGAGCATATTCTTTTACACAAACTGGATCAACATGTAGAAGGTAATAGACACTATCATTCAAAGACAGAGCAACCTAGCTGCCAAGGAACTGGACATGACATGAGTAATTCCATGAGGAATTTGTGAGTTTAGCCAGATTTGTGCGGCTGCGACGCACATGCAGGAAGCGTATACATGGTACTGCTAGAACTTGTATGGATGGATCTAGATCCGCGGGAAACTCATGCGCTGGCTGCCAAAACTAATAATAATCCTATAGCAAACATTGACTGAAGATTTCCTACAGCTGCATCCACAAATAAAAAAAATAAAAATAAAAAAACTACTCCTGCCTAAAGTAGCACAACCTAGAATCCCGGTGGAGGACGGACAGATGTGTATTTTGGCTGAGAATTTGACGCGAGGGTAAACAAACAGTTTAATCGTCTCAACAACAACAGCAGCAACAAGCTAGAATCCTACTCCTGCCTAAGAGTTGATAGATCCCTTCCCTCAAAAAAAAAAAAAAAAAAAGAGTTGATAGATCCAGCGGCTGTCAGGCCCTGAGGAATGTGGGGAAGAAAAGCTTAGCCGAAAGAGAGCCGCGCAGGAACGCACGCACCCACTCGCGCGAGCTGCGCCTTTGCCCGGCAGAGCAGGCGGCGAGAAGGAAAAGAAAATTCTGCCTTTTGTGGGTGTGTGCGTGCACGCGCTGTAATTTTAGGTTCTCTGGCAGGAACAAAAATCAGTCTTTGTGTTGTTTGGTGCGCGCGGGCGGGAGTGACAGGCCCCAGCGAATCTGGAAATCTGGAGGATTCGATCCGCTCACGGGTCACAGCAGAGCAGATGAGAGAAGAGGAGGAGGAGGAGGAGGATGATGATGCAGCAATCAATCGATCGAAGCAGAGGAAGGAAGGCAGAGCTGCTTACCAGGAGGGCCGGAGAAGTGGAGAGAGCAGACCAGATCCCCCGCTCCAAGGGGCGCTCGGCTCGCCTGGTGTATTTGGAGTGTGGGGATTAGAGTAGAGTAGAGGAGGAGGTTTTGGGGTTGGTGGGGCGATGCGCATTTACTCCCCTGCCCTCACCCCATTTGTCATCTAGAGTCGGAAGACCGGATCTATACTCATCTCCCACATCTCTCTGTGTGTATAATACAGCAGAAACAGCAGCGGCGGCGGCAGCACGGGCGGAGAAAACAGAGGAAACCAAAGGCAGAGGGAGACGACGGAACTGTAAAAACAAAAGGACAGCAGCACTAATTTCCGGCGGCATTCACGTTCACGCATCATCACAAATTCGCAAGCTAGTAGTACTAGGCAAGGAAGAAAAATGGCACAAGGAACCCAAGAGAGTATAACTGAAGACGATGAAGAAGAAGAGGGGTGGTGTTTCCAAGCAACCAACCTGGGTCCGGTCTGGAGGGACTCCGTAGAGGAGCGAGCTGCGAATGCTGGGGGTTTTAAACCAGCTGCAGGAGAGGAGAGGAGAGGAGAGGAGAGGAGAGGGGCTCCGTAGAACAGATCGGAATCGGAATCAGATCATGGGCATGGGCATGTGGGTACATACATGCAGATGCGATCTCGATCCATCTGCACCACCCTGCTCAATTATTATTTTTACCCCGCAAAAAAAAATAAAAGATCCATTTTGAATACAATTTGATGAGTTTTAAAAAGCTAGCTAAGTTTCAACCGCGGAAACATGGTAGTACGAGCGATTCGTTTGCATATTCGTCTTTGTTGTGAAGAGAGCTTTCAAAAAAGATCCATTTTTTTTACCCCGCAAAAAAAAATAAAAGATCCATTTTGAATACAATTTGATGAGTTTTAAAAAGCTAGCTAAGTTTCAACCGCGGAAACATGGTAGTACGAGCGATTCGTTTGCATATTCGTCTTTGTTGTTGGAGAGAGCTTTCAAAAAGATCCATTTTTTTACCCCGCAAAAAAAAATAAAAGATCCTTTGAATACAATTTGATGAGTTTTAAAAAGCTAGCTAAGTTTCACAACCGCGGAAACATGGTAGTACGAGCGATTCGTTTGCATATTCGTCATTGTTGTGTGAAGAGAGCTTTCAAAAAAGATCCATTTTTTTTACCCCGCAAAAAAAAATAAAAGATCCATTTTGATACAATTTGATGAGTTTTAAAAAGCTAGCTAAGTTTCAACCGCGGAAACATGGTAGTACGAGCGATTCGTTTGCATATTGTCATTGTGTGTGAAGAGAGCTTTCAAAAAGATCCATTTTTTTTACCCCGCAAAAAAAAATAAAGATCCATTTTGAATACAATTTGATGAGTTTAAAAAGCTAGCTAAGTTTCAACCGCGGAAACATGGTAGTACGAGCGATTCGTTTGCATATTCGTCATTGTTGTGAAGAGAGCTTTCAAAAAGATCCATTTTTTTTACCCCCGCAAAAAAAAATAAAAGATCCATTTTGAATACATTGATGAGTTTTAAAAAGCTAGCTAAGTTTCAACCGCGGAAACATGGTAGTACGAGCGATTCGTTTGCATATTCGTCATTTGTGTGTGAAGAGAGCTTTCAAAAAAGATCCATTTTTTTTACCCCGCAAAAAAAAATAAAAGATCCATTTTGAATACAATTTGATGAGTTTAAAAAGCTAGCTAAGTTTCAACCGCGGAAACATGGTAGTACGAGCGATTCGTTTGCATATTCGTCATTGTTGTGAGAGAGCTTTCAAAAAAGATCCATTTTTTTTACCCCGCAAAAAAAAATAAAAGATCCATTTTGAATACAATTTGATGAGTTTTAAAAAGCTAGCTAAGTTTCAACCGCGGAAACATGGTAGTACGAGCGATTCGTTTGCATATTCGTCATTGTTGGGAAGAGAGCTTTCAAAAAGATCCATTTTTTTACCCCGCAAAAAAAAATAAAAGATCCATTTTGAATACAATTTGATGAGTTTTAAAAAGCTAGCTAAGTTTCAACCGCGGAAACATGGTAGACGAGCGATTCGTTGCATATTCGCATGTTGTGAAGAGAGCTTTCAAAAAAGATCCATTTTTTTTACCCCGCAAAAAAAAATAAAAGATCCATTTTGAATACAATTTGATGAGTTTTAAAAAGCTAGCTAAGTTTCAACCGCGGAAACATGGTAGTACGAGCGATCGTTTGCATATTCGTCTTGTTGTGAAGAGAGCTTTCAAAAGATCCATTTTTTTACCCCGCAAAAAAAAATAAAAGATCATTTTGAATACAATTTGATGAGTTTTAAAAAGCTAGCTAAGTTTCAACCGCGGAAACATGGTATACGAGCGATTCGTTTGCATATTCGTCTTGTTGTGAAGAGAGCTTTCAAAAAGATCCATTTTTTTACCCCAAAAAAAAATAAAAGATCCATTTTGAATACAATTTGATGAGTTTTAAAAAGCTAGCTAAGTTTCAACCGCGGAAACATGGTAGTACGAGCGATTCGTTTGCATATTCGTCTTGTTGTGAAGAGAGCTTTCAAAAAGATCCATTTTTTACCCCGCAAAAAAAAATAAAAGATCCATTTTGAATACAATTTGATGAGTTTTAAAAAGCTAGCTAAGTTCTCAACGCGGAAACATGGTAGTACGAGCGATTCGTTTGCATATTCGTCTTTGTGTAAGAGAGCTTTCAAAAAAGATCCATTTTTTTTACCCCGCAAAAAAAAATAAAAGATCCATTTTGAATACAATTTGATGAGTTTTAAAAAGCTAGCTAAGTTTCAACCGCGGAAACATGGTAGTACGAGCGATTCGTTTGCATATTCGTCATTGTTGTGAAGAGAGCTTTCAAAAAGATCCATTTTTTTTACCCCGCAAAAAAAAATAAAAGATCCATTTTGAATACAATTTGATGAGTTAAAAAGCTAGCTAAGTTTCAACGCGGAACATGGTAGTACGAGCGATTCGTTTGCATATTCGTCATTGTGTGAAGAGAGCTTCAAAAAAGATCCATTTTTTTACCCCGCAAAAAAAAATAAAAGATCCATTTTGAATACAATTTGATGAGTTTTTAAAAAGCTAGCTAAGTTTCAACCGCGAAGGAAACATGTAGTCGAGCGATTCGTTTGCATATTCGTCTTGTTGTGAAGAGAGTTTCAAAAAGATCCATTTTTTTTACCCCGCAAAAAAAAATAAAAGATCCATTTGAATACAATTTGATGAGTTTTAAAAAGCTAGCTAAGTTTCAACCGCGGAAACATGGTAGTACGAGCGATTCGTTTGCATATTCGTCATTGTTGTGAAGAGAGCTTTCAAAAAAGATCCATTTTTTTTACCCCGCAAAAAAAAATAAAAGATCCATTTTGAATACAATTTGATGAGTTTTAAAAAGCTAGCTAAGTTTCAACCGCGGAAACATGGTAGTACGAGCGATTCGTTTGCATATCGTCATTGTTGTGAAGAGAGCTTTCAAAAAAGATCCATTTTTTTTACCCCGCAAAAAAAATAAAAGATCCATTTTGAATACAATTTGATGAGTTTTAAAAAGCTAGCTAAGTTTCAACCGCGGAAACATGGTAGTACGAGCGATTCGTTTGCATATTCGTCATTGTTGTGAAGAGAGCTTTCAAAAAAGATCCATTTTTTTTACCCCGCAAAAAAAAATAAAAGATCCATTTTGAATACAATTTGATGAGTTTTAAAAAGCTAGCTAAGTTTCAACCGCGAAACATGGTAGACGAGCGATTCGTTGCATATTCGTCATTGTTGTGAAGAGAGCTTTCAAAAAAGATCATTTTTTTTACCCCGCAAAAAAAAATAAAGATCCATTTTGAATACAATTTGATGAGTTTAAAAAGCTAGCTAAGTTTCAACCGCGGAAACATGGTAGTACGAGCGATTCGTTTGCATATTCGTCTTTGTTGTGAAGAGAGCTTTCAAAAAGATCCATTTTTTTTACCCCGCAAAAAAAAAAAAAAGATCCATTTTGAATACAATTTGATGAGTTTTAAAAAGCTAGCTAAGTTTCAACCGCGGAAACATGGTAGTACGAGCGATTCGTTTGCATATTCGTCATTGTTGTGAAGAGAGCTTTCAAAAAAGATCCATTTTTTTTACCCCGCAAAAAAAAATAAAAGATCCATTTGAATACAATTTGATGAGTTTTAAAAAGCTAGTAAGTTTCAACCGCGGAAACATGGTAGTACGAGCGATTCGTTTGCATATTCGTCTTGTTGTGAAGAGAGCTTTCAAAAAAGATCCATTTTTTACCCCGCAAAAAAAAATAAAAGATCCATTTTGAATACAATTGAGAGTTTTAAAAAGCTAGCTAAGTTTCAACCGCGGAAACATGGTAGTACGAGCGATTCGTTTGCATATTCGTCATTGTTGTGAAGAGAGCTTTCAAAAAAGATCCATTTTTTTTACCCCGCCCAAAAAAAAATAAAAGATCCATTTGAATACAATTTGATGAGTTTTAAAAAGCTAGCAAGTTTCAACGCGGGAAACATGGTAGTACGAGCGATTCGTTTGCATATTCGTCTTGTGTGTAAGAGAGCTTTCAAAAAAGATCCATTTTTTACCCCGCAAAAAAAAATAAAAGATCCATTTTGAATAAAATTTGATGAGTTTTAAAAAGCTAGCTAGTTTCCAACGCGGAAACATGGTAGTACGAGCGATCGTTTGCATATTCGTCATTGTTGTGAAGAGAGTTTCAAAAAAGATCCATTTTTTACCCCGCAAAAAAAAATAAAAGATCCATTTTGAATACAATTTGATGAGTTTTAAAAAGCTAGCTAAGTTTCAAACGCGGAAACATGGTAGTACGAGCGATTCGTTTGATATTCGTCTTTGTTGTGAAGAGAGCTTTCAAAAAAGATCCATTTTTTTTACCCCGCAAAAAAAAATAAAAGATCCATTTTGAATACAATTTGATGAGTTTTAAAAAGCAGCTAAGTTTCAACCGCGGAAACATGGTAGTACGAGCGATTCGTTTGCATATTCGTCATTGTTGTGAAGAGAGAGCTTTCAAAAAAGATCCATTTTTTTACCCCGCAAAAAAAAATAAAAGATCCATTTTGAATACAATTTAGAGTTTTAAAAAGCTAGCTAAGTTTCAACCGCGGAAACATGGTAGTACGAGGATTGTTTGCATATTCGTCTTGTTGTGAAGAGAGCTTTCAAAAAGATCCATTTTTTTTACCCCGACAAAAAAAATAAAAGATCCTTTGAATACAATTTGATGAGTTTTAAAAAGCTAGCTAAGTTTCAACCGCGGAAACATGGTAGTACGAGCGATTCGTTTGCATATTCGTCATGTTGTTGTGAGAGAGCTTTCAAAAAAGATCCATTTTTTTTACCCCGCAAAAAAAAATAAAAGATCCATTTTGAATACAATTTGATGAGTTTTAAAAAGCTAGCTAAGTTTCAACCGCGGAAACATGGTAGTACGAGCGATTCGTTTGCTATTCGTCATTGTTGTGAAGAGCTTTCAAAAAAGATCCATTTTTTTTACCCCGCAAAAAAAATAAAAGATCCATTTTGAATACAATTTGATGAGTTTTTAAAAGCTAGCTAAGTTTCAACCGCGGAAACATGGTAGTACGAGCGATCGTTTGCATATTCGTCTTTGTTGTGAAGAGAGCTTTCAAAAAAGATCCATTTTTTTTACCCGCAAAAAAAAATAAAAGATCCATTTTGAATACAATTTGATGAGTTTTAAAAAGCTAGCTAAGTTTCAACCGCGGAAACATGGTAGTACGAGCGATTCGTTTGCATATCGTTTGTTGTGAAGAGGCTTCAAAAAAGATCCATTTTTTTTTACCCGCAAAAAAAATAAAAGATCCATTTTGAATCAATTTGATGAGTTTAAATAGCCTAAGTTTCAACCGCGGAAACATGGTAGTACGAGCGATTCGTTTGCATATCGTCTTGTTGTGAAGAGAGCTTTCAAAAAGATCCATTTTTTTACCCCGCAAAAAAAAATAAAAGATCCATTTTGAATACAATTTGATGAGTTTTAAAAAGCTAGCTAAGTTTCAACCGCGGGAAACATGGTAGTACGAGCGATTCGTTTGCATATTCGTCATTGTTGTGAAGAGAGCTTTCAAAAAAGATCCATTTTTTTTACCCGCAAAAAAAAATAAAAGATCCATTTTGAATACAATTTGATGAGTTTTAAAAAGTAGCTAAGTTTCAACCGCGGAAACATGGTAGTACGAGCGATCGTTTGCATATTCGTCTTTGTTGTGAAGAGAGCTTTCAAAAAGATCCATTTTTTTTACCCCGCAAAAAAAAATAAAAGATCCATTTTGAATACAATTGATGAGGTTTAAAAAGCTAGCTAAGTTTCAACCGCGGAAACATGGTAGTAACGAGCGATTCGTTTGCATATTCGTCTTTGTGAAGAGAGCTTTCAAAAGATCCATTTTTTTTACCCCGCAAAAAAAAATAAAAGATCCATTTTGAATACAATTGATGAGAGTTTTAAAAACTACGTAGTTTCAACCGCGGAAACATGGTAGTACGAGCGATTCGTTTGCATATTCGTCTTTGTGTTGAAGAGAGCTTTCAAAAAAGATCCATTTTTTTTACCCCGCAAAAAAAAATAAAAGATCCATTTTGAATACAATTTGATGAGTTTTAAAAAGCTAGCTAAGTTTCAACCGCGGAAACATGGTAGTACGAGCGATTCGTTTGCATATTCGTCTTGTTGTGAAGAGGCTTTCAAAAAGATCCATTTTTTTTACCCCGCAAAAAAATAAAAGATCCATTTTGAATACAATTTGATGAGTTTTAAAAAGCTAGCTAAGTTCAACCGCGGAAACATGGTAGTACGAGCGATGTTTTGCATATTCGTCTGTTGTGTGAGAGAGCTTTCAAAAAAGATCCATTTTTTTTACCCCGCAAAAAAAAATAAAAGATCCATTTTGAATACATTTGATGAGTTTTAAAAAGCTAGCTAGTTTCAACCGCGGAAACATGGTAGTACGAGCGATTCGTTTGCATATTCGTCTTTGTTGTGAAGAGAGCTTTCAAAAAAGATCCATTTTTTTTACCCCGCAAAAAAAAATAAAAGATCCATTTGAACATTTGATGAGTTTTAAAAAGCTAGCTAAGTTTCAACCGCGGAAACATGGTAGTACGAGCGATTCGTTTGCATTCGTCTTTGTTGTGAAGAGAGCTTTCAAAAAAGATCCATTTTTTTACCCCGCCAAAAAAAATAAAAGATCCATTTTGAATACAATTTGATGAGTTTTAAAAAGCTAGCTAAGTTTCAACCGCGGAAACATGGTAGTACGAGCGATTCGTTTGCATATTCGTCTTGTGTGAAGAGAGCTTTCAAAAAAGATCCATTTTTTTTACCCCGCAAAAAAAAATAAAAGATCCATTTTGAATACAATTTGATGAGTTTTAAAAAGCTAGCTAAGTTTCAACCGCGGAAACTAGGTAGTACGAGCGATCGTTTGCATATTCGTCTTGTTGTGAAGAGAGCTTTCAAAAAGATCCATTTTTTTTACCCCGCAAAAAAAAATAAAAGATCCTTTTGAATACAATTTGATGAGTTTTAAAAAGCTAGCTAAGTTTCAACCGCGGAACATGGTAGTACGAGCGATTCGTTTGCATATTCGTCTTTGTTGTGAAGAGAGCTTCAAAAAAGATCCATTTTTTACCGCAAAAAAATAAAAGATCCATTTGAATACAATTTGATGAGTTTTAAAAAGCTAGCTAAGTTTCAACCGCGGAACATGGTAGTACGAGCGATCGTTTGCATATTCGTCTTTGTGTGAAGAGAGCTTTCAAAAAGATCCATTTTTTTTACCCGCAAAAAAAAATAAAAGATCCATTTTGAATACAATTTGATGAGTTTAAAAAGCTAGCTAAGTTTCAACGCGGAAACATGGTAGTACGAGCGATTCGTTTGCATATCGTCTTTGTTGTGAAGAGAGCTTTAAAAAAGATCCATTTTTTTTACCCCGCAAAAAAAAATAAAAGATCCATTTTGAATCAATTTGATGAGTTTTAAAAAGCTAGCTAAGTTTCAACCGCGGAAACATGGTAGTACGAGCGATTCGTTTGCAATTCGTCTTTGTTGTGAAGAGAGCTTTCAAAAAAGATCCATTTTTTACCCCGCAAAAAAAATAAAAGATCCATTTTGAATACAATTTGATGAGTTTTAAAAAGCTAGCTAAGTTCAACCGCGGAAACATGGTAGACGAGCGATTCGTTTGCTATTCGTCTGTTGTGAGAGAGCTTTCAAAAAAGATCCATTTTTTTTACCCCGCAAAAAAAAAATAAAAGATCCATTTTGAATACAATTTGATGAGTTTTAAAAGCTAGCTAAGTTTCAACGGGAAACATGGTAGTACGAGCGATTCGTTTGCATATTCGTCTTTGTTGTGAAGAGAGCTCAAAAAAGATCCATTTTTTTTACCCCGCAAAAAAAAATAAAAGATCCATTTTGAAACAATTTGATGAGTTTTATAAAAGCTAGCTAAGTTTCAACGCGGAAACATGGTAGTACGAGCGATTCGTTTGCATATCGTCTTGTTGTGAAGAGAGCTTTCAAAAAAGATCCATTTTTTACCCCGCAAAAAAAAAATAAAAGATCCATTTTGAATACAATTTGATGAGTTTTAAAAGCTAGCTAGTTTCAACCGCGGAAACATGGTAGTACGGCGATTCGTTTGCATATTCGTCTTTGTGTGAAAGAGTTTCAAAAACCATTTTTTTTACCCCGCAAAAAAATAAAAGATCCATTGAATACAATTTGATGAGTTTTAAAAAAGCTAGAAGTTTCAACCGCGAAAAACATGGTAGTACGAGCGATTCGTTTGCATATTCGTCTTTGTTGTGAAGAGAGCTTTCAAAAAAGATCCATTTTTTTTACCCCGCAAAAAAAAATAAAAGATCCATTTTGAATACAATTTGATGAGTTTTAAAAAGCTAGCAGTTTCAACCGCGGAAACATGGTAGTACGAGCGATTCGTTTGCATATTCGTCTTTGTTGTGAAGAGAGCTTTCAAAAAAGATCCATTTTTTTTACCCCGCAAAAAAAATAAAAGATCCATTTTGAATACAATTTGATGAGTTTTAAAAAGCTAGCTAGTTTCAACCGCGGAAACATGGTAGTACGAGCGATTCGTTTGCATATTCGTCTTGTTGTGAAGAGAGCTTTCAAAAAAGATCCATTTTTTTTACCCCGCAAAAAAAAATAAAAGATCCATTTTGAATACAATTTGATGAGTTTTAAAAAGCTAGCTAAGTTTCAACCGCGGAAACATGGTAGTACGAGCGATTCGTTTGCATATTCGTCTTTGTTGTGAAGAGAGCTTTCAAAAAAGATCCATTTTTTACCCCGCAAAAAAAAATAAAAGATCCTTTTGAATACAATTGATGGTTTTAAAAAGCTAGCTAAGTTTCAACCGCGGAAACATGGTAGTACGAGCGATTCGTTTGCATATTCGTCTTTGTTGTGAAGAGAGCTTTCAAAAAGATCCATTTTTTTTACCCCGCAAAAAAAAATAAAAGATTCATTTTGAAACAATTGATGAGTTTTAAAAAGCTAGCTAAGTTTCAACCGCGGAAACATGGTAGTACGAGCGATTCGTTTGCATATTCGTCGTGTGTGAAGAGAGCTTTCAAAAAAGATCCATTTTTTTACCCCGCAAAAAAAAAAAAAAGATCCATTTTGAATACAATTTGATGAGTTTTAAAAAGTAGCTAAGTTCAAACGCGGAAACATGGTAGTACGAGCGATTCGTTTGCTATCTGTCATTGTTGTGAAGAGAGCTTTCAAAAAAGATCCATTTTTTTTACCCGCAAAAAAAAATAAAAGATCCATTTTGAATACAATTTGATGAGTTTTAAAAAGCAGCTAAGTTTCAACCGGGAAACATGGTAGTACGAGCGATTCGTTTGCATATTCGTTCTTGTTGTGAAGAGAGCTTTCAAAAAAGATCCATTTTTTTTACCCCGAAAAAAAAATAAAAGATCCATTTTGAATACAATTTGATGAGTTTTAAAAAGCTAGCTAAGTTTCAACCGCGGAAAACTGGTAGTACGAGCGATTCGTTTGCATATTCGTCTTTGTTGTGAAGAGAGCTTTCAAAAAAGATCCATTTTTTTACCCCGCAAAAAAAAATAAAAGATCCATTTTGAATACAATTTGATGAGTTTTAAAAAGCTAGTAAGTTTCAACCGCGGAAACATGGTAGTACGAGCGATTGTTTGCATATTCGTCTTTGTTGTGAAGAGAGCTTTCAAAAAAGATCCATTTTTTTTACCCCGCAAAAAAAAATAAAAGATCCATTTTGAATACAATTTGAGAGTTTTAAAAAGCTAGCTAAGTTTCACCGCGGAAACATGGTAGTACGAGCGATTCGTTTGCATATTCGTCTTTGTTGTGAAGAGAGCTTTCAAAAAGATCCATTTTTTTACCCCGCAAAAAAAAATAAAAGATCCATTTTGAATACAATTTGATGAGTTTTAAAAACTAGCTAAGTTTCAAACCGCGGAAACATGGTAGTACGAGCGATTCGTTTGCATATGTCTTTTGTGTGAAGAGAGCTTTCAAAAAAGATCATTTTTTTTACCCCGCAAAAAAAAATAAAGATCCATTTTGAATACAATTTGATGAGTTTAAAAGCTAGCTAAGTTTAAACGCGGAAACATGTAGTACGAGCGATTCGTTTGCATATTCGTCTTTGTGTGAAGAGAGCTTCAAAAAAGATCCATTTTTTTTACCCCGCAAAAAAAAATAAAAGATCCATTTTGAATACAATTTGATGAGTTAAAAAGCTAGCTAAGTTTCAACCGCGGGAAACATGGTAGTACGAGCGATTCGTTTGCATATTCGTCTTTGTGTGAAGAGAGCTTTAAAAAAGATCATTTTTTTACCCCGCAAAAAAAAATAAAAGATCCATTTTGAATACAATTGATGAGTTTTTAAAAGCTAGCTAAGTTTCAACCGACAGGAAACAGGTAGTACGAGCGATTCTTTGCATATTCGTCTTGTTTTGAAGAGAGCTTTCAAAAAAGATCCATTTTTTACCCCGCAAAAAAAAATAAAAGATCCATTTTGAATACAATTTGATGAGTTTTAAAAAGCTAGCTAAGTTTCAACCGGGAAACAGGTAGTAGCGCGATTCGTTTGCTATTCGTCATTGTTGTGAAGAGAGCTTTCAAAAAAGATCCATTTTTTTTACCCCGCAAAAAAAAATAAAAGATCCATTTTGAATACAATTTGATGAGTTTTAAAAAGCTAGCTAAGTTTCAACCGCGGAACATGGTAGTACGAGCGATTCGTTGCATATTCGTCTTTGTGAGAGAGCTTTCAAATAAGATCCATTTTTTACCCCGCAAAAAAAAATAAAGATCCATTTTGAATACAATTTGATGAGTTTTAAAAAGCTAGCTAAGTTCAACCGCGGAAACATGGTAGTACGAGCGATTCGTTGCATATTCGTCTTGTTGTGAAGAGAGCTTTCAAAAAAGATCCATTTTTTTACCCCGCAAAAAAAAATAAAAGATCCATTTTGAATACAATTTGATGAGTTTTAAAAAGCTAGCTAAGTTTCAACCGCGGAAACATGGTAGTACGAGCGATTCGTTTGCATATTCGTCTGTGGTGAAGAGAGCTTTCAAAAAAGATCCATTTTTTTTTACCCCGCAAAAAAAAATAAAAGATCCATTTGAATACAATTTGATGAGTTTTAAAAAGCTAGCTAAGTTTCAACCGCGGAAACATGGTAGTACGAGCGATTCGTTTGCAATTCGTTTGTTGTGAAGAGAGCTTTCAAAAAAGATCCATTTTTTTTACCCCGCAAAAAAAAATAAAAGATCCATTTGAATACAATTTGATGAGTTAAAAAGCTAGCTAAGTTTCAACCGCGGAAACATGGTAGTACGAGAGACGTTTTCATATTTGTCTTGTTGTGAAGAGAGCTTTCAAAAAAGATCCATTTTTTACCCCGCAAAAAAAATAAAAGATCCATTTTGAATACAATTTGATGAGTTTTAAAAAGCTAGCTAAGTTTCAACCGCGGAAACATGGTAGTACGAGCGATTCGTTTGCATATTCGTCTTGTTGTGAAGAGAGCTTTCAAAAAGATCCATTTTTTTTACCCCGCAAAAAAAAATAAAAGATCCATTTTGAATACAATTTGATGAGTTTTAAAAAGCTAGCTAAGTTTCAACCGCGGAAACATGGTAGTACGAGCGATCGTTTGCTATTCGTCTTTGTTGTGAAGAGAGCTTTCAAAAAGATCCATTTTTTTTACCCCGCAAAAAAAAATAAAGATCCATTTGAATACAATTTGATGAGTTTTAAAAAGCTAGCTAAGTTTCAACGCGGAAAACATGGTAGTACGAGCGATTCGTTTGCATATTCGTCTTGTTGTGAAGAGAGCTTTCAAAAAAGTCCCTTTTTTTACCCCGCAAAAAAAAATAAAAGATCCATTTTGAATACAATTTGATGAGTTTTTTTAAAAGCTAGCTAAGTTTCAACCGCGGAAACATGGTAGTACGAGCGATTCGTTTGCATATTCGTCTTTTGTTGTGAAGAGAGCTTTCAAAAAAGATCCATTTTTTTACCCCGCAAAAAAAATAAAAGATCCATTTTGAATACAATTGATGAGTTTTAAAAAGCTAGCTAAGTCACGCGGAAACATGGTAGTACGAGCGATTCGTTTGCATATTCGTCTTTGTGTGAAGAGAGCTTTCAAAAAAAAGATCCATTTTTTTACCCCGCAAAAAAAAAAATAAAGATCCATTTTGAATACAATTTGATGAGTTTTAAAAAGCTAGCTAAGTTTCAACCGCGGAAACATGGTAGTACGAGCGATTCGTTTGCATATTCGTCTTTGTGTGAAGAGAGCTTTAAAAAAGATCCATTTTTTTACCCCGCAAAAAAAAAATAAAAGATCCATTTTGAATACAATTTGATGAGTTTTTAAAAAGCTAGCTAAGTTTCAACCGCGGAAACATGGTAGTACGAGCGATTCGTTTGCATATTCGTCTTTGTGTGAAGGAGCTTTCAAAAAAAGATCCATTTTTTTTACCCGCAAAAAAAAATAAAAGATCCATTTTGAATACAATTGATGAGTTTTAAAAAAGCTAGCTAAGTTTCAACCGCGGAAACATGGTAGTACGAGCGATTCGTTTGCATATTCGTCTTGTTGTTGTGAAGAGAGCTTTCAAAAAGATCCATTTTTTTACCCCGCAAAAAAAAATAAAAGAGTCCATTTTGAATACAATTTGAGAGTTTTAAAAAGCTAGCTAAGTTTCAACCGCGGAAAACATGGTAGTACGAGCGATTCGTGTTTGCATATTCGTCTTTGTTGTGAAGAGAGCTTTCAAATAAGATCCATTTTTTTTACCCCGCAAAAAAAAAATAAAAGATCCATTTGAATACAATTGATGAGTTTTAAAAAGCTAGCTAAGTTTCAACCGCGGAAACATGGTAGTACGAGCGATTCGTTTGCATATTCGTCTTTGTTGTGAAGAGAGCTTTCAAATAAGATCCATTTTTTTTACCCCGCAAAAAAAAATAAAAGATCCATTTTGAATACAATTTGACGAGTTTTAAAAAGTAGCTAAGTTTCAACCGCGGAAAAATGGTAGTACGAGCGATTCGTTTGCATATTCGTCTTTGTTGTGAAGAGAGCTTTCAAATAAGATCCATTTTTTTTTACCCCGCAAAAAAAAATAAGATCCATTTTGAATACAATTTGAGAGTTTTAAAAAGCTAGCTAAGTTTCAACCGCGGAAACATGGTAGTACGAGCGATTCGTTTGCATATCGTCTTTGTTGTGAAGAGAGCTTTCAAATAAGATCCATTTTTTTTACCCGCAAAAAAAAATAAAAGATCCATTTTGAATACAATTTGACGAGTTTTAAAAAGCTAGCTAAGTTTCAACCGCGGAAACATGGTAGACGAGCGATTCGTTTGCATATTCGTCTTTGTTGTGAAGGAGCTTTCAAATAAGATCCATTTTTTTTACCCGCCAAAAAAAAAAAAAAGATCCATTTGAATACAATTTGACGAGTTTTAAAGCTAGCTAAGTTTCAACCGCGGAAACATGGGAGTACGAGCGATTCGTTTGCATATTCGTTCTGTGTGTGAAGAGAGCTTCAAAAAAGATCCATTTTTTTTACCCCGCAAAAAAAAAATAAAAGATCCATTTGAATACAATTTGAGAGTTTTAAAAAGCTAGCTCTAAGTTCAACCGCGGAAACATGGTAGTACGAGCGATTCGTTTGCATATTCGTCTTTGTTGTGAAGAGAGCTTTCAAATAAGATCCATTTTTTTACCCCGCAAAAAAAAATAAAAGATCCATTTTGAATACAATTTGAGAGTTTTAAAAAGCTAGTAAGTTTCAACCGCGGGAAACATGGTAGTACGAGCGATTCGTTTGCATATTCGTCTTTGTTGTGAAGAGAGTTTCAAATAAGATCCATTTTTTTTACCCCGCAAAAAAAAAAAATAAAGATCCATTTTGAATACAATTTGAGAATTTTAAAAAGTAGCTAAGGTTAATAACGCGGAAACAATGGTAGTAGAGCGAATCGTTTGCATATTCGTTTGTTGTGTGAAGAGAGCTTTCAAATAAGATCCATTTTTTTACCCCGAAAAAAAAAATAAAAGACCATTTTGAATACAATTTGACAGTTTTAAAAAGCTAGCTAAGTTCAAACCGCGGGAAAACATGGTAGTACGAGCGATTCGTTTGCATATTCGTCTTGTTGTGAAGAGAGCTTCAAATAAGATCCATTTTTTTTACCCCGCAAAAAAAAAATAAAAGATCCATTTTGAATACAATTTGACGAGTTTTAAAAAAGCTAGCTAAGTTTCAACCGCGGAAAATTGTAGTAGTACGAGCGATTCGTTTGCATATTGTCTTGTTGTGAAGAGAGCTTTCAAATAAGATCCATTTTTTTACCCCGCAAAAAAAAAAAAAAGATCCATTTTGAATACAATTTGACGAGTTTTAAAAAGCTAGCTAAGTTTCAACCGCGGAAATCAGGTAGTCGAGCGATTCGTTGGCATATTGTTTTGTTGTGAAGAGAGCTTTCAAATAAGATCCAATTTTTTACCCCGCAAAAAAAAATAAAAGATCCATTTTGAATACAATTTGACGAGTTTTAAAAACTAGCTAGTTTCAACCGCGGAAACATGGTAGTACGAGCGATTCGTTTGCATATTCGTCTTTGTTGTGAAGAGAGCTTTCAAATAAGATCCATTTTTTTTACCCCGCAAAAAAAATAAAAAGATCCATTTGAATACAATTTGACGAGTTTTAAAAAGCTAGCTAAGTTTCAACGCCGGAAAACATGGTAGTACGAGCGATTCGTTTGCATATTCGTCTTGTTGTGAAGAGAGCTTTCAAAAAAGATCCATTTTTTTACCCCGCAAAAAAAAAATAAAGATCCATTTGAATACAATTGATGAGGTTTAAAAAAGCTAGCTAAGTTTCAACCGCGGAAACATGGTAGTACGAGCGATTCGTTTGCATATTCGTCTTTGTTGTGAAGAGAGCTTTCAAATAAGATCCATTTTTTTTACCCCGCAAAAAAAAATAAAAGATCCATTTTGAATACAATTTGACGAGTTTTAAAAAGCTAGCTAAGTTTCAACCGCGGAAACATGGTAGTACGAGCGATTCGTTTGCATATTTGTCTTTGTTGTGAAGAGAGCTTTCAAATAAGATCCATTTTTTTTACCCCACAAAAAAAAATAAAAGATCCATTTTGAATACAATTTGATGAGTTTTAAAAAGCTAGCTAAGTTTCAACCGCGGAAACATGGTAGTACGAGCGAACGGCAAAACCGTGAGTTTTAGAAACTAAAAACTTAAAATTTGATGTGCCCTTATGCAGAATTCCACGAGTTTGTGGATTCTGAGACAATCGGTCGGCCGACACAGCTACACATGCGAGTCTCCAACCATCTTTGAGGGTGTCGGCTGACCGGCTGGTAAGAAGATCGAACTATTGTTTTTTCTTTTTTCTTTTTAAAGTTATAGATGGAACTATTGTTGACTGTGTTTGGCTGCGGGTCGAACTCAAAATTTGTGTTGCAACCCCAAAGTCGTGAATCCACGGCCACGCATACCGGAAATGGACAACGGGCAAGTGGAGGAGATGGAGGGTGGGACCGCCACGTCGCGTGCCTGGTGTGCGTCCCTCCGTTGGCACACACGCATGCCCACCGCATGGATGCCCCGCGCGTCCAAAAAATCACCTCATCTCATCTTGAACGCGATGGGATATCCTGGATCGCATCCGGAGGTTTGGCCTGACCGGAGCCGGAGCATGCTCCAGCGCGAGGTGCCAGCAGCGGGATCGCGTGGGTGGGACTGGGTCTGATCCGATCCGACGGTCCACGGCGACGTCGACGGCCGGCCTGATGTGCCGCATCAACTGATGGATGCACGCGCACGTACGCACGGTCCCGACCCCGACGGAAAGCGCCAGCCAGCGAACGTACACCACGGCCGCAGCATGGCCGCTGCCCAAAACCACTGTTTTGGAGAGAGTGACCCCGCACAAAACTGTGGCGCCGATGGACGCGAGCGATGGCACATGCACATCACATGCATCGATCCGTAACATGACAAAACATGCTTGCGCTTGCCGGGAAACAAACAAACACCAACACACATTATACGATGATAACAGAGTAAACAAAACCACGATCGATGCGATGCAGCTAGCCAGCCTAGCTGCTACGTACAGTAGTTGATTAGATGGCAGGAGGGGAGGCATTGGCAAGCAGCTATGCCTATGCGCATGGCATGGCATGTGACGATCGAGATGGATCAGATTCACAGATCGCTACCTACTACTACTAGTAATCTACGTAATTACAAGTGCTAGCTGTTAATCAGTTCATAGGCACTCCTGCTAATTGTTTAAGCTCCCGCTTGAGGCGCGAGCCGATCCATCCAAATCGTGTTTCGTCGTGCATGCTACTGCTAGCGGCCATGGCCCATGGGTCATGGGTGGATCGGCATCTGGCGCCGTCGATTGATGGGATCGATGCGAGCATGCATGCATCTGTGTACTTGAAAGGACAACCTGAAGCTAGCCATCCATCGAGTTGGCTGGAGGAGAGCGCCTGCACGTGCATAAGATTTGGTTGGATTGGATCTTTTATTTTGATATTACAAGTGGGAAGAAGAGAACAAGTCATTAGTGTGGAGTGTGGACAAGCTGAGAATGCGCTAAATGGAACACAAAGATCGGAAAGAAAAGAAAAAAAAAAGGGGGGGGGGGGGGGGGGGGGGCTAAATCAGACGTATGCATTCTCTGGATAAGACAAATTTATAACCCCAACAGTAATTTTAGTTAGTTATAAACATTCCTGAAGAATCAACATCACTTGCTCAACTTTTCTGAACCGTCTGTCGTTCACTGTGACAGCATGCCAATGATGCCATGGATGCTCGCGTGATGGCCGGATCGACAAGAGACTCAGTTGACTCCATCTCAGATTCAGATCGTCTTGCAATTAGTAATCACCCATGTATTTATTTATTCTGTTGATCGAATAACAAGGACCATTTGGAAAAATAAACCACCAAAGGGCATTTGGTCTAGTGGTATGATTCTCGCTTAGGGTGCGAGAGGTCCCGAGTTCAATTCTCGGAATGCCCCTCTTTTTTTGCATATATATTCGAATTACATGTAACGAAAATTAATCTTCTTCTTCGTGATCCTTGACATTTGGAAAATAAATACCCGTGATTCTTGCAAACCAATATTTTTACCTTTTTTTTTTTTTTTTGTGAAAAGGCCAAAGAAGGCCTAAAAAAAGCTATTCAAGTTAGTGTACCTATTGGTTCTAAAAAAATGTTAGTGTAACTGCTATAATGATAACAGTTAGGATCGATCTTTTCGAGAGCAACACGTACACCACACACACTGACATACATATATGACTAGGATCGATCTTTTAGGCTCGATCCCACACAAAATTCCCCTTTTCAAGTGCCCGTTCCCCTCAACTATACATACCTCATCATTATCTCACCAAGTCACACTTACGCTTCCAACCGGATTAAAACACCAACACGATGTAGACATCTCCTGGTCTACATCTACGAATCACAATAGATTGATACAAGAAGTAGTTGTTCCAGAGCAAGATGGACAAATGAAAAAAGGGCATCAAATAACCTTATATAGTGCCGATTGAGTGAGTCTATCACATTTCACGATCTAGTTGGTTAAAGCAAACAAATTTCACATTCATATTTGTGTCCCTATTAGCTGCAAAAAATGCGCCTGGCCATGATGTCAGTGCAGCTCGTCTCTTCACACAGGTTACCAGTTCAAATTCTATTATGTACCTAGTTTCCCCCTTTTTAAACCACGAAGGGCCCGTACTCTAGATAGATAGATAGAGAGAGAGAGAGATGGGCGGAGAGCAGCGCAAAAGACATGAGGTGGATGAGATTCGATAACAGGACCATGACACGCACACGAAGGATCGATAACACGACACCATGGGGTGCTACAAGTTAGAAGTAACATATGGATGTTATTTGACCCTTTTTCAATGTTCAAATTTAGAAAAATTAGAACGGTAACTCTTTTTATCAGGAAGCAGCGGAAAATCCGGTAACCGCTCTGTTATGGAAATCTTGAGATAAAAAATAACCTTGTTCACACCACAACACATCATGGAAATAGCTCATAATCTCGAACTTACATGCTGAAGGAGGTCACATCAGCGAGATGATGAGGACTGATGGGAAGCAGAGGTGCCGAGAAACTCCTGGCCGACTCAGCATTTCGGCTACCACCGGCATGAAGGCGAGTGAGTCCTCCATGTCTCCTCAGACCCTTGGCCACGCCGCCACGATGTTGTCTTGACGAGCAAGATGACCACGGACGCACATGATGAAGAAAATGTGGTCCTGCTGTGCGTCTGAACAACGAAGGACATTTTGAAGAATAGATATTATGACTCCAACTAAGGAGAGCACAACAGAGAGCATCAATAGTTCTAATGTTTGCGTGTGGCGAGCTGCCGTCATGTAATTAAGTCACAAAAGGTATTTAATTCACAAAAATTTATCCAGGCAAATATTAATCATCCATCAGATTTAGCTGGCTCCAAGAGAACAGATCTTCAACTCGTTTCTATCCAAAAAACGTTCACCAAAATTACCATGAAATTAAAGCCGCCAACATTAGATCTCCCAATACACAACCTAGGTTCTTTCTTTCAACCATATAAACAATCAACAATTGTCTAGCACGTAGCGGTGCAAGTATGCTTGAGAAAACACGATGCCGACAAAAAAAGGTGTGACTTGAGATTTACAAAAAACTAAACAACAAAGATCAAATAAACCACATAGGTAAGAGATCAACCGATGACTGCATTAGAATTGAAAATGACTTGGCTCAAAGAGCATGATGAATACAACGATACACATGGACGAATATAACAATTTCAAGAAATTAACTGAATGTCTCGTCATAACCACCAAAGCTAAATAAAAATGAGACGAGATCGATGCACGTAGCTGGCCTCCTGGCTTACATGGGAGAAATAGAGCTCGAACCAAACCCCAAATCGAAGGACTGCATCTGCATCATCATATCACTGCCAGAGAAGTTGGCACGGCGTAGCCACTGTGACGAGGGTGTTGAGGTCCCCTCTGGAACTCACCATGTCAAGCCGACCTCATGCTGCTGAGATGGTGCCGCAAAGAGCGTGGGAGACCCCGTGTCTATGCTGCCAGTGGTGACGTATGGAGCTGGCGGCGGCGCCTGGGAATGGATTTGTGCCATGCGGTCGCCGATGTTGTTGAGGAGCATGTCTCCATGTCTCCTTGTCACCTTGGATCGGCCAGGATGTCCTCTTGACAAGCAAATGTTGTCCTCTTGTGGGTCTAAAGAACAAAGGACGTTCTAAAGAACAGAGAACATGACTCAAATTAAGGAGAGCACAAAGGAGGACGGTCTGAAAAATAAAGAACATGACTATCAACTAAGGAGAGCACAATGTAGAGCATCGCTATTTCTGATATTTGTGTGTGGCGAGCTGTTACCATGTAATTAAGTCACAAAAGGTAATTGGTTTACAAATATATATCCAGGAAAATATTAATCATCCATCACATTTAGCTGGCCCTAGGAGAACGAATCTTCAACGTGTTTCTATCCCAAAAAAACATACACCAAAAATAGCATGAAATTAAAGGCCCCAACATTAGATCTCCCAACACACGACAAAGGTTTAGCAATCAAGCAATTGTCTAGCGCGTAGCTGGTGCAACTATGCCTGAGAAAACACGGTGGTGACACAAAAAAAGGTGCAACTCAAGATTTACGACCAACTAAACAGCAGAGATCAAACAAACAACCTAGGGAAGAGATCATCTGAATAACAATTTCAACGATTACATTGGAATTAATTATGATTTGGCTCAAAGAACACGATGCATGAATACAACGACGCACATAGATGGATATAACAATTTCAAGAAATTAACTGAATGTCTCATCCTAACCACCAAAACCAAATAAAAATGAGATGAGATCGGCACATGTAGCTGACCTCCTGGCTTACATGGGAGGGAAAGGACTCGAACCGAACCCCATATCAAAGGACTGCATCTGCATCATCATATCACTGCTAGAGAAGTTGGCTCCGGCGTAGCCACCATAAACTAGGGTGTCGAGGTCCCCTCCGGAGCTCACCATGTCAAGTCGGCTCTCCTGCTGAGGTGGTGCCGAATACAACGCGGGAGACCCCATGTCTCTACTGCCGGTGCCGACACATGGAGCTGGCGGCGGCACCTGAGAATGGATTTTTGCCATGCGTTCGCTAATGCTCTTGAGAAGCACGTCCACCTTGTAGCCAACTTTGGTGAGCTCCTCGATGTTGAGGCCAACGAGGCCCGAGAGGTCACCATGCATGGTTTTGTGAAGGAGGGACCTGATCTTGCCGTCCTCGCACTCGCGGCGGGTCTTGTCGACCTGCTCCTGGAGCTTGTCAATGCGCTTGCTGATGAAGCCCTTTTGGTTCATCACCTCCTTGCACTGCCCCAACTCCGGCATGCTTTTGAATTGATTCAGGATACCCACCGCCTCTGCCTGGGAAGGGAACACCTCCGGCGCCGCCTTGCCCTCCTCGTACACCAGTACGCAGGTCTTGGCATCGCACAGGACGGCTAGTTCGTCTGCCTTCTTCATCAGGCCCTTGAGGCGCTTCTTGAATCTATTGCGTCGGGTCGAGTCATGGAGGATGTACTGGAGGGTCGCCTTGCGAGCCATTGCTGGCAAAGGGAAGGGAAGGAAAGTTGCTGGTTTCGGCGAGGGAGGAGGGGTGGATTTATAGTGGATGGATGGCCTAGCGAATAATTTCATGATATGGTAAGATATTACTATGACAGGTACCAAGAAGATTGCCTTATTTAGTACCTGTGAACGCGATCGAATATCTAGCAGATCTTCGACCCGACCTTAATTGTGTCTATCTGTAAATTTGGCGTCCGTTTAAACCTACTAAATTGGGAGCGGTAGCGATGACCGTCCCCCCTGTACCACGGGAGCGAGATATATCATACACGCGCTAAGCGCTAATGGTTTCCACGTGATGCGTCCGTTCGCGCTCGAACCCTTCACATGCTACACATGCCATCCCACTAAGCCCATCAAGCCGTGCAAATGAATGGGCCGAACACAAGCCTTGCTCGTATCAGTTAGGCCGAACAAATACACTAATTTTGTATCAAACTAGTAAAAAAAAATACTCGCACAAAAAGCACATCGCTGGAAGGAACAAAAAAGCTCGGAGGAAAAATAAAAAATGAACAGGCTCAAATCCTATCACACTAACTCTCATATTACTATTATTTTTCTATGTCTTTCACCAACCAGATAACAACACAACAAGCTCAGAAAACACATGACAAAGAAAGAATCCATTTCAGCGATGTATACCCTTCTCTACAAGGAGACGATGCTCTTGTCCTGTCCAATACTGGTGGAATCGTCTTCTTTTCTAGAGCCTGATTAATTTGCTAGCTAGCTGCAAATGCAATCTCCCACGAACCAATGCAGGCAGGCGCCGCTGTCGACGCACATAGAATCAGAGGCCAGGTAAGTGGGACGATGAGGACTGATGGGAAGGAGAGATGCAGAGAAACTCCTGGCCATAGGCGCTCTGAGAGCCTCAGGGAAGCCACAGGATGGCGCCGACAACTAGTCAAGATTTCGGCTACCACCAGCATGAAGGTGAGCGAGAGGCTACCATGTCTCCTTGTCACCCTGGATCGGCCATGATGTCGTCTTGACGAGCAAATGTTGCCCTCCTGTGCGTCTCTAGAACGAAGGACGGTCTGAAGAACAGAGAACATGACTCCAACTAAGGAGAGCACAACAGAGGATGGTCTGAAGAATAAAGAACATGACTACAACTAACAAGAGCACAGTGTGGATCATCGCTATTTCTGATGTTTGCGTGTGGCGAGCTGTCACCATGTAATTAAGTAACAAAAGATAATTAATTCCCAAATATTTATCCAGGCAAATACTCCCTCCGTCCCAAAATTCTTGTCTTAGATTTGTCTAAATACGGATGTATCTAGTTGATACATCCGTATCTAGACAAATCTAAGACAAGAATTTTAGGACGGAGGGAGTATTAGTCATCCATCACATTTAGCTTGCTCTAGGAGAACGAAACTTCAACTCGTTTCTATCCCAAAAAATCATACACCAAAAATAGCATGAAACTAAAGGCCCCAACATTAGATCTCCCAACACACGACCAAGGTTCTTCTTTCAATTATATCAGCAATCAACCAATTGTCTAGCATGTAGCTGGTGCAACTATGCCTGAGAAAACACGTTGCTGACAAAAAAAAGTTGGTGCAACTCAAGATTTACTACCAACTAAACAACATAGATCAAACAAACAACCTAGGGAAGAGATTAACCGAATAACAATTTCAATGATTGCATTGGAATTAAATATGATTGGCTCAAAGAACACGATGATTACAACGACGCACATAGACGAATATAACAATTTCAAGAAATTAACTGAATGTCTTATACTAACCACAAAAGTCAAATAAAAATGAGATGAGATCGGCGCATGTAGCTGGCCTCCTGGTACATGGGAGGGAAATGAATCGAACCGAACCCCATATCAAAAGACTGCATCTTCATCATCATATCACTGCTAGAGAAGCTGGCGCCGGGTTAACCACTATAGACTAGGGTGTCCAGGCCCCCTCCGAAGCTCACCATGTCAAGTCCGCCCTCCTGCTACTGAGGTGGTGCCGGATACAAACACGGGAGACCCCATGTCTATGTTGCCAGTGGTGACACATGGAGCTTGCGGCGGTGCCTGGGAATGGATTTTTTCCATGCGTTCGCTGATGCTCTTGAGAAGCATGTCCACTTTGTAGCCAACTTTGGTGAGCCGCTCGATGTTGAGGCCAACGAGGCTCGAGAGGTCGCCATGCATGATTTTGTGAAGGAGGTACCTGATCTCGCCATCCTCGCACTCACGGCGGGTCTTGTCGACCTGGTCCCTGAGCTTGTCAATGCGCTTGGTGATGAAGCCCTCCTGGTCCATCACCTCCTTGCATGGCCCTAGCTCCAGCGTGCTTTTGAATTGATTCAGGATACCCACCGCCTCGGCATGGGAAGGGAACACCTCCGGCGCCGCCTTGCCCTCGTCGTACACGAGTACGCAGGTCTTGGCATCACACAGGATGGCTAGTTCGTCCGCCTTCTTCATCAGGCCCTTGAGGCGCTTCTTGAATCTATCGCGTCGGGCCGAGTCATGGGGGATGTACTGGAGGGTCACATTGCGAGGCATTGCTGGCAAGAGGATAAAACCAGCGAAGGAAAAGAAAGTTGCTAGTTTCGGCGAGGGAGGAGGGGTGGATTTATAGTGGAGGGGTCATCGTGATTTGGTAAGAGTTTATTGTGACAGGTACGAAGAAGATTGCCTTATTTAGTACTTGTGAACGCGATTGAATATCTAGGAGATCTTTGACCCGACCTTAATTGTGCCCATCTGTAAATTTGGCGTCCATTTAAACCTACCAAATTGGACACGATAGCGCATGACCGTTCCCCCGATATCGCTCCCGATATCACGGGAGCGAGACATATCATACGCGTGCTAAAGATTTCCCCGCGATGTGTCCGTGAGCTTCACGCGTCGCAATGCCATCCTTCAAAGCCCATCAAGCCATCCAAATGAATGGGCCGAACACAAGCCTTACCCCTATCGGCCAGGCCCATAAATACACTAACTTTGTACCAAACTAGTAAAAATATACTCACAAGAACCACATCGCTGGAAGGAATAAAAAAACTCGTAGGAAAAAAATGAACAGGCTCAAATCCTATTGCACTAACTCTCATATTACTATGATTTTCAAAGTCTTTCACCAACCGGATAACAAAAAAAACAAGGCCAAAAAGTACATGAAAAAGAAAGAATCCATTTCATCTATCAAAAAGTTTCCATTTTTGATCAGTTGTGATTGACTAAGATGAGATAAACAAAACAAGATAAGTTACCATGCTTTGTGCGCTACAAAAGAACATAGATTTTTTTTTACGAAAGGTTGACTTTGATAGTAAAAGTGTGAGATATCCAACAACACACACATACACTCACCCCTTTGAAAAAACACACACACACAAACACACATTCTACCCATATGAGCACTTTTAAGATACCACACACTCACACATTCTACCCATATGAGCACTTCCAAGATACCGAGCCATCACAACTTCTCACGACTATAGATTCGAAAGCACTGACCACTCATCATTGATGGGCCACTGACCACGCATCAGTGATGAGCATTATCACTGACCGGCCGACTCAGGCGCATCAATGATAAAAATGTTGTGGCTCGGCAGAATTCTCATTAATATGAGTTGAGTTGAGCCAACTCCAACTCGCTCGAACTCGACTCGTTTGCAGCCCTACCTGTGATAGTGTCCCAGAGACAAAAAAATGACCAATGTTTGTCACTGAATGGCTGCTCTATTTGGCTCGTTTAAATTCATCTAATAAATCTGACCCGTCGTGTTTCCCGGTTGTCAATGCTGTTGTGTACTTGGGTTGTTATATCCATCGTCCACTGCCCGTCTCCATTACAAACCCTCGCAGCCGCCACCGAGCACCACACCCCATAGATTTCAGTCTTCCTGCAACACATCCCATCCTGTAAGCCCCCATCAAACGTCCGGACAAATACACGCTCAAACGAGTCAGTGGATACACTGGTATAGTGGCACAACAAATACACACTCTTCGAATTACAAAGGAAAATAATGGTCTAGATAGTGGATACACTGGTATAGTGGTACAACAAATACACACTCTTCGAATTAGAAAGGAAAATAATCCCCTTTCCATCCTCTCACATGCGGCTATCTAGCCACCGCCGACCGGTTCAACCCCAACAGTTCTTGTTGGGGAGCTAGCAACGCCTCCACTCCTGCTGCCCTCAGGCTCCACCACAGGCTCCGCTCTACCACATCCTCTCACTAGCAACGCCTCCACTCCTGCTGCCCTCGATTCGACCCCGCCCAGTAGGCTCCTTCCAGGAAACTAGCATAGGCTCCACTCCTGCTGCATGCAAGCTCCAACAAACGAGAAGGCCAGGGACTCTGGTAGATCTTATGGCCACTGATTTTATCACTAATACTGTACATAACTAATAAAGTTCTCATTTGTGTGCAAATAAAAAAAAACTATGGCATGTGTTTTGTGCAAGGCCGATCGACCGATGCAGTTAGCTATTTAATCAGATTGGATTTGATCAAACAGCTATGAGGCATTGGCATTTGACAATAGAGATGGATCGATGTGGATGGGGGATGGACCTACTCCGTCTCAGATTCAGATCCCTACTTGATTAATCAAGAACAGCTAATTGTTACTCCACTTGTTTTGGGATCGCAGAAGAAGGGGTACATTGAGATTGGTCGTAACAAGCATATACGAGGAGGACCTCTCTCCGCCGACCTCTCTCCCCCGAGGCGGCGGCGCCGCGCCGCCCCCGGGGAGTCCCCGTCCACACCGCCCTCAGCCCTCCCCTTCCATCGCCTCCCACTACCGCCGCTGCCGGGCGAAGCCCCTGTGGTGAGGCGGCGGCGCTGTCCTCGGCCGGCGGTAACGCGTGGGGGCAGCGGCGTCCATCTTCCTCCTCCTCCAACGGCAGTGCGCAGCGGGTTGGCGGTGGCCAGGAGATCTCCGGCGGCCGTTTGGCGAATGCGATTTTGGCTGCGATGAGATTTGATCTGGGCCCGAGGGGTTTGGATCGAGATCCACTGCGGCTGCGCCTCGTCTCGACAACGGCAAGAGGAGATCCCCCCTGGGTAATCTTCGCGGCACGAGGACGTCCGGGTCTCTTGGCCCGGGCATGGTGGCGGTGGCTGCCTTCTCCACCGAAGGCAGTTGGCCAGGCTGGTAGTGAGTAGTGACGGATCTTGGATCCCACTATTAGCACCGGCGGCGAGTTGGGGAGACATAGTCGCCGGTGAAATCCGAGCTGACTCTAGTCATGGCGGGCGATGGCGGCGTCTACGTCGTTACCTTGATGAAGGCATCGTCAAGCAACTATCGTCAACCTGCTCGTGTCGCTCCGGGAGAAATCCTAAGATCACCGGATCGGATGATGGCGGCGCTGCGGTGTCGTGTTCCCTATTGGGGGCATCGTTTGTGGAGCGGCGCCGGATGGAAGAGGCATGAGGTGGTGTGGCGTGCCTTCTCTCGCGTCGACGACGGCGGGTCTCGGCGGCATGGAGCAGCGGGGTCTCGCCGGTGGGCGTGTGATGATGGACGAGCACATGATGGTGGCGTTGTCTGGCGTCGTGGTGGCGTCGACGGCAGCTTGACCGGGCAAGGTAGATGCAGCAGTACATCACTAAAGATGAATTGGTGGCAGGTGGCTGCAGCGGCCTCATACCCGGCAGGCGTCCTGGTTGAGGAGTGCGCCGGACTAGTGGGTGCCCCATACCCGGCAGGCGTCCTGGTTGGGACCTCAGGTCTTAGATGTTAGGTTTGGCTGTGAGGTCTGTTTGGTATTAGGCCCAGATTATCAGCATCCCTACATCAACTGGATAGGAGCAGCGACAGATGTTGCCTAGAAGGTGGCTTTAGTCTTACTGTTGTATGACTTTATAAGGTCTTGTGTGAATAATTAATAAAATGGCTGCATGCATCGTTCAGATGCAGAGGCCGGGGGTCCTCCTCCTTTTCTAAAAAAAAAAGTTACTCCACTTGTTTAGCTCCTGCAGGACGCGCCAGCCGATATCCAAAAAAAAAGATAAACAAAATAAATAGAATAACTATGAACCTTTGGAAAACTGAAACATCAAAGGGCATTTGGTCTAGTGGTATGATTCTCGCTTAGGGTGCGAGAGGTCCCGAGTTCAATTCTCGGAATGCCCCTCTTTATCTTTTTTTTTTTACCATTTTTACACGCATAGCAGAATTTCTTTCATGTAGCTAACGAATTATAGATGTCACGAAAATCAACCTGTGTGAAGTAGCGTTGCATTCAGAGATACTCCCTCCGTTCCATAATGTAGTGCCTATAGATTTTTTGAAAAGTCAAACCTCATCAACTTTGACCAAGTTTATAGAGAAAAACATTTACATATAGAAGGTCAAACATATATCATTAGATTCGTCATAAGACATAGTTTCATATTTTATACATTTGATATTGTAGATATAAGTAGTTCTCTCTGTAAACTTGGTCAAAGTTTGCAAAGTTTGACTTTCCAAAAAATCTATACGCACTACATTTTGGAACGGAGGGAGTATATCGGAATCATCTTCTTCCTTGGAGCTTAGTTTACCCACTGCGATCTCTGACGAACCAAGGCGGGCGGCATGGCTGCGGTCTGTCAAGACAGCTAGCTCCCACACAAAATTCAACTTTTTTCTGTTTAAAAAAAAAATCAACTTTTCATCAGTCTGATAAATAAATAAACGACCACACGATCTTCATAAGCATCAATCGGGACTCGATCATGTGGCAGTAATTAATCCTTCCACAACGCAGAATGACCAACAATATTATTGATGTCTAGTGCCAAAGCATATATGGTTTCTGAATCTAGCTTTTCGAATTACTACTATCAAGCAACCTGGAAAAATAGGGTGAACGCCTTATGAATCACAGCAAAAGCTAATTAATTAATGCTTCCATTCCATGAGAAGAAGAAGAAGAAATCATCAAGCAAAACCACAGTCTGAAATAGTAAGCTTCAGGTCCACTGGTCTTGTCAGACACAACGGCATAGCAACCAGCGATGTATATCTCATTAGAAAAAAAAACACCTTATATATCATTCAAATGCTTCACCTTCACCGTGACCATCACCAATGCCGTCGCCTAGGCACAAACATACAACGTATATAACTAGTCAATAACCAATGCACAGTCTGATGAAAATGACTGATACAAAAAAAAAAAAAGATAGGGATTACAAATAGGACAACAGTTTAGATGAGCCGCAGCAGGGGTGTAGTTATTTATCGACTTGGAAAAGTTATCGCTTTGGTACAAGATTTTGTAATAGCTAAACATAATGCATTGAACTCGTGGATGGACTTACACTGTCTCGTTTTTGTAATCCACAAAATAGCATGCTCATCCACTTCACAGCAATACCCATGCCATGACTATGTCTTTGACAGACCTACAATAGATCGATACAAGCAGTAATTATTAGAGAGTAAGATGGACAGAGGAAAAAGGCCACCATCAAATAAGCTTATAAAGGTACCTTTCCCAATGCCCATCAGGCCAACAATGCCATTGCCTAGCCACGAACATAATTAGTCAGTATTTTGACGAAAAGCAATCGAAACAGGAAGGAAGGGATTATGGGACAGTTTAGATTCAGAAACTACACTTGGGAAAAGTTACTTGCTTCGGCACAAGAATAGGAGTAGATAAGCAAAAATTGCACCGAACTCGCAAATACAGGGCATTTATATGTGCTCAGAAATTGACTAACTCATTTTGGTTCAGAAATTGACTAACTCATTTTGTTACTCCACATCCACCTCACAACAATACCGATGGAAACTTTCATGTATTAGTCATAAGTTTCCAACTTATACTACATCTATCCACATAAGAATACCTACTATGCGTATGGTGCTAGACAAGAACAATGCCCTTGAGTGATGTTGTCCTTGTGGATTAGCTGAGTTTCATGTGAGTCATCTCATCCGTTAAAAGTTAACAAAAAAATTTATTGAAACAACATGCACTAAAATGATCATTTAAATCTCATGGATTAGCTGAGTTTCATGTGAGTCATCTCATGCATGAAAAGTTAACAACAAAATTTATTGAACAGAGAAGCTGTGAATCCTCTATAATCTACTTCCTCCGTCTCAAAATAAGTGTCTTAACTTTGTACTAACTTCAGTACAAAGTTGTACTAAGTTTGAGACACTTATTTTGGGACGGAGGGAGTATTTAAGATACGCCTCTACACTCTGTGCACATTAGACTTTACACTTTGTGGGTTAGTATAAATATTTTTCTAGACATATGATGAGGTGTTATCATTGATGGCACACAACAGGTCCTCTATAATCTATTTAAGACACGCTTCAGGTTTCTGGAATTTCTGAGAACATTGATAGAGGACCTGATGCTCTCTACTCAAATTTGATTACATCTTTGTGAGAAACCTGAAGCTCTGAAAGTTGATGCTTGTATGATATCCATCTCTATTACATCCAGTCATCATTTGCACATAACATCCATTGTCAGTACGAATGAAACTCAATCATCCAGAAACTGAAAGGCGTTACAGATGAACTCATCAGAAGCATCTTAATCAAAGAAATTAACAAACTCATTCACTCATGCACATAAAAGCTAGTTCATCTAGACTGATTAAAAGGGGGAACATAAACCTAAGTCTTCCAACACAAACATCAGTACATAACATAAACCAGAGTCTTAGACCAAACTCAACTTGCTGACAGCATATCCTGCTTACATATACATACAACGCTTAATACAGACATATCAAACTACAGCAGCACAATCTTGAACATCCCCCGTCCAACCCCAGGTGTATATCGCCCAAGCAAGACCACAACGACTAGCAAGCAAGCTCAGATCTGCTGACATGTACGTATTTAGTTAGAAAACTGAAGCAACTGCAGTTGATGCAATAGAAAACTTCCCTATCCCAATTTCGTAGGAAGGAGGCACGTGCTAAACTGCGGAGTACAACATAGCTTATGAACAAAGGCGCCCAAGCTGTTCATTTTGCAGTTTGGAAGCAATATACACAAAAATTGGCAGCAGACCATAACAGGTGAACCCTATTTGTTCTTGGAAACAGAACATGGTAAATAAGGAGTGCTCACAAATATTAGATTCAGAGCCTTCAAACATCTTGTTTTGAACATCTTCGTTCAACTGACTGAATAATGTGTAGTAAGTGTAAGTATGACTAACGATGTACTCCTACATAAAGATGCAAGCGCGAATGCCATTTTCTCTCCTAAGATATGGAGCAATAAAAACTAGCTGTCGAAACTAGTGTGTAATCTTTCTTTTCAGTTAGCATTCTCAATCACATACATGAGAGTTAAGCATGCATGCAGAATCAAACCATGAATTGACTACTTGTCCTAGCTAGTTTGACAAGGTAGCCAAGCCCAATAGAACAATAATTAACTTTCTATATAACCATGGGAGTAGAAATGTGAAGCAAGTGCGCAGTTGATGCAATGTGAATCTTTCCTATCTGCTAAATGGCAGAGTACAATATAGCTTAAGAACACAGGCGCAAAGCTGTTTATTTGTGCTTCCCAAGAATCCTAGAGCCATCTTATTCCAATGAAGCAAGATAAACAGAAGTGGCAGACCATAACATGTGAACTCTATGCTCTTGAAAACACAACAAGGTAAAAATAAAGAGTACTCAAACATCAGCTTAAAACCATCAATTGGCCACCTCTCCTAGCTAGTTTGACGAGGTAGTCAAGCCCAATAGAACAATAATTAATTCTCTATATAACCATGCGAATAGAACAAGCAACGCATGCACCCAGTGGCAATAAAAAAATGAAATAATTAGGCTTACCAGTTGATCAGATAGTGGGTTCCGATAACAGCGGTGGGAAGCTAAAGTATGGGAGGGCACGTCTGGGATTGTAGGTATTCTCCACCTTTGTGCAAACTTTGGTAATTTCATAAGTCTTGACCTCCATTGAGTAACAATCCACATTCCCAACATGAATACCTTCTGGAGCGCCTCAGAAGAACAAGAATCCCTCGGCTGCACGCATTGTGCAAATGGAATGATACTGCCCAGGAAGCTGTACGATCTTCTCTAACTTCCATTGCTGCGAATTATTCTTCAGAGAGGTATGGTAGATGGCAAAGGATCCATGTTGACAGACAAGAGAAAACATCTCAAGGGCTCCTTCCCTGCCCATTACAACGGCATTTAGGCTACGACAGCCACGGCTCTTGTCAGGCAGATTGCTGAGCTCCACATGGCAGCCGGTGAGAAGGTTGACAGTGGAAAACCTCATGGTGCGCGTGTCCAGCACCATCAAATGGTCACTCCAGCCAGAAGGCTGTGTCCAGTAGAAGCAGCCACGCACGCAGTCAAAACAGGACATGTGGTCCAAAGAAGGGAAAATCGGAGACTCGACCATAGACCATTGCATAGCTGTGGACGGGAAGACAAAGAGGACAAGCTTCGTCGTGTATCTTGCTATGCATATCACCTTGAAGGGCTCTTCCTCGCCGTCGTCCCCGGTGTTGGGAGCAAGCACGGGCTCGAATCCCCAAAGGCACTCCTGCGGCTGGGCGGCGAGGTCCTCAGGTATGGTTGGAAGCAGCACGTATCTGCTGGACAGGGGGTCACAGACGGCGAGGTGGAAGTCGGCAGCATTGCAGCGCTCCCGTTTGGTCCACGTGAGGCGGTCACAGAGTTCGTTGTCACCGATCTCCCTGGAGTCCATGAGGATGCTTACCTCGCAGCCGTCTTCGCGGTAGGTCCATATTTAGACGGAACGGGGGTAGAGGGATCTCCAATCGAGGAGGATGCGGCCGTCGCGGACGTCGCAGGGGCGCCAGCGGGGGCCTTCCCCGTCGTCTTGGACGCCCGGCGGCATGAAGTAGGAAGAAGAAGAGACGACGGCCGGGACGAAGGAGAAATCGGCGGCGCAGGGGGCGAGGGCGCCGGCGAGCGGGGCGGAGGGGTGCGGCGCCTGGGCGGGGTGGAATCCGCCCGCGTCCATGAAGCCGAGGAAGGGAGGGCGATGCAGCGTGCGGAAGCGGCGGCGAAAGGCGCGGCCTTTGATGACGCGGCGGAAGGAGGTGCAGGCGGCGGAGGCGCGGGCGAGCGCGTCCGGGGTGGGCAGGCGGATGAAGATCTCCTCCAGGAGCTCGTCGGGAATGGTCGGCGGCGGCGGCGCGGCCATGGCTGCGGGGCTGGAGAAGGGGATCGAGCGTTAGGGTTGGGGATAGTGGAGGGAGTGACCAGTGAGTGGGACTGTGGGACAGTGAGCTCTACGAACCCGTTTTATTTAGCTCCGTGGATTCGAAAATTGTCGCTTTAAGCTTCAAAAACGTTTGGAAAACAAATTATAATTTAAGGCCCCATAAATCTGTCTGTTAAATTTCATCCATGGGATAGATAAATGGGGGAAATTTCACCTGGACAAGCTCCCTATATGCATCACAATTTAACACAGACATGTGGATGTTTAACTTTTGGGAATCAATTTGTCGGCAGGGACGGAATGGACGGAATGGAGTCCCCGGGTACACGGAGAGGCAGACTTTGGTGCCGTCATGCTCAGGGATCCGGTTAGCGGGCTTTGGGGGTGCTCGGGGGCTTGTCGCCGAGTACTTTGCTTTCTTGGGCACAGGAACCCTCGCTACGGCCTGCCTCCCAAAGGATTGGAGAGGGGACGCGTTAGGAGAGGCCCATGCCAATGGCGGGACCCACTATTTGGCGTGGTGCGGGCCAGTGATCGTGCGAACGCGCCCCCTCAATTCCCGGCACGCCAGTTTGGGCCGGCCCATTTACGGGCCTGGATGCCCCCGTTTGTTTGTTTCACTTTTCCTTTTTTATTTTCTGTTTTTGTTTTTAAATTAATTCTGGATTACAAAAAGGTTCTAAAATTTCAAAAATTGTAAATTGTGAAAAAATATGTTCAAGAAACCTTAAATGTTAATGGATTCAAAAAAATTGTGATTCTTAAAAAAATGTTAACATATTTCAAAAATTGTTCAACATGTTCAAAACATGTTCACGGATTTGAAAAAAAAATCGTGAATTCCAAAACGGATCACAAGTTAGAAAAAATTTCCGCGTATTCAAACAAGGTCATGATTTCATAAAAAAAAATTGCGTGTTCAAAAAATGTTCGCCAATTTAAAAATATGTTTGTGAATTCAAAAAAGGTTCATCATTTTTTAAACATGTTTAAAATAATCAGAAAAATGTTCAGGACTTTCAGAAAAATGTTTGCCAATTCAAAATGGTGCTCACGGTTTCAAAAAATGTTCCTGAATTTGTAGAAAATCTTCACATTTTTCAATAATGTTCAAAGATTTTTTTAAAAATGTTCCAGAATTTCATAAAATGTTCACAAAATTCATAAAATGTTCGCACATCTGAAAAGTATTCATGAACTCAAAAAAATGATTCTCAAAAATAAAAGAATGTTCTGGAATTTCAAAAATTATTCCCAAATTTCAAACAATGATCACCGATTCAAAAACATTGTTCACGTGCTCCAAAAAATTATATGCAATTTAAAAAATATTTGTGCATTTTAGAAAATGTTCACAAATTTGTAAAAAGATGCTCACGAATTTGAAAAAAATGTACATGAGTGAGTGGGATAGTGATCTCTACGAAGCCATTTATTTTAGCTCCATGGATTGAAAACTGTTGCTTTAAGCTTAAAAACATTACTCCCTATATACTGGCGGAAAAAGCTTCAAAAAAGTAAAAAACAAAAAACAAATTAGTATGTAATGTACTTCATAACTCTGTTTTCATCCGTGGGATAGATAAAAGGGGGGAAATTCATCTGGACAAGCTCCCTATATACATCACAAATTAACACAAATATGTTAAAGCACATCATCATGTACATGTGGATGTTTTACTTTGTTGGAATCTTTCTGTCGGCGGGAACAGGTACACGGAGAAGCAAACTTGATGCCGCCAAGCTTGGGATCCGCTGAACGGGCTTTGGGGGTGTTCGGGGGCTTGTCGCCGTGCACTTGCTTTCTTGGGCACGCGAGCTCTCGTTGCGGCCAGCGACCCCAAAGATTGGGGAGGGGGACGCATCAGGAGAGGCCCATGCCAATGGCAGTACCCACTATTTTGGCGTGGTGAGATTGTGCGAACACGCACCCTCCCTTCCCCGGCGCGCTAGTTGGGCCGGCCCACTTGCAAGCCTGGACGCCCCCTGTGTTTTTTGTTTTTACTTTTGCCTTTTTTTTCTTTTCTATTTTGTTTTATTCTTTATTAAAATAATTTGGGATTACAAAAAGGTTCTAAACTTTCATAAAATTGTGAATTCTGAAGAAAATGTTCAAGAAATCTTCAATGTTAATGGATTCAAAAAATTCATGATTTCTAAAAATAGATAACATATTTCAAATTTGGTTGATACATTAAAAAATGTTCAAGAATTTGAAAAAAAATATTTATGACCTGGAAAAATGTCCGTGTACTCAAACAATGTTCATGATTTCATAAAAAATGCCCAGGAAAAAATGTCTGTGTATTCAAAAAATATTTCCGAAATCAAAAAATGATCCTCATTTTATAAAAATGTTAGAGAAATTTAGAAAAATATTTTCCGATTTAAAAAGATGTTCACAGTTTGAAACAATGTTTGTCAATTTTTAGAAAATGTTCACAATATTCAAAGAATGATCGGGGATTTTTGAAAAAGAAATTCCAGAATTTCAGAAAATGTTCACAGATTTGAAAAGTATTCTTGAACTCAAAAACCAAAAAAATGTTCTGAAATTTCAAAAATTCCTCCCAAATTTCAAAAAATGATCGCCGGTTCAAAAAAAATTGGTCACATGTTCCATAAAATGTACAAAATTTAAACAATGTTTGTGAATTTTTAAAAATGTTCAGGAATTTAAAAATGTAAGAGATTTTAGAAAAATATTCATGTTTTCAAAAAATATCACGAAGTTGAAACTTGTTCGCAAATTGAAAAGGAAAAGAAAAAGAAAAAGAAAAGATAAATGAAAAAAAGAAGAAGAAAGAAGAAAGAAAAAGAAAACAGGAAAAAGGAAAAAAAAGATAAAGAAAAAAGGAAAAAGAGAAAGAAGAACCGGAAGGAATAAATCGGACTAGGGAAGGATCTAGAACCTTCCCAAAACCCGTGGAGATGAAATCTGGAAGATGGGCCAGCCCGTACGAATACCATCACTGGGGGGTTACGCGCCAGGTTGCTCCACGGCGACCTGCGCGCCAAATAAGTGTGGCCGACATTGGCTGGAGGTGTGATGTCACGTCAGATGTCGGAGTGGGGCGCATATGGTCTTTTCTTGGCCCATAGGAAGGGACACATGATGGGAGGCCTCGAACAGAAGGTGAGCCCATAGAGCATACGTTAAGGAGTGGTCACCTTTAAGGACAGTTTTCTCTGTCCTCTAGGGCCCGGACGCATCGTACCCTCAACATGGTCGTTTCTCCCTGACGTACTGTATAGGAGGGTGTGTGTCCAACCGTATAGGTTTAGAGACATTGGGATAATATATAGGAGATTGTATGTTGTTAAGTCATACAAATCGTCATGAATAGCATGGGCAAGCTCATGTATTTTTCGTGATAACTTACTGTCGAAGTATATTGTTCCCAAGTTGACAATATATATAAGGAAATTGGAAAATGAAAGATCTAGTCAGGTCTCATTTGAGAAGGATGTATTCTACTGCATGCACTACTTATTGACCTCAATGTAGAGATTTGACCATTTATTCACGTGACTATCCAAAAATATGCTTTCACAACAAAATTCTAGGTTGTGGCGGAATTTTCTATTTCATTTTCCTAAAAAGCAACAATTTATCTGTTTAATCTAGTTGCACTACTAGGAAAAAACCTATAGGCAGCCACTTAATAGTGGCGTGGGGTAGGAGGCACGTGCTACTGTTAGTTAGTAGTTGTGCTGGGCAAAACACCATGCTACAGGTACAAAGTAGTAGTAGTGTGGCTGGCACTACCACGCGCTACTACTAAGTGGTCCCCACGGTTCCCCGGGCAGGCCATAGTTGCAGCGTGAGATATAAAACCCGCGCTACAACTAACTTGAGAAGAAAAAAGACTAACATCGCACCATACTTCTAACCCCAGTCTCCATCCCGGTGCGGTGCCACGTTGGGTTGGGAAGCGACGCTGCAGCAGACGAGGAGTTTCTTCAGTGCCAAGTAATGGGCTAGCGTCATCATGTCGCCTTCCCCTGAGTTCTCGGCAGAAAAAGTTAACATATTAGAGGAGAGGAGAAAAAAAGCATCCATTCCGAGGTGGTTCCGCGATTGGCTTAGGGAAAGAGACGCGGCAGCGGACGGGGAGGTGGGTCGGTTGGCTAGCGGAGGCATGGCACCTTCCCCTGAGCCATGGGCAGCAAAAAATATTTGAAAAGTAGTACGCCCCTTGATTTATTCAGAAGAAATAATTGACTGCATGTTTGGCTTCAAAATTCAAAATATGAACAATGATTAGAACATGCTATTTCTCACATTACACACGTGCTTATTATGACTGCTTTTGCCTGCCTAATTTGCAGTTTGTGTCTTGCTGTCAGGTGGAAGACCTTGGCAATCTGATCAAGCTTTACGCGGACTGGCACGCTCACTTGATCCCTTATACTACTTCGAGCAGTTTGTGCGCAGGGTTGAGAAAGCTGGGACAAGTAACCGCATTAGGGTAAGCTTCCTTCTTCATTTTAGGGCTTCCTTCCATTTTGTTACGTGTAATTGATCCGTCTTCAAAGCAAGGTTAACTGAACATTGATCTACTATGCTATTCCTCTTATCCCTCTAGGTAGGATGCTGGAAACAGAATTACTTATCTCCATCACCATTGATCTACTATGCTATTCCACAATGGCGTCTCAGTAATCACTTGGGGCACTGTATTTTAAAGACTAAAGGCAATGGCCGGCCACATTTTTTTTCCACAAACATGAAGATTTCATGAAGTACAATAACACACCTGAAAAAAAAAAGGATTTGTCATGCTTCTTATCATGCCATTCTTGTTCAGAAAGGAGTGCCATAACAATATGTTTTTTGGGGAATATGTGCTGAATTGATGTGTCCTCGTGCTATTTTGCAAATTTCAATAGATTTTGTGTTGTATCATGTCTTGACAGCTAGTTGTGTACTTTATATTTCCTTGCTTTCATCATGCCAATCTGCCTGTTTTTCCCTGGGCCTATGTTTTGTTCCCTGACATTGCCCTTATTTCTTTTAGAGATGCATTTCTGAACTGAAACAGGGTTGTTAGAGGGGGAGACCGTACATAACTGCATGAACCGCCAGTGGAAGAAGAGTCATACCAGAGGGTGAACCTGGTCTGAGCACTTTGTTCTCTTTACAGTGCACCCGACGCAAATCTTTAAGCATTTAATTTAAAAGTGCACGTTCCTGGATTTTCCTAATGTGTATTTCAGACATTCCAATGATAGCAATTGTTCGTTATCCATTGCAGTGGAACCACACAGGAAGATCGAATCCTTGGGACTGAACCTCTGTCGATGGACTATCATGTCATGGAGTTCGTGCAAGAAGATATAGATCCATGCAAGAGGATTAGCTGACCGAAATCTAGCAAAACACAGCTGATGTAAGTCATACTGCAGCTAGATTAACTTGACATTCATCTTCATCTCATTCATGAAAAAATTGGAAGATGCCTAAAAAAATCACAGCAGCCGTGCCTAGACATTCTGTGCACATTATATTATTTGGACTTTGTAGGTTACAATGAATGTTTTGCGGACCTTTGTAGGAACATGGAATCGGACCTACTGATCGGTTGGAGCTGAAGAACCTTTGGCACCAAAGAGAGGCAGAGAAGTATCAAGATGGAGGGGAGAGTGGTGGAAGTAAGCCGAGCAAAGTGGAGCTGACAGAGGAGCAGAACCCAGTCGCAGGCTGCTACTGAAACTAACACGTAGGAGCATACCGGATCTCGAGCCACTTTGCCATGTATGTTAGGCTGTGCTTTCTTCAAGTGACAATACAGTGTTTCTTGAACCTGAGCTGGAAATCGGATGACGCATTTTTGTTCCCCCTGGTGAAGTTGGTGATTTCTGTTTTGTTTGCTAGAAGAGTTATTGGAAGCTGCCTGATATCGGTGCAGGTTTTGACCGTTACGGCCTGCTGTTGCTCTTGATTGCGGCGTGTTACAGTACAGCATGAAAAACAAGATGCTGGTGTGATATACTCTGGAATTTCTTGTTACCCAAGAAGACAACAGTACTGAATGCAAATGCACTCATTTTCTTGTTTTTTTCGTGGGATTGCTCCATGCCGGCCGGCCTTATTGCCGACGAGATGAGATCGTGTGGATGTGCAGGACAGTGGGAGAGAGCACCTTACCCACTGGTGCATGCTCCAGATGCACCAGTATCGGCTTCATCCTCAATTCCTCATCATCCACGGCCATGAGACGTAGCCGCCCGACAAAATCTTTCCCGCCGGCACTGCTCGATTGCACCGGCGATTCCCCAACCGTAATCTCGGGAAGTCGGGGCCTCGTGCACCCCCACAACCGGGAGGGATGGTAGATCGCCGTTGCCTCATGTCCCATCGTCCCGATGTTCTCCGCCATGCCCGCACAAGTAGGATCACGACCAACGGTGGGCAGCAACGCAAGATTGCCCAGAGTCGCCCCAAACCACGAGCAGTGTTAGACAGAGGTTTGGCAATGCAACTCACGGTGGTATTGATCGGGTGCAGGTGCACGTATATAAAGAGTACAATGTGGGCCTCAACCTCAACTATACAAAGACTAGGAGGTGGGCCAGGATATACACATATACATGCAACACATATGTTCAACACACCCCCGCAGTCGAAGCGTCGCCGGAGACGCAGAGACTGGACCGAAACTCCTCAAAGACGGAAGTAGGCAATCCCTTAGTCATCAAATCAACAAACTGTTGCGTCGTCGAAACGTGGAGAACCCGAACACGGCCAAGTGCTACCTGCTCACGAACGAAGTGAATATCGAGCTCAATATGCTTTACACAACGATGATGCACCGGGTTGGCGGAGAGGTAGACCGCGCTGACGTTGTCGCAGTAGACAAGTGTGGCCTTGTGAACATCACAAAGCAACTCCTGGAGCAGCTGACGAAGCCAAGAGCATTCCGCAACGGCATTAGCCACTGCCAAATACTCTGCCTCGGCACTCGAGTAGGAGACCGTGGGCTGTCGCTTGGACGACCAAGAGACCAGCGAGGGCCCAAGGTAGACATAATAGCCTGAAGTAGAGCGACGGGTGTCGGGGCAGCCTGTCTAGTCTGCATCAGAGTAGGCGACAAGATCGGTGGAGGCGGAGGCCGTCAGTGTGAGTCCCAAGGACATAGTGCCGCGTATGTAACGGAGGATACACTTCACCAAGGCCCAATGAGAGTCACGCAGGGAGTGCATGTGGAGGCACACCTGCTGAACAGCATACTGCAAGTCCGGGTGTGTCAGCGTCAGGTACTGCAAGGCACCAACAATGGAGCGATAAAACGCTGCATCGGACGCGGGAGACCCTTCCAGGGCAGAGACCTTGGCCTTCGTGTCGACGGGAGTGGCTGCCGGCTTGCAGTTAAGCATACCGGCACACTCCAGAAGCTCGTGGACGTACCTCTGCTGATGCAGAAAGAAACCGTCAGCTCGGCGGACCACCTCGATGCCGAGGAAGTAATGCAGAGGCCCCAAGTCCTTGAGGGCAAACTCATCACGAAGACGAGCCGTGAGCCGCTGAAGGAGCTCGGGGGCGGACGCCGTGAGGATGAGGTCGTCGATGTAGAGCAGCAAATATGCAGTGTCAGCGCCCTGATGATACACAAAGAGTGAAGCATCGGAGCGAGTGGACCGAAAACCCAGAGACTGCAGGAAGGCGGCGATACGCTGGTACCAAGCCCGTGGCGCCTGCTTCAACCTGTAAAGAGAACGGGAGAGCAAGCACATGTAGTCCGGATGGTCGGCGTCGACGAAACCAGTGGGCTGCTGACAGAACACCTGCTCGGCAAGATAACCATGCAAGAAGGCATTGGAGACATCCAACTGATGCACAGGCCAGGCGCGCGAGACCGCCAACTGAAGCACAGTGCGGATCGTCCCCGGTTTCACAACCGGAGCGAAGGTGTCGGTGAAGTCCACGCCCGCGCGTTGCCGAAATCCGTGAACCACCCACCGAGCCTTGTAGCGCTCAAGGGAACCATCCGGGCGGGTCTTGTGGCGGAACACCCACTTGCTAGTGATGACGTTGGCATGAGGGGGTCGCGGAACAAGATGCCACATGCGGTTGCGCTGCAAGGCATTGAACTCCTCCCGCATTGCTGCAAGTCAGTGGGGATCCCGAAGGGTAGCGCGAGCGGAGGAGGGGATGAGGGACGGCGTTAATGTCGAGGCAGCACACACGTACTCGTCCGAAGTATAGCGCGTGCTCGGCCGATGCACACCGGCCTGAGCACGGGTCGTCACGCCGATAACCGGGCCAGCGGCGGCCAAGCCAGCAGCGACGGTCGGGGCGGGTGCGGCGACGGGCGATGAGGATGTCGAGCCCGTCGCCGGCGAATCCGCCGTAGTAGAGGCGGCGCCTACCGGGGTGGCGGTCGCATCGTCAGTGGCGAGAGGGGTGCCTGCCGCGGCGCCGGAGTGGGAGGCCCGGTCCGACTCAACCTCGGGAGAGGGAGTCGGGGACCCAGGGGCCCGGTCCGACTCGACCTTGGGGGAGGGAGACGGGAACCCAGGCGGCGGCGGAAGGCGCTTAGCTAGAGGGGCGACCTGGTGTCGCGGCCGCGAGTCACGCCAAGAAGGGGGCGTGGGGGTCGGCGCCGAGGGGGCCGCAGCCGGAGGTACCTGAAAGAAAGGTGTAACACCCCCTGTATTAAGCTACAGTGATCACCCTTTTGATGAGGCCATGTCATCATGATTAATAGTGCATAATCATCATTAGCATCATATTGCATTTCAACTCCTAAGCCAAATTCAAATTTAAATGAAAGTGGAATATAAAAGTTGTCCAACATAGAAACTAAAATGTCAGATAAGTAACAAATATTCCAGAGGCTATTCTAAAATTGAAACCAACATCATTGGAATTGGATAAGTGACTCGAACAACCTCAAACAGTGGATAAAGATAATATTTAATAACCATTTATTAAATCTGAAATAAATATGGAATTATGTTTTGCCCAAACTAATTTTAGGTGTTAGGGAATAATGCACTGGTATTTATGAAATAGGTCACACTTTTTACAAAAACCATTTGGGGCCTAAACATTTAACAGTGGAGAAAAGAGAATAAAGAAAAGGGAAAAAGAAACAAAAAGGAAAAAGAGCAACACCCCCCCCCCCCCGGCCCAACTGGGCCGAAGCCCAGCCGGCCGCCCACCTGCGCCCCCTTCTATATGACCTCCCCCAGGAGACCCAACCCTAACCCCACCGATGCCACTTCCCCCCTCGCTCCCCCCCCCCCCCCGATCCAGATCGGATCGGGGCGACCGTGCCATCGCCCCGATCGCCGTCGCCGTCGCCGTTGACGCCGCCGGCCCGGAGCCCGCTCTCCCTCGCCGGCCTGCTCCCCCATCACCCGCTCCCCGACCGCCCTACGCTCTCCCCCACCCCCCCCCCCCTCTCCATCTCGCCGCCACCCTCACGTCGCCGCTTCGTCCCCGCCTCCGCCTCCCCATCGCCGTCGTCCCCGTCGACCACCCACCCCCCGCTCCCCGTCCCTACGGATCACGGTAGGCCTCGGGCCTCTCCCCCCCTCTCTGCTCCCTGCTCCCCACCTCGCCGCGCACGCTCATCCGCGCCGGCCCACTGCGCGCCCACCCCGTTCCTCACCCGCCCTCGCGCCTCGCTCTTGACGTTTCCGTTCTCCCCCGCTCCCGTCCCTCTGTCTCCTCTACCCTCTCGCTCCCCGCCCCTCACTCTTTCGCTCAGCGCGCCGCCCCGCCCGCTGCCGCTTCCAGCCACCGCGCCGCCGCCCCGCTCCGGCCCCGCGTGGCTCCTGCCTGCCCCACCTTCGCCGCGCCCCACCGCCCCCCCCCGTGCGTCCCCTTTGGGCACCGGACATGTCCGGTCCCAAAAGGCACGCCCCGACGTGTCCGCCCCTGGTCCACTGACCAGTGGGGCCCATGACCCAAATAAAAATAAAAAAATAAAAAATAAAATAAAAAAAATGTTAATTAATTAGTTAATTAATCCTGATTAGGTAACTCTAATTAACTAATTAGTGTTATTAAACAGTAATTAGTAATTAACTGCTGACGTCAGCATGATGTCATGCTGACTTCATCAATCACGTTTCGATAATGTTGATTAAATAATTAATTAAAATTCTCGAATTAATAAAAACTTAGAAAATCATATCTTTTAACGTAACTCCGATGAAATATTTTTATACATGAAACTTGCTCAGAACGACGATACGAACCCGAATACTCCTCCGTATTCCCGTCAGATGCCCGCAGCTATAAGAAACGTTGAACAATTAACGCGATTTCGATAAATAATAGTGTCCAACCCTAATTAATAAATCCGAATAAATTCTAAATTAACTAATATCGCTTAGTTATGGCTGTATATCACCCCTGGCCCTGCGTTTAGACATGTCCTGCCTCCCTGTTGCATCATTGCCGTGTGTTTACTGTTTCTTCCCCTTCCTCTTCTCTTCGGTAGACTACGAGACCGACGCAGCTGCTGGTCCGGTCCGACCACTACGTTGTTGACGACCCCTACTTTGCCATAGCAACCAGGCAAGCCCCCCCCTTGATCACCAGATATCGCCTATTCTTCTCTATCCTCTTTGCATTAGAGTATGTAGCCTGTTACTGCTTTCGGTTAATCCTATTCTGCTGCATAGCCTGTCATTGTTGCTACCTGTTGTTGATACCTTACCTGCAATCTAAATGCCTATGTAGGATGCTAGTTTTGTCATCAGTGGCCCTACATTCTCGTCTGTCTGCTTGCTACATATTGGGCCGTGCTCGCCACGGGTGGGCGATTGCGGATATGTGTACTAACTTATTACATGTGACATACAGATGGAATAAAGTCGGTCGGCTCGTGGAGCACCCGCAGTGATTCACGAATGGGGGCTGAAAGGATTGGCCTCCTCGACGGCCCCCTAAGTGACTCTTTGTTGTGGAGCGGCAGGGCAGGTTGTGACCACCTGGAGAAGGTGGGCCTGGCCCTGGTCGTCGTCCGCGGTGATCTCATAATAACACTTTAACGAGATTGGATATTTGATCTGAGTCTGGCCACTGCCTATACGCACTAAACCACTAGCGGGATAGTTATGGGTACCCGCGTCGTGGTATCAGCTGAAGCCTTCTCTGACGTCAGCGACTGAAGCGGCGCGCGCGCGTGTTGGACCGCGATAACGTAACCGCCGTGATCGTGTGGGTTGCTAGTTCTGCTCGCGGCCGCGTACTCAACGTGCGGAGCGCACTGGGCGATGGGCCCGACCCCAGAGTGCCTAGGATTAGTCCGGCAGTGCTGACCTCTCTGTTTTTAGCCTAGGTGGGGCTGCGACGTGTGGATTCTTCCGAGGCCAGGGCATGACCCAGGAAAGTTGTGTCCGCCCAAAGGGGATCGACGTGTTTGGGGAATATGTGGTGGCCCGCCCGCAGGGAAGTTTATCTATTCGAATAGCCGTGTCCCTCGTAAAAGGACCGACCCGGAGTTGTATTCCGACCTCATGACAACTAGTAAATGGATACGTAATAAAACCAACACCCTACAAGTGACAGTATATAAACCCGGTGGTCGCTCGCTTCGCAGGTGGCGACGAGAAGGATCGACGGGTAGGATTATATGCTAACGTTGTTGCTTGGTTAACTTCCAACTACTCTCTTCTATTGCTTCAAGATGGAGGCTGCCAGACGTAGTCTCTTCACAGACAGCTCTATCCCCCTCTTATTCTGGCATTCTGCAGTTCCAGTCCCCACCGTATAGCCTCTTACACATATACCATCATATTAGTATAGATCCTTGCTTGCGAGTACTTTGGATGAGTACTCACGGTTGCTTTCCCCCTCCTCTTCCCCCTTTTCCCTCTTGCTGGTTGTCGCACCCAGATGCTGGAGCCCCGGAGCCAACGCCACCGCTACACGACTCTACACCATCCGGGCGGATGCCTACTACTACGTCCAGTACGCCGACGACCAGGAGTAGTTAGGAGGATCCGGGCAAGGAGGCCCTGCGCCTTGTTCGATCTGTTGTATCCCTGTTTGTGCTAGCCATCTTATGCACCTTGTTTAACTTAGTCTGTACTCAGATATTGTTGCTTCGCTGACCTCGCTATGTCGAGCATTTGTATTCGAGCCCTCGTGGCCCCGGCTTGTATTATGATGCTTTATGACTTATTTATTTTTAAGTTGTGTTGTGATATCTTCCCGTAGTCCCTGATCTTGATCGTACACGTTTGCGTGCATGATTAGTGTACATTGAGCCGGGGTAGCGCCCAAACAAGTTGGTATCAGAGCCGCGACTCTTGCCTGTAGGAATCTCCCCTTTCCATTCTTGGCCGAAGTTGAGTCTAGCATAGAACCGTTTTACTACTTGGCTGTGTGGCTTACGGGCAGCCACAGTTGCCAACTGGTGGGTGTTTAGGATCTTTATCTCGCTCGTCTATACTCTTGGACTCTAATATCTTCCCCGCCCCCCCTATTCGGTTTATATAAATAATTTTACTAACTGCAGACACTAGGATCTCGTAATTCCTGGCTACCCGAGGAGCTGATATCTGTTGCGATTTCCCTGTCGTTGATCTGATTAGTCTATAATCATATTTCCTCTTCCATTGTTTTGTTTAACCTTTCTCTCCGAGTTGAATTATATAGACTACCCGAGTTTTCGTTCGAGTGACCGATTCTGCATCAGAGTGCTCACACGAGAGTAGTATCCAGGTCAAGTTGATCAAAAAAAAAAAAAAAAAAGAGTCATTCCGGTTCTCTAAACTCGACCTGAGGTTGGGTTTGCACCAATCCGTGTCCGTGAAGGGACATCCAAGACTCTTCCGTCACTCGTTATGGCCCTATGAATCACACCAGTCATGTCATTCGCTTACCAATGCTGCCCGCCACATTCTCCCGCCCGATGAATTACTATATTCCATGGAACCTTGACAAGTTCGTCGTGGTTTACTTGGATGATATCCTAGTATACTCCAAGAACAAAGAGGAACATGCTGAACATCTTCGACTTGTTCTGGAAAAACTTCGAGAGCATCAACTATATGCTAAGTTTTCCAAGTGTGAATTCTGGCTTCCCGAAGTAACATACCTTGGGCATGTCATCTCCAAGGATGGTATTGCCGTCAACCCCGAGCGAGTTCAGGCTATTCTTGATTGGGCTCCTCCAAAGAACGTCAAGCAAGTTCGAAGTTTTCTCGGACTCGCCAGCTATTGCCGTCGATTTGTCGAGAACTTCTCCAAGATCGCCAAGCCCCTGACTAACCTGCTTCATAAAGTCGTCAAGTTCGATTGGACGGAAAAGTGTCAGGAAAGTTTCCAGACGCTCAAAGACAAGCTGACTTCTGCCCCAGTGCTTGCCCCTCCTGATTCCCAGAGGGATTTTGTCATTTATTGTGATGCATCCCGTCAAGGATTAGGCGGTGTCCTAATGCAAGACCGCAGAGTAATTGCTTATGCTTCGCGTCAATTGCGTCCGCACGAAGAGAATTACCCAGTACATGACCTCGAGCTTGCTGCCGTCATCCATGCACTAAAACAGTGGCGACATTACCTTCTCGGTAATCGTTGCGAGATCTACACCGATCATCAAAGTCTGAAGTATCTGTTCACTCAGCCAGACCTGAACCTCCGTCAACAGAGATGGATGGAGACCGTAGCGGATTTTAACTTGGGTATTTCTTATACCCCTGGCAAGGCTAATGTAATGGCCGATGCCTTGAGCCGCAAGTCTTATTGCAGTCACCTCCAGTTTCACGAAGTTCAACCTTCGCTTATTGAAGAATTCAGAAAGCTGAATCTCCACATTGTTCCTCCTGGAGCACTCGCTTCCCCTCCTGAAGGTTCCTACAAAATGAACCTCCACGTTGTTTCCCAGGGTTCACTTAATACCCTGGTTGCTAAACCAGATCTCGTGGACAGCATCAAGACGCTGCAGGGTTATGACTCTCAAGCCCACAAGATTAAGCGCTATCTCGCTGAGGGAAGGCCCTCGTTCTTCACTATTGATGATACTGGCACATTGTTCTTTAAAAGTCGTCTAGTGGTCCCCTCTAAAGGTAACCTGGGTATGACTCAGGAGGTCATGCAAGAAGCTCACGACACTCCGTTGTCTATTCATCCCGGCAGTACCAAGATGTACCAAGACATCCGTCAAAGATTCTGGTGGTCAAACATGAAGCAAGACATTGCTCGCTATGTTGCTGAATGTGATGTTTGCCGTCGCGTCAAAGCAGAACATCAAAGGCCCGCCGGAACTCTGCAACCAGTTGCTGTTCCTGAATGGAAATGGGACCATGTTGAAATGGACTTTATCACTGGATTTCCCAAATCACAGAAAGGTAATGATGCTATTCTTGTCGTCATTGACCGACTTTCCAAAGTTGCACATTTTCTAGCCGTCAAAGAGACGATCACTGCTAGTCAGCTCGCAACTCTCTACATGTCCAGAATTGTTTCACTTCACGGTATTCCACTGGTTATCAGTTCAGACCGTGGCAGCTTATTCACTTGAAGATTCTGGGCAAGCTTCCAAGAAGCTATGGGAACTCATCTGTCCTTCAGCACCGCTTTTCACCCTCAGTCTCAAGGACAAGTTGAACGAGTCAACCAAGTTCTCGAAGACATGCTTCGAGCTTGTGTCATATCCTTCGGAAGGAAATGGGAAGAATCTCTCCCATATGCCGAATTCTCTTACAATAACAGCTATCAAGCCAGTCTGAAGATGGCCCCCTTCGAAGTGTTGTACGGAAGAAAGTGCCGAACCCCTCTAAATTGGTCAGAAACTGGGGAACGTCCACTCTTCGGTCCGGATATTATCCAACTTGCCGAAGATCAAGTTCGCGTTGTCCGCGAGCATTTGAAGACTGCTCAGTCACGTCAAAAGAGTCAGTATGACCGCAAACACAAAGATATGGTCTATCAACCTGGCGAAAAGGCTTATCTTCGAGTCACACCGATGAAAGGTACACACCGATTCGGGATCAAGGGCAAGCTAGCTCCTCGCTATATTGGTCCTTTCACTGTTCTTGAAAGGCGTGGTAGAGTGACATATCAGTTGGAACTTCCACCGAACCTTTCTCAGGTTCACGATGTGTTCCACGTATCACAACTCCGCCGCTGCTTCAAAGCCCCTATCCGCGGAGTAGATCACGAATTGCTTGAACTGCAACAAGACCTCTCTTATAAAGAGCATCCGGTCCGCATTCTCGATCAAGCCGAGCGTCGCACACGCCAGAAGGTTATCAAGTTCCTCAAGGTTCAGTGGTCAAACCATTCTGAGGATGAAGCCACTTGGGAACGCGAGGATCGTCTTCGCGATGAATACCCCGCTTTGTTTCTTTCTACCTCCTAAATCTCGGGACGAGATTTCTTGTAGTGGAGGAGATTTGTAACACCCCCTGTATTAAGCTACAGTGATCACCCTTTTGATGAGGCCATGTCATCATGATTAATAGTGCATAATCATCATTAGCATCATATTGCATTTCAACTCCTAAGCCAAATTCAAATTTAAATGAAAGTGGAATATAAAAGTTGTCCAACATAGAAACTAAAATGTCAGATAAGTAACAAATATTCCAGAGGCTATTCTAAAATTGAAACCAACATCATTGGAATTGGATAAGTGACTCGAACAACCTCAAACAGTGGATAAAGATAATATTTAATAACCATTTATTAAATCTGAAATAAATATGGAATTATGTTTTGCCCAAACTAATTTTAGGTGTTAGGGAATAATGCACTGGTATTTATGAAATAGGTCACACTTTTTACAAAAACCATTTGGGGCCTAAACATTTAACAGTGGAGAAAAGAGAATAAAGAAAAGGGAAAAACAAACAGAAAAGGAAAAAAAGAGCAACACCCCCCCCCCGGCCCAACTGGGCCGAAGCCCAGCCGGCCGGCCCACCTGCGCCCCCCTCTCTATATGACCTCCCCCAGGAGACCCAAACCCTAACCCCACCGATGCCACTTCCCCCCCTCGCTCCCCCCTCCCCCCGATCCAGATCGGATCGGGGCGACCGTGCCATCGCCCCGGATCGCCGTCGCCGTCGGGGTCGCGGTCGGGCCGTCGGGGCGGCGGCGTCGAGGGAGCAGGCCGGCGAGGAGGACGGGCTCCGGGCGCGCCAACGCGACGGCGACGGCGATCCGGGGCATGGCACGTCGCCCCATCCGATCTGGATCGGGGGAGGGGGGAGCGAGGGGGGAAGTGGCATCGGTGGGGTTTAGGGTTTGGGTCTCCTGGGGTGG